>CM076584.1:1136637161-1136736712 GCA_034641835.2 Pinus albicaulis
CGTTTTCAGTATCTACTTCAAACTCAACCTTTTTATAATTTTCCATTGTCTTAGGTGTTGAAGTAGTTGGTTGCAAATATGACATAATCATTTTATTTGTGGAATAGTCAAAGGCTGTCAGTAGCCTATTTTGATTCCCTGGTTTTGGTTTAAGAAACTGAGAGTAGATCTCAGACTTGATTTCTTCATTATTTTGCTTGATTTGCTTGTACTTTTCTTTGATATCTAAGTATTTTTCCTCAACTGTCTGTGAGGAAGAAGCATCCATATTTTGTTTTTCTATTATCTGGGTATCATATTTACCTGTTGTTTGATCTTTTCCAATCTCTGCAAGAGTCTCATTTATTATCACTGTGGCCTCATCATTGTTTACCTCAGGCTCATTTGTATCCTCAAGATCAATTACCTTTTCTTTCCCTATGGAACTAAATTTGAGCCTTTTATTGTAAATCAACTTGAATTTTGTATCTGAGGTGGTCTCAGTTGTATAGGTTCTTTCATCTCTACCTCTTTTTGTTGAAGTTTCAAACTATTTTGCAACTATCATAGCTTGTGTAGTATCCATTTGTCCTGCTGCCTCTGCATTAATGAATGTATTTGTCAATGTGTTTTCCATCCATTCTGTCTGATTTGCAAACTTCTCAATTTCTGGCTTAGGTTCATGTATAAATGGTGTAAGTTTGCATTTAACCCTTAAATCACTCAAGATCCCTTGAGGATCATAGTTCCAAGGAAAGCTCTCCTGAAATTTAAACCCTACTAGTATCTTGGTGATTTCATTTTCTGCTTCTATTTTATTTATGATGAAAGGTACAACTTGATTTTTAAGCTTGAATTGGGTCTTTTTCTTGGCAGCTAAGAAGTTTATGGAGTCAGAGTTTAGAATTTTCCTTAAGTATTCCAATGCAAAAACTCTCATGCACATGTATTTAGGAAAATTATAAGGTAATAAGTTTGAGCCAAAAAATCTTATCTCTGTGTGTTTTTCATAAAGAAACCAGTCTCCCATCTTTCTCTATTCTGATAGTTGTAATATCCTCTTCATATATTTATTCACTCTAGGTTACTCTGCTTTATGTAATATATTCATTGCTGTATGGAGGAAAAGGTTTGATAAGTCTGTATAAGTGAATTCATTGTTTTCTTTCCTCAGCAAGGAAGTCTAGAAGATAATGGACAGAGGCTGGCCCTCTAAGTCCATTTTTTGCAATGAAATTGGAAAATTGTTAGCTTGGAAGAACATAAACAAATGAAATAAGTATGATGAGTACCTAAACACCCCTTCAGTGGGTAGTCTGGTCAATTGGTGATGAATGCTATCAACTATGAAACTGGCATAATAAAAAATGAGTGCAGGGGGTTGAACTGGAGATAACGTGGATAAAAAACCAAGAATGGATTCATTAGTGAATCCATCTATGAAATATCCCAGTATAAAGATAACATGGAAATGATATGCCTTGACCCTTCTGGAAATTTGGCAGTTGAATAAGGAGGGTTCAACTTAGGGATGTCAACATGAGAAGGCATGAAGTCCTGAAATATCATAAACTTTTTTGGGAAATCCAAGCTTAAGTACAACTGGGTTAAATATTCAACAGAAAGGGGGACTAAATGAGGATAAGATGGTAATTGCAGAATTTGATTAATGGATTCTGCTGTGATTGTAAAAAGGACCTCTCTGTCTGCGTCAACAATAGCCCTTTGGTTTGGTACATAATGCTGTTGACACAATCTAACAAGATCTTGTCCAGGATGAGTCAAAAGAACTACATATTAGGGCAAGTGAGTTTCCCAAATAGGTATTTCATCTTTATCAAGGTATTTATCATAGCACCAATTGAGTATTTCCAAAAGGTTAAATTCTACCACAGGGTTAGCAATTTTGTAAACCATATCAGTCAATGGAAGGGTTTCTACAGTAGGTACTGGTGGCTGAAGTGGATTTACAGACTCAGTGGTTTTAGTAGTAAGTGCAAGAGTAGATTTGATGGCTTTTGATGCTTCAGATTTGGGAGGCTTCGATCCACCAGGTTTAATAGGCTTAGAACCCCTAGCTTTAGATGTCATCTATTTTTAGACATTTTTGAATAACTAATGCAAGCTTAAACTATTTGCAAAAGTTTTATTTCTTTAAACAGATGGCGAATTTATCAATTTGTAGGCCAAAGATAGTCTCAGGTGATTTCTTTGATCAATTAGGCTTCCGGGATATGAAAACTGGTTTAAGACAGAAAATGAGGCTTTTCTGAATGATTTGAACTGTAAAAAGGGATTTTCATAATATATTTTGGCTTCAACCTCCTCCTTGTTCCTTGAAATTGATTTTAAGCAGACACAACTAAGGAAATTGGCTTTATAAGGGGCTTTTTGAACACAACAATTTCTGGGGAAAATTTGCGAGGGTTTGGCCTGTTTTGGGCATTTTTGGGCAATTTCTCTTCTATGAATTATCTTAATTTGATGGTTTGTTTTGCTTAAAGATAGTTCAGAATTGACTGTACAGAGTTTTAAACTGTTGAAAAAATACCTTTAATTGCAAGTATTTGAATGCTTGAAAGGGTTTTTGAAACGTTGAGGCCGAATGAAGGTCTGGTCCGGCTTGTTGGAGTAGAGAATGGCTCTTTCGGTCTTCAAACAGGGGATTTGCGGTCAAATTGGGCTTTTTCTTGGGATATAAGTCTGAAAATTGTGTAGAAGAGCTTTTACATAGTCGGGTGGAGTTTTTATTAGTCGGAATGCACAAATAACACTGAAAAATGACATAACAAAGGTTTTAACCTTTGATATGAATCTTTATTAAACATATTGAATGCAGGTCTAATCCAAAGGCGAGAGGCAGTTTAGATTTTTAAAATGCGAAAAACAGTGCGGTTTTCGCGTTGGCTCACGGTGGTAAGCTGATTTTGCCAAAACGAACGCGATCGAATGAAATCGCACCATGTTAGGGGAGGCAGTATATTGAAAACAACCCATTTCGCGTTGATTTTGGCTTTGGGCAGACGTTTGGTTTACGGGCGCGCTATTGATTCTACACCGTCAGATCATCAGGAAGGGAGAGAATGGTGAGGATTTGCTGGGAAGTTGCGGTCGAAAAAGAATGTGGGACAGGGGTGACTTATGCACGGGGCAATTGATAATAAAACCTTTGTATTGTATGCATTATAACCAAAGTTTTATATCCAACGGGGTTATATATAAGCAGGGATTATGTGTAGTAAAAAAGGGTTTAAAAGTATGTGAGAGGGAGCGCATGGAGCAGGATTAATATATATATTGCAAAGGTTTTTGGGTTTAAAGATTGGCTTAGAATAAACTTTATAATAAGCGTGTAGGTTTTAAACCTGAACATAAATTATCTACACACGAATATTATAACAGAAAATAAACAATAGCGAGAGCATAAAACATAAAACAGATAAACACAGAGATTTCCCCCTGGATCCCAAATCGGGACGACCGGCTTGATTTTTCATTATATTCCTTTAGTGTTACAACCCATATATATACATGCCGAAGCATACATAAACCCCAATCCATTAACCTTGGATTAGAAAATAACCGTAGTTCCCTTGACCAGATCTACAAAATACCAGGGGCCGAAAACCATCGTACCCCAAAACCATGTGCAAAATCATGCACAAAACATGGGTGGGTCCTCCTATGAGTGGGTCCGCACACCAAAACAATTTTTTCTGGGGCGCTGCCCCGGACCCCAACAGTGGGGGCTGCCTCCCCCCTTGTGACCCCCCTGCTGCGCCCGGCGCAACGTATAGCGCGTGGGGCTAGTCGTGGAAAGAATATAACACACACATACCCAACATTCTCCCACTTGTTGTTTTCTTTCCACATGGGGCCACAGGAGAGCTTAGTCATTGGGCCAATCCTTCAACACCCATTGTCTACACCAAGAGAACTTCTGAGTGCTCACAGAATTCGTCAATGCATCTACAACATTCTTCAAAGTGTCTACCTTTACCAGCAACACCCTTTTAGCCTCAACCATATCTCTAACAAAGTGATATTGAACATCAATGTGCTTTGTCTTTGAATGGTAAGCAGGGTTCTTAGCCAAGAAAATTGCACTTTGGCTATCACAGTCTATCCTTATAGCTTGCTGTACCAACCCCATACTTGAACACAATCTCTGCAACCAAAATGCTTCCTTGCTTGCATGAGTGGCTCCTATGTATTCTGCCTCTGTAGTTGAAAGAGCCACTACAGATTGCCTTTTACTCATCCAACTGACTGCGCCTCCAAATAGGTTAAACACATACCCACTTGTAGATCTTCTTTGGTCCAGATCTCCAGCCCAGTCTGCATCAACAAAACCATGAATGTCCAACATTATTTCCAATCCTGGTCTTCCCTGGTAGCACAAGCCATAATCACTAGTGCCACGTAAATATCTTAAAACCCGCTTCACTACTATCCAATGCTCCTTCCATGGGTTTGACATAAACCTGCTCAATACTCCCACTGCATGTGCTATGTCTGGTCTAGTACAGACCATTGCATACATCAGACTACCCACTGCACTTGCATATGGAACACGGGACATATCCTCCTCTTCTTCTTGTGTCTTGGGACACTGTTCAGCAGACAACTTTACACCTACAAGAATAGGAACATTCACCGGTTTACTATCCTGCATATTGAACCTCTGCAATATAGTCTCGACATACTTCCTCTGGTTTAACCAGAGCTTCCTCTTTGCCCGATCTCTCTTAATTTCCATGCCCAAAATATAGTTTGCGGCACCAAGATCCTTCATGTCGAATTTGGAGAACAGTTGGGTCTTCAAATCTTGGATAATTTCTTTGTCATTTCCAATCAACAACATATCATCCACATACAAGACCAAATAAATAACACGGTCACCAATTAATTTAAAATAAACACGGTGATCCTCCTTGCTTCTGGTGAAGCCAAGTCCCCGTATATAGGTATCAAATTTCTGATACCACATCCTTGGTGACTGTTTTAACCCATACAAAGACTTCTTCAACCTGCATACCAATTCTTTCTTACCCTTCACCATAAAGCCTTCAGGTTGCTTCATGTAGATCTCCTCTTCTAGATCCCCGTGAAGAAATGCTGTCTTCACATCCATCTGTTCTATCTCAAAATCAAATGCAGCAGCAACAGATACAAGTAATCTAATAGAAGTAACCTTGGCAACAGGAGAAAAAATATCACCAAAATCAATTCCCGGCACCTGGGAATAACCTTTTGCTACCAACCGAGCTTTGTATTTCTCCACCTTGCCTTCTACATTCATCTTCTTCTTAAACACCCATTTACTCCCGATGGGCTTCCTTCCAGCCGGCAACTCCACCAGATCCCATGCCTCATTTTTGTGCAAGGATGCCATTTCATCAACCATGGCCTCCTTCCAAGGTTTTCCATCGTCTGAATCTACTGCCTCCCTCACAGTTATGGGATCATCATCAGTTATACTTAAGGAAAAACCTGAACAGAAAGTAGATGGACTATACCTTTCTAGTTGCCTTCTTTCTCGAACTGATCTTCTCAAAGCTGGAGTTTGTGGCTCTTCCTCTTCTGAATCTTCTGCTGCTGTAGAGTCTGATTCATACTCCTTTAGCTCAAACTCTATTTTCTCAGGTTCCTTTGGTATGATTTCATGTTTAACAACATCTTTCACCTCTCTAAACACCACATCTCGGCTGTACACAACCTTCCTTGTTTCCGGGTTCCAAAGCTTGTAACCTTTTAAACCATCCTTATACCCAACAAAGATGCACCTTTCAGATTTATTATCCAACTTGGTCCTTTTCTCCTTTGGAACATGTACATATGCATCACATCCAAATACCCTTAGATGTGAAAGAGAGGGTTTCTTACCAGTCCATACCTCATGTGGAGTCTTATCCTCCAACGCCGATGAAGGTGATCTGTTAACTAAGTAACATGCAGTCTCCATTGCCTCTGCCCAGAATTCTTGTCCTAACCCGATACCACTGAGCATGCTTCTTGCCTTTTCCATCAGTGTTCTATTCATTCTTTCTGCAACTCCATTTTGCTGAGGTGTGTATGGAGTAGTCTTCTGTCGTGTTATACCACACTTCTTACAGAACTCTTCAAATTCCTTCTTGTAGAACTCCCCACCATTATCTGTCCTCAGCGCCTTTATCTTCTTCTCTGTCTGGTTTTCCACCAGAGCCTTAAATTCTTTAAATTTGTCAAAGACTTCAGATTTCTTGCTCAAGAAATATATCCATGTATTCCTTGAGAAGTCATCTATGAATGAAACATAGTACACAGACTTTCCCAGTGATGGAACTGACACAGGTCCAAACACATCACCGTGCACAAGTTCTAATATCTTGTTCGCCCTCTTAGCACCAGAAGGAAAACTCACCCGATTATACTTCCCATATACAAAATGTTCGCAGAAATCAAAATCTAGAGAGAAATTAGACATACCTTCTACCATACCATTTCTATGCAGTATCCGAAGGCCCTTCTCTCCAATATGTCCAAGCCTTTGATGCCATAGCATGCTCTTTTCTCCAGAGACAGCTAGGCTTTCCGCTCCACTTTCAGGAACCATAGAACTGTTACACCCATCAATAACAATGCTACCTTGTAGCTTGTACAGAGTTCCAGTCCGAACTCCCCGCATTAATACCAGTGCTCCCCGAACCATCTTGCAGGCATCTTTCTCGAACACTGTTTTTACACCTGCATCATCCATCTTGCTTACAAAAATCAGATTTCTAGCCAATGCAGGAATATGCAGAACACCAGGAAGTGTTCTAATCCTTCCACCTTGCAGCTTCAGCTTGACCTTTCCACGTCCGATGATTTTGGCCTTCCTATCATCCCCTAGGAAGACATCACCATCATATTTCTCATACTCGCATAACCACTCCCTATGGGGAGTGAAGTGAAAGGATGCACCTGAGTCAATCAACCATGACTCATGATCTACATGTGTATTTGAAGAAGAAGCCAAATACACATCCCCACCTTCATCCAAGGTGGTTTTTGCGTCTGCAGAAGGAGCATCATCAGATCCCTTTCCTTTCTCAGGAGCTTTAGATTTGCAGTCCTTTTTGTAGCGCCCTTCCTTTCCACATTTCCAGCATACCTTTACAAAATTTCCAGGAGATTTAGATCTCCCTCTAGATTTGGATCTCCCACTCGAAACCTTATTCTTGTTTCTGTTTTGGGACCTTCCTCGTACAGATAAGGCATCTCCATTCTGGCCCTCCATATTTATCCGTCTCATTTCCTCCGATAGTAAGGCTGAGACAATGTCATCAAAATTCAAGGTAGTTGTATTGCTACCTATTGCAATAACCAGACTATCCCACGAGTCTGGTAGAGAACACAACAAACTGATGCACTTATCTTCATCTGAGATTTTAATATCAACAGATGACAGCTGACTTACCACAGTATTGAAGGCGTTCAGATGCTCTGTCACCGAGTCTCCATCCTTCATCCTCAGGTTATACAGCTTTTTCTGCAGGAACAACTTATTCACCAAAGACTTAGATTGGTACAAAGTCCCAAGTTTTTCCCACAAATTCTTCGTCGTAGCTTCCCCAGATACATTCAACAATACTGAATCTGAGACACACAACCGTATTGTGCTCTTAGCCTTCCGATCCAGCTTCTTCCAGTCTTCATCTGACATTCCCGTTGGCTTAGTACCCGGATCTACCGCGATCCACTGATCTTTATCCACCAGCAGATCCTCCATCTTGAGTTTCCACAACTCAAAACTCTGACCATTAAATTTCTCGATCTCTATCTTTCCGCCGCTCACCATCTTCTTTCACCGCAAGAATCGATCCCGCAGATCTCCCACTGAACAGGGTCTACCACAGGCCCGAGAAAAAAACCCTCAACAACAAAGGCGTCCCCTTGAAGCCGAAACAGCTCTGATACCAAATGTAGGTTTTAACCCTGAACAGAAATTATCTACACACGAATCTTACAACAGAAAATAAACAATAGCGAAAGCATAAAACATAAAACAAATAAACACAGAGATTTTCCCCTGGATCCCAAATCGGGACGACCAGCTTGATTTTTCATTATATTCCTTTTAGTGTTACAACACATATATATACATTATTATACATGTCGAAGACACATTTTTAACAATCCATTAACCCCGGATTAGAACATAACTCCGTAGTTCCCTTGACCGGATCTACAAAATACCAGGAGTCGAAAACCATCGTACCCCAAAACCATGTGCAAACTCATGCACAAAACATGGGTGGGTCCGCATATGAGTGGGACCGCATACCAAAAAAAATTTCGCCGAGGCGTTGCTGCCCCCCCTGTGACCCCCCTGCTGTGCCCGACGCAACGTACAATGCGTGGGGCTAGTCGTGGAAAGAATATAACACATACCCAACAAAGCGGGGAGTATGTTTTATTTTCAAATAGATAGGATACACTTGAAAAATTATCCATATATATATTTTGTTTTATTATATTATATAGTTATTTTAAACCATGGTGGGTTTAATAACTATAGGGGGCGGGTTATTTGATTAATGTTAGTTTTAGACCAAAGGGGGTATAACTTGGGATTTTAATTCAACATGTGCATATTAACTTTGGTCTAAAAACTATATAATAGTGGGTTTTAGGGGGATATTTACATAAAGGGAATTATATAGGTAGGAAAAGGTAATTTTAGGGAGTTAATAGCATAATTTAGAAATTAATATGACAAGGGGAAAGGAATACACACAAATACACTTATATGACTAAGTAAAGTGAAATTTTTAAAAGCAAAGCTTAATATTTTATAAATTCATCACTTTTACTCAGGATAGGGCGTTTCTTGAGGGTTTGTATGCTTTATGAATGAAGGGAGTTAATAAAATGGGCTCTGATGTATCATTAAGTAAAAAAGGAGTTTTTACTTATGAAAATTAATTAAATGTAAGAATGATGGATGAATATTAGTGAAAGGGATTTTATTATAAGAATTCAAAATTTTCCACTATCCAGTCATTGAGAGCCTTGGGTTCGGTCCCAACAGAAGTCAGAGAAATGATATGAGCCTCTTTGATTGGAAGTATAGAATATTGAAGACCCACATGGGAAGGGAAATTAGTGATTTTCTTCCCGGTGATAAATATTACATGATTTTTCCCACTTCTTTCTACCTACTCAACATTAATCTAACATTTTTTCTTCTTTTTTTGCAGGTGCATTTGAGCTTGCTACCTTGAATCATTTTATTCTTTTGAAAGCATAAAAACTATGTAATTCTATCTTATTTCATTTGAGGGCTCAGATGAAACTGATGAGCTCCTCTTTATTCTCTACTTATCTACTGATTAGTCAGGATTAAATTGTCTCACCAATCTTTATTCACTATCTAAAACATGTGAATTGAAAACATGACAAGTCAAGTTTAAACAGTTTAACTCATCATGAATTATGACATTTATTGACACTCTGCCATAATCATTTGCAAAAAGTAAAAAGTAGTGGCATTTGTATTTGTACACTTTCATGTTTTATTTCATCTTTTTTCTTTTGGGGTCTATGTATTTTTTTAAGTCCTTTGATCTTTCTTTTATGACTTTTACCCTCTTTTTGATTTTCTATTTTTTGATTTTTATTTTTTATGAAATATGGGAAAACAACTTGCAGAAATCAAGGTATGTACATATTTTACAAGACTATCATAAGTCAATTCCAAATTATGAATCTTATACTTATAGGACCCTAACAATGACTTCACATGGGGATGGAATTTCCTGGTGAAATGTCAAGAACTCTAAGACTAGTAGCCTTCAATTTTGACCTTGATAATCTAGTAGTTATCTTTTGTTTATGAAAACATTCATATTTATGACATTTTACTCTTCAAAGCTTAGGGCCTTCTCTCCAGGCTTCAAATTTTGAAATAAAATATCCAATCCAAATTAAAACTTCAATGGATATTTACAATGATGTAAAAAGTAATTGAGACTAACTATTGGTTAACTTAGAAGAATAGTAGTGTTTGAGCATTCTACCATTAACTAGTCCTTCTTGAATATCTGTTCCATCCAAATATTTGATGAAGAAAGCATTGTTACCCCTATATCCATAAATTACATATGGTACTTTCCATAGAAAGTCAAACTTTCCATGCTTGCCTTTTTCTTCTCTCTTGGAATCCCATTTTAATACTTTATCTCTAATGAAAAAGTCATTTTCTTTACTTCCTTTGTCAAAAATTTTCTTGATTTTATCTTGAATGACTTTAGATTTTTCATAGACTTCTTCCCTTGTTTTTTGTAGATAAATTTTTTGATTTATCCTCATTTGTATATCATTTAGTTCCACTTGTGATTCTTGAATGATATTCATAACTGGAACACCTAATGATGATGTGAAAACTGCATCCATCCCATATACAATTTGGTAAGGAGAAGTTCCAATTGACTTTTTGGTAGTAAGTCTATCTGCCCATAAGGCATATACTAACTTTTTATTCCAAGTTTTCTTGTTGACTTCAAGTAGTTTTTTAATGATATTCACGAGGCTTTTATTTGAAGATTCATCTAGGCCTTTACTCTGAGGGTAATAAGCAGTAGAATGGCCTAGGGTAATATGGTACTTGTGACATAAGGCAATCATTTTCTGAGATTTAAATGCTGCTGCATTATTAGTAATTATTTTCTGTGGGCATCCAAATCTAGATAAAAGGTTGTTTTCTATGAAAGAGATAATGATTGAGTCAGTGGCTTATCCGGTAGGAATGGCTTCAATCCACTTAGTAAAGTAATCTGTGGCAGTCAAAATCCATTTGTGTTGGCCAGAAGATGGAGGGTGAATTTCCCAAATGAAGTCTAAACCCCATTGTTGAAATGACATTTTAGTAGAAATAGGCTTTATAGGTAAAGGTAACAACTTCTTTTTTCCTTCAAAAATCTGACATTTATGACATGAAGTAACAAGTTTTTTCACATCAGCAAATAAGGTAGGCCAGTAAAAACCAACTCTAAGGATCTTATCTGTAGTACTTTTCCAATATAAGTGTCCTCCACAATCACCTGCATGAAATTCTTCAAGAATTTTGTCAGCTTCTGATTTTAGTAAGAAATTTAGTAATATCCCACTTTGTTCTTTCCAAAAAAGCACATTATCCAAAATACAAAATCTCATTGCTTTAAGTTTAACGAATTTGGCTTTAATCCTTGTTAATACAGGAGGAGCTTGTAAGTGTGTAAGTACAAAGATAATATCTGAGTACCATGGTGGATCTAGAAAGGCTTCACTGATCAATGGAGTCGCCATCTCTTCCTGGTTATCAACCTAAGTAATAAAATTTATATCCAATGCATTGCAATTGGATTTCGCCATCAATCTGGCTAATCCTTGTCCTTTAATGAGTTTAGTTGGTTTAATATCTATGTCATATTTTAGGATAGTGACAATCCACTTTCCTCTTCTTCCATCAGGACCATCCTGGGTAAGAATGTATTTTACTACAAAATTAGGGACATAGGCAATAATGTGGGAGTACAGAATGTAAACTATGAAATCTTTTATGGCTTTAACCAAGGCTAAATCTTGTTTCTCCATTATGTTATATTTTAGAGGTGCATCTCTAAGGGTTTTACTGAAAAAGGCTATAGGCTGTTCAAAACCTTGATCATTCTTCTGTAGCAGAACCGCAACAATGGTATGCTCTGAGGCAAATGAAAAAATTATAAAGTCTTTTTTGAAATCTGGAATGATTAAGACTAGTGTTTTTGTTAAAGATTGTTTAATAGAGTCAAATGATTGTTTTGCTTCAACTCTCCATTTTAAAATCGAGTCCTTTTTAAGCATGTTATTCAGTTCTCTGATGATTTTTGCTAAGTTAGAAATAAATCTTCTCAAAAAATTAATTTTACCTAAAAATGATTGTAACTCTTGATATTTCTAGGTAGTTGAATGTTCAAAATGGCCTCTATTCTTGCAGGATCTATCCTAATACCTTCCTTTGAAATTATGTGTCCTAGTAACTTACCCTCCTCTAGTCCAAAAAGAGTCTCCTTAGGGGTTAAAGATATGCCAAATTTTCTACATTTAATAAAAACTTGTCTCAAATGATCCAAGTGTTCTTTATATGACTTAGAAAAAACAGTAATATCATCTAAATAAATAACCAAGAAGTCACGTATTTCCTTTGAAAAGGCTATGCCCATAGCCCTCTGAAAGGTAGCTCCAGTATTCATCAAACCAAAATGCATTTTCACATACATGAAAGTGCCCCAAGGAGTGGTAAAAGCTGTTTTAGCTTGGTCTTCCTTTTGAACAAGAATCTGGTTGTATCCTGAAAAACCATCCAACAAAGATATCTTGGAAGAAGCAACTACCCTTTGTAAAATATGATCCATCTTGGGCAAATGGTAATTATCCTTCAAAGATACTTTATTGAGATTCCTAAAGTCTACACATAATCTGATTTCACCTGTTTTCTTTCTGGTAGGTACTAAGTTTGAAACCCAATCAAAATATCTGATTGGTGCAATGATTTGGGCATCATACATGCGTTTAAATTCATTTTCTATCAAATGTAATAAGACAGGATTAATCCTCCTCAATTTTTGCTTAAATGGTTTCTGGTCATCTTTTATAGGAATCTTATGTTGAATTATGTTTGTGTCATAAGCTTTAAGATCTCCATAACTCCATGCAAACACATCTTGACATTCCTTTAAAAGTTCAATGTATTTTTCTTTTTCTTGAGGAGGTAAAGATTTTGATAGTAATCATTTTTGGATTTAATTCTGTCCCAATGTTACATTCCTCAATGTCAGACCTGACTAGTTCCATTTTTGGCTTTTTAGGCACATCATTGGAATCAAAAAGGTCCTCCAAAGGAGTTAAACCCTTAGGCAAAAAATTATCTTTTAGATCTAACATGTCAATTTCTTCTTCAATGATTTCCTCTATATCTACTTTCTCTAAGTTATCTATATCAAATTGAGTAAATACAGTGGGTTTGTTAAATTTATGTACATCTATGTTATCTATTTCACAATTGAAATCTGAATCTATATTACAGTATGAGTCTATCTTACAATTTTGAAATTCTTCCTCATAACTCAAAAAATAGTAAATTTGTTCATCTTCAGAGAAAATCTGCCAGTATTTGACATTGTATGGGATAATGGGTCCGTATTTAACTTCAGCAGTATACCTATGTGTTGGTTGAAAAGGTAAGTTACATGTGCTAGCAAAAGTTGCCAAGCAATGTGCTTGAATGTTCTGTTTTCTAGGTATATTAACAAACTTACATTCCAATAAATCTTCACATAAATCAATTGATGTATCTCTATATCTGGCTAATCTAGGATTATGAACAGAATACTCTGCATTTATTTGTTTTATGACTAATTCCGAATCTCCCATGATTAAAATCCTTTTACCTCCTAAATTTCTGATAATTTGGAGGCCTAAGATAAGTTCCTCATACTCTGCTATGTTATTACTACATTTGAAGTTGAGTCTAAAGGCATGTCCTTCTGAATGACCTATCTCAATGTTTGTGATCCATATTCCAGCTCCTGCTCTTGTTTTGTTCACAGAACCATCAGAGTCTAAGTGCCAAAGGGCTTCATGAAAAATATTGTCATTGTTTGGTTTTGGCTTTATGTCAATTAGTTCTATTTGGATTTCATTGTCACCAGAGTTACATAAAATAAAGGAATCAAGGTCAGTTGGTGTTGAATAAATGGGTAATTTATGGATCTTTCTGCACTGCTGACCATGAATTTCATTAAAGTTTCCCTATAAAGCTTCTTGGGCTATCCAAATACTGATATAGTAGCATAGCTCATGTCTAATTGTAGAGATCCCTGCAACTTTGCTCCCCATGAGCGAGAAAGAAGCATACCATACTTTGGTGGGATGTAAGCTACTACAATATCCATAACCATGCTCTTACCAGGGTACTGAACCAAATTCACACATAAGTCTTTAATCAATCCTATGCACTTAATTTTGCTAGAATAAAGTGAGAACAAATCTTTATAAGGCCTGGTTATTTCTAGATTAAGAGTTTCCATGATGGCTTTAGGCATTAAGTTATGGGAAGCTCCTGGATCTAACATAGCATTGTGTAAAATATGATCATGAATAGTAAGGCTGATATAGAAAGGAGGAACCGATCCATCTGAATGCTTACCATTTACATCAGGGCCAAAATCAATTTTGGTTGATCATCATTCAAATTAATGGCATCTTCACCATCATTCATATTCAAAGTCTCAATAATTGTTGATTTATGTAAGTCATTCTTTACCAATTTAGTTAAAGGAAATAGTATTTTTATCATAGCTATTTCAGTATGAATGTTAAATGAGGGTTGAGACTTAATAATCTGAAGTAATTCATCTTTTGTAACTGTTATCTGAGTTGGTTTTTCTTTATTTTCAACCACTGTACTTTTATCTTAAGTTGTTCTAATATTCTCTGTATGAGTTTCTTGACTTTTGTTGTTTTTAATTCTTTTTTCAAGGACAGTTTGTGTGGTAGCAGATGTTCTATCAGACTTTGAATTTTCAGCAGCTATTTTTGTATTATCAGTTTTAGGATTTGCTGATTTAAAATAAACAAGATTCTTTTTAGGATCAAGAATTGTTGTTTTTACTGGATTAGAAGCTTTTATAGTATTAGCTTTTGGTGCATCTTTGGAAGGTTGAGCTATTTCATCAGTAATATCAACAATTTTGGGACTGATTGATTTTTTAGGACTGGAAGGATTGAAATTTTTCTTATTTTCCCTTGGGAGAATTTGCAAAACTTTTGTTTTTGGGGCTTCTACATTTTTCTTATTTTGATTTTGGGAATTGTTTTTAATAGAAGGTTCATTATTTTTCTTATTTCTAAGGTTATACTGACTGTGAATTTCATTAATAGCAAAGTCATAACCTTGTTTGTAGTCAAAGGATTCACTGGAGTTTAATTTGAGTTGTTGAACCTCAAATAGTTCCAGATCTTCCTGAGTGAGGAAAATGGTGTTGTTTTCATCTATTCCCATTAGATGATTGATGTCATCCTCATCTTCATCATTATTTTGAGAAATTTCAGCATAGTTATCTTGAAATGGGGGCCTAATGTTTTGGTTTGGAGCAGCGTCTTTAGCTTTTCCAGGGTTATTTTTTCTGAAATTGGGATTTCTGATCTGAGGTTGATTATCCCATTGAGGTTTTCTATCTAAATTATCTAATATTTAAACCACCCTTTCTAAAGTTTTAGCAACAAAATCTTATTTAAGATCTAAGTTTGAAATTTCTTCTTTAATCGTAACTATTCTTTCATTCCTAAGTCTGGCTTTCTTAGCTAGAATGTTAATTTATACACTAACAACATCTAATTGCATATGTTCTAAGGTTTCAACATCTCTTTCTCTTAATTGATAGGCCATCTTTGGATCAAATCCATCAGGGAATTTGAGCAATACAGAGTAAGGTGTAGGTTTAAGATCTACAGGAATAGCATTATAGACATTGTTATACCTAGTGCAGTAATCTTGGATAGACTCATTAGGAGATATTTTTAAAGCATCAAACTTAGACAAAATTTGAAGGGGGTTCTTTTTCTTTTCCCATTTATTTAGAAATATTCTATGAAATGCAACTAAATTAGCTATACTATCAGCAGCTAAATTTTTGAACCATTTTTGAACTTCTCCTGCCAAAATTTGGGCAAATAACCTCATCTGGACATCTGACTCATCAATTTCATAAATTTCACAGTAGTATGTCATTTTTGTGACATGCTGTTGAGCAGTATATTGTGACAGGCCATAAAATAGTGGTATATTTTTTTGGTAATATTGAGGCATATCATGGAGGTTTTGGGGTAAGACAAGGGGAGCGTACCTGGCAACCATGGCTTGAAGCTTTGCTGAGCTGGGAGGTATAACAGTAATGGTAGGGGTAGTGCTGGATATGGTAGCTAATGAATTAACAAATGTAGTTGAAGAGCTGGGAAAAGAAGATGGTATGTAAATGGAATAGCTGGGAAATAAAGTTGTGGTGCTTATAGAATCTGATTGCAAAGTAGTGGATGCAGTGGATTGAGTGGATGAAGGGAATAATATCCTAGGCTGCAAAGGCAACGTAGGAATGAAATGGTCTATAGATGAACTTGCAGAATTATCTATAAATGAAGTGACAACATATAAAGATGAATCTACTGTTCGTATTATTGTTGTGTGCAATTGAGAAACTGGAGGTTTTATGTAAGATAATAAATGAGCTAATTCAATAGCTTCATCAATATCTTTAATCAAAGAAATATTAATTTTTCTCAGCTTTATTTTGATATTCAGATTTACTTGACTTTGTTCCTACTGAAATATTTTTATGTTTTGCATTCAAAAATGAAAGGAAAACAGGATCTATAGCAGTATTTTTCAAATCAGTTTCAGATTTATTTTTAAACAATGAATATTCAAACTTCAGATCAAAATCAATATCATTCAAACTTACTAACTCTTTGGGTAAAGAATTGACTTTTCTTAATGGTACTTCAATTTCTAAATTGATAGTTTGTTTTTTCTTTTTTCCAATTTGTTCTGGGTTATCTAATATAACTGCAAGATTATGATCCGGATTAGACCTGGTATAGTAGGTTTTCTTAGAAGCCAAAATGACTATTTTGAAAACCCACAACCTATAAAAATAATCTTAAAGTAAAAAGATAATTTAAAGATCTTTCTTTAAGACTAAATTTATGACTGGAGATTGGTTACTTCCCCAGTGGAGTCGCCAGTATGTTATCACCCTAGTAATTTATTAATATGTGGGATTTGAGTTTTTAGTCAAAGAACACTAGGGGTAGCCACAAACCTACTTTAAATCCCAAGAACTAGCCTTCCTAGAATTTAGAGAGGGCTCTCTCTTTAAGATTTATCTTTATTTTGATTTATGTTTTTAGGCTAGTTATGATAGAACAATTGGTTTTGTTATAAAGGTTTTGGTGGGTAAAAATGTTGTGTAACCAGCTCCAAAAATAGAAGAAAAGAGATATCAACACCTTAGAAATAAGCCACTTCGAGGGGGCAACCTCCAATACATTACATAAATGAACAATTCTTGGATGATACAATTTACAAAACCTCCTTTCTATATAGGAGTCCATGGGGCCATAATGTAATCCTAGTGGGCCACAATGTAATCCTAGCCGACCTAACAATAATAATTTAAGGGCACAA
The DNA here is from genome assembly GCA_034641835.2 of Pinus albicaulis. Classification (NCBI taxonomy): domain Eukaryota; kingdom Viridiplantae; phylum Streptophyta; class Pinopsida; order Pinales; family Pinaceae; genus Pinus; species Pinus albicaulis. Next base: position 1,136,654,368 of record CM076584.1, read on the forward strand.
TAATAACAAAATGGGGGTTACAAGGGTACAATAATAACAATAAGGGGGTTACACTAACAATAATAAGGGACTATACTAGTGATATAGGGACCTAACATGCCCTCTCCTTCAAAAAAGTGTTGTCCTCAACGCTTGAGTAGCTCCGGGTGCTTCTGTATAAAATTCTCATCCTCCCATGTAGAATCTTCAGTGGGTAAGTTCTTCCACTTGATGATATACTCTGAAATTGATCGATTCCGTAGCTGTCGAGTTCTTGTTTCCATGACTGCTTCAGGTTCCAATATGATTTTTCCTTCCTCATCAAGTTCTGGCAATATTGTTTGAACCGGAATATTTTCACCTATAACCTTCTTTAAGCATGAAACATGGAAAACTGGATGTACTCGCGAAGAAGCAGGAAGCTCCAATTTGTATGCTATAGTACCAATCTTTTGCAACACCTTGTAAGGACCATAGTACTTTGGCGATAATTTATTATCCTTCTTAGCTTGCTTGAGGGACATTTGTTTATATGGTTGTAGCCGTAAAAATACCCAATCTCCTACATCAAACTTCTCTCACTGCGATGTTGATCTGCCTGTTGTTTCATTCGATTTTGTGCCAAATTCAGGTTATCCTTTAAGAGTTGGAGAACTTCTTGCTGATGCTCGATGTGATCTTCCACTGCTTGAACCTTCGAATTTTCCCCTAAAGATGATGTGATGGATGGTGGATGATATCCATAAAGTGCCATAAATGGGGTCATTTTTGCTGCAGTATGGAAGGAAGTGTTATACCACCATTCACCGAGAGGTAACCACTTGACCCATTGTGTTTGTTTATCAGATACAAAACAACGAAGATATCCTTCCAAACATTTATTTACTATCTCAGTTTGACCATCGATTGAGGATGATAAGATGAGCTATGAGCTAATTGAGTACCCAAACAAGAAAATAACTCCGTCCAAAAATTTCCAGTAAAAATGGGATCTCTATCGCTCACAATAACCTTTGGGTTTCCATGTAGCTTTTGAATTGTGTCCATAAATGTAGTAGCAACTGTACTTGCTTTAAATGATGAGATAATGCACAAAAGTGTGCATACTTGGTAAGTCTATCAACTACCACCATGATGACACTCTTTCCTTCGGACTTAGGTAAACCTGTGATAAAATCCAATGGAATCTCCTCCCAACGTTGACTTGGAATGGATAAAGGTTGTAGAAGTCTCGAGGTCTTAATTGTCTCAACTTTATTCTGCTGGCAAACCAAACATTCCGCCACAAACTTTTGAATATCAGATTTAAGGCCATCCCAAAAAAATTCTTTCTTCACCCTGTGGTAAGTTTTTAAAATCCTGAGTGTCCTCCTAAAGGAGAAGTGTGCAATTCCAGAAGAATCTTTTGTTTTAGTTGGGAATTCTTACAAAGATATAAGCGATCTTTGTACCATAAGGAATCATTTTTCCAACTAAATGTATCATACGTACTAGGATCTTTCTGCAACTTTTGAATGAGTGTCCATACATCTTTTCCTTCTTCCATTCATCTCTTGCTTCGGTTATCCAGTCTGGTTGGATAATAGAAATGGCACAAAGCAATGCTTCCACCTCTTCATTCTTTCTTGAGAGTGCATCTGCAACAACATTAAGCTTTCCTTTTTTGTAGATTATTTCAAAGTAATAACCCAACATCTTTGTGACCCATTTTTGCTGCTCTTCTGACGATAGTCTTTGTTCCAAAAAGTGTTTAAGACTATCATGATCAGTTTTTACCTTAAAGTGTCTTCCCATTAGGTAAGTTCACCATTTCTTTAGTGCATGCAGTATTGCTAACATTTCCTTCTCATAAATAGGTTTCTGTAAATACTTTCCTTTGATTGGACGACTTTCAAAAGCAATGGGTCTTCCTTCTTGTATTAAAACAACACCAATTCCATTTCCTGAGGCATCACATTCCACAATAAAGGTTTTTGTGAAGTCCGGCGTAGCTAAGACCGGTGCTAGGCACATTGCCTCTTTAAGATGTTCAAAGGCCTTAGTTGCTTCAGGAGTCCATGAAAATGCATCTTTCTTCAATAATGTTGTTAGAGGTGCCGCTATTCTCCCATAATTCTTAACAAACTTGCGATAATAGCCTGTTAACCCGAGAAATCCTCGCAACTGCTTTATTGTCTTGGGGACTTTCCATTCCTTAATGGCTTTAATTTTGCTAGGGTCTACTTTAACACCCTCGTGAGATATAATATGACCCAGATATTCCACCTCTTGTACTCCAAAGAAACATTTGGATGTTTTTGCATATAATTGTTTCTCCCGCAATAGTTTGAGCACCCTGTCAACATGTTCAACATGATCCTTCCAAGACCTGCTGTAGATTAGTATATCATCAAAAAATACTAGCACAAATTTTCTAAGGAAGGGTTTGAAAATGGAATTCATCAACTCTTGAAATGTAGAAGGTGCATTGATAAGGCCAAAAGGCATGACCAAAAATTCATAATGACCCTCATGAGTTCGAAATGTTGTTTTCGGAATATCTTCAGTCTTCATTCTAATTTGATGATATCCTGAACGAAGATCCAACTTGGTAAAATAAACTGCTCCATGTAATTCATCCAATAATTCATCAATCACAGGAATGGGAAATTTGTCTTTAATGGTGAGCTTATTGAGCTCCCTATAATCCGGACACATTCGCCATGATCGATCCTTCTTGTGTACCAATACTACAGGAGCAGAGAAAGAACTTTGACTGGGTTGAATTATACCCACCTCTAACATTTCTGCAATCATACGTTCAATTTCGCTCTTTTGGAAGTAAGGATATCTATAAGGCCTGATGTTTGGAGGAACACTTCCTGGAATCAAATGAATAGCATGACCATGATCACGAATAGGTGGGAGTCCTTTGGGAGTTTCAAACACCTTGGAATGATTGTCCAAGACTTGTTGGAGATCTATAGAAATAGATGATTTTGATGTCGGAACTTCTAGTGAGCATAATTGTGCAATTACGCCTCGTTGTTCTTTCTTTAGAAGCTTTGTCATGACATTAGAGCTTATTATCCTTCCTGGCTTCCCTTCAATACCCCGTAATTCGACTTCCTTTCCTTCTGAAAAAAATTTCAAGAAAGTTCTTGAAAATTAAAAGCTACCGTCCCCAAAGATTGTAACCATTGTACTCCTAGTACAACATCAACACCTCCCATAGGAATGAAAAGCATTGGACTAGTCAATACATATTCCCCCATGGTTAGCTTGATATTATGGCATTTTCCTGAGCAATTTATAGTTCCTCCATTTGCAACCATCACTTGACATTCTGGTGCTGGGTATAGGAAACAATTTAATTCCTTGGCTACCTTATAATGAATAAAATTATGGGTGCTACCTTAATCAATCAACACTATTACCCTTTTCTTCTTTATATGTCCTTCTATCTTGAGAGTTTGAGGAGTGGTAATTCCTGCCAGTGCATTACACGATATGGTCGAATTCATTTCTTCCTCTTCTAGGGGTGGTTCCTGGTGTATATCCTCTTCTTGTTCATTTTCTTCTTCTTCTTCACAATCTATGTAAAATAATTTCTTCTCAGCACACTTATGACCTTTAGTGTATTTGCTATCACAACTGTAGCAAAGCCCTTTTGCTCTTTTTTCTTCCAATCGTTGTGGTGTCAACCTTGTAGGTTGTGGAAATCTAGGCGTAGCAACACTTCCTTCTTTATAGAATTGAGTGGTAGGCTTCCTTGTCGCCATAATTTTACATTCAACTTTTCTTGCCAACCCGAATGCCTTCTCCAATGAATCAGGTTCCAAAACGCGAACTTCATGTTGGATGTTATCCTTTAAAGTGCCTAGGAAGAGATCAATCCTGTGTTCCTCTGTAAGATCAGTTTCCCTTATATTCAATTTTTGGAAGTCCTCAATGTGCTGCCCCACTAAACCCTTTTGTTTGAGATTTATCAATTGGGTAAAGAAGGTGTTGCTCTTTGTATCCTCATAATGTGCTATCATTTCCTCCGTAAAAATTGACCAAGTGACAATTTTTTTACGGGAGCAAAGCCATTGATACCATACAAATGTATTTGGTTCTAAATGTAAAGTTGCAATGCGTACCTTTTGTGTGTTTTGCACGTTATGGAGATCAAAATATTGCTCCATCTGTAGTATCCATGTTACAGGATCCTTTCCATCAAACTTCCTCATATCCATTTTTAGAATATGGTGGTTCTTCCCGCCAACATTAGAGTTTATGAAATCGCGATTAACATTTATTTTTTTCTCATCATGAGGTTCTTCTACTATATTTTCACCATTAGGAAGCATTTCTTGTATCAACTTTGTCAAACCTTCGATGTCTGCTTTTAGATCATTCTTCATGTTTTCCACGTTGTATTTCATGTCATCCATCTTAGCTTCCATGCCATCTTCCATGCCATCCATCTTAGCTTCCATGCCTTTCTTCAAACCGTCCATCTTCGCTTCCACGCCTTTCTTCAAAACTTCCATTTCATTTTTTGTTGCTCCTTGCGAGAGTGAAATTTGTTGCACTTGCTCTTGTAATTTTGATAGATCATGTTGCAATTCTTCATCTTCATGAGTCATAGTAGAGCCTTCTGAAGGCTTCATGGGTGTTGAATTATTTTTACGGGGCATCTTTTAGAACCCAATACTGATATCTATTCTACAATATGCCCTTGGAATCAATTCAAATTGATTCTTCAAACAAGACTTATGCAATTTGGGAAAAAAGTACACACCTTTTTCTTGCTTTTGAGGAGCTCGATATTGAAATTGGATTATCTATGTGATTGCATCATTTCAATATTGGAATTTCGGTACCAACGTATCCCTCTGAATTATATTTCGAATGCCACAGGTTTGACCTGATTTGGATTCTCAAAGACAAATTTGTGTCCAATCTCCCATAATTACCTAATTATGGACTGGTTCAGTAGAGTGAAATTGTACGACTTTCCACGTGTCACTTTTTCGTCCTTCGGCTCTGAAATTGATAGCCAGGAAACTAAAATCCGTGTACTTGCAACCACTTTTTACGGCACTCCAATCCAATGCTCGGAGAGAGAGTTATGAAGATTTTCCCACGATGACCTCTTTGAGATAAAATTCTAGAGTCTGAAAAAGCACTACCTTCCACAGATCATATCTCCGAAAATATTGCGAACAAAGATCTGAAATTTTTTGACGAGTTTCCTAAGGATATCGACTTCTCACCCTAAAAATTTCAGATTCTGAACCTTCGTAGAAACAAAGTTATAGCGCAAATTCCACGATGACCTGTTTAGGAGCCTGAAAAAAGACCTAACTTCCACATATCATATCTCCGAAAATATTGCGAACCAAGCTCTGAAATTTTTTGAAGATGTTCCTCAAGATTTCGGCTTCGCACCCTAAAATTTTTAGCTTCTGAAACTTCGTTGAAAAAAGTTATAGCGAAAATTCCTCGATGACCTATTTGGAGCAGCGAAACCCTAGAATCCAAAGCTCTGATACCAAATGTTGTGTAACTAGCTCCAAAAATAGAAGAAAAGAGATATCAACGCCTTAGAAATAAGCCAATTCGAGGGGGAAACCTCCAATACATTACATAAATGAAAATTTTCGGATGACAGGTAAATCACAAAACTTCTACATATAGTAAGTCCATGTGGCCACAATGTAACCTTAAAGGCCACAATGTAATCCTAGCCGACCTAACAATAATAATTTAAGGGCACAATAATAAAAAAATGGGGGTTACAAGGGTACAATAATAACAATAAGGAGGTTACACTAATAACAATAAGGGACTATACTAGTCATATAGGGACCTAACAAAAAATCACTTAGGATTAAACTAAGGAGAGATCTACTTGTCTATTGGGCTATGGAGTCTAAGTCTAGATAGAAGTACTAGAAGGCAAGGCCAAAAGGGTACAAATGTATTCAGGCAAGGTAGATAACCCTCAGAGATTTGGGGAAAGGTTTTTGATGAAATTGTATGATTGGGATAAAGGGCAATGAAGAATCTTTTGATCCGGAAAATGGAAGAATGAGGCAGGGGTCAAACGGGAGTAGGAGAAACAAAGAATTCCTAACACCGGAAATCAACAAAAAAATTTTAAATGGTAACTTAGTTAAAAATAGGGAGCAAAAGGCTAGTCCTGATATTCCTAGTTACACATTAATATAGATCAAACACATAATGAATTGCATGAAACTCAGAAAAGAAACAATGACAAGAAGAGATATACTTCACTCTTCAACTTATCGCAATAATACTAAATTATGATGCCACTTTGGCCTTGTCCAGTCTGCTACTTTAAATTAAACACATGAGCCTCTCCAATGTATCAGTAAAAAGTCTATAGTAATCTTAGCAATTTTATTCCACACTTAACACTTCTAATACAGAAGTATTTATACAAAATGTTGTTTTCAAATATCCTAGAGAAATGTAGGAATATCTTTAGGAAATGTAAAATATCTTTACAAAATAAGAGGGACATCTGCTTAACAAATCAACAATCTGTCCTCTTATCCAAAATATATAGAAAACATTTATCTAACAAGGAGCTTTTTATTGAATAGCTGTCCTGCTTGCTGTCTGTCTAGGAAATATCTTTGTTTGAGTTGCCTTGGCTGACACACTTTCCTCTGATACTCTTTAACGCTGCTTCTTTAAACACTGATACACTTTGACTGATATTTCACTCTTTACTGCTGAAAAATGTGTCTTACTGTAGTAAAAAAAAAATCAGCTGACTGTCTCTTTATCTCACTATTTCTGTTTGACTATTTTTAGTGCATTTTTCTTCACTGTTTTACCTTTTCACTGTTACATTAAATATGTGAATGCTTGGCATTGCTCTGCATCTGGAATTTTCACACTTTTTAGCTTTCTAAAGTTTTCATCAGCATCTGTGTACTTGAAAAAGGTAGGTTTAAAAACAAAAAGATGCCTAATATCATGCTGTAGAAAAAACATGTCTTCAAAATATTAAAGGATGACCTTTCCTGTAGGAGTGCCCAGTGGCAGTGGTTTGTTGACTTGTTCTTTTGTAAACTCCCTTATCTTCTTATCATAATATTTTTGGGCCATTAGTTTGTCATTGAAGACATGAATATCTGGCAGGACTTTCTGCCTCAAAATAGTGTATTTTGCCAAAATTTAGTAATGGAAATGTTCATAGCATCACATTTTCCCTCTAGGTTGTTAATCAAATCTGTCTTGTTCACAACCTTCTTGATTTGTAATATTGTTTCAGTTCTATCCTATACCTGTAACTCTTCCAACTCTGCTCTATTCTTACTGTTCAAGAAAGTGATGAGTTTTAAAGCCCGTGATGGCTTATCAGCTAACTCATCCTTGGTTCTCTGAATCTCAGTTTGGGCTGCTAATAGTAAGTCTCTATGCTCATAGATGATCTAAATTGAAGGCCATTGAGAATGTATGGTCTCAATAATATTTGTCCAAATATGATTCTTGATGTAGGAAATTTGTTCAGTAAATGTTAACTCCTTTTGTAAATTCTTCATTTGTTCTTCAAGTCTGATAGCTTTCTGCTCATGATTTTTAGCAGTTATCAAGGCTATTTCGTTGGTGGCTTCAAGAATTTTAATCATCTCTTTCAAGTTATTTATCTCATTAGTTTTCAAGGAAAATTCCTCCATAGCTTTCATTATTTGACCTGCTCCATCTGTTTGCTGTACCTGTGTTGTTGAAGAATCTATGGCTGATGTAGTAGCTGAATGCACTGGCATTGCAGTTGCCAATGGCTCATTAGGTGCTATTTTTTCTCCCAAAGTGGAAGCCACAACTGTGGTAATAAATGGTATCACTGTGGGAATAATAGGAGCATTAGTTTCATTCACATTCTCTTTCTTCTTAACAAGTTGATCCATTTGGGTTTCCATATCTTTAATCTGAGCAATCAGTTTAAGGATCAACTGCATCATTTCTTCTTTTTCTGTTTGATCCTGAAGTATTTCTTTGGTCTGTGGGTGTTCACTTTGAGGAAGCTTCAGATGTTTAATCAAAGATGCAATATCTTCATTCTTTTTCTTAATCAATAATTCAGCTACCTGCACATTTGAGGGATCATATCCCACCTGTAAAATCAAATCCTCTAAGGCTTTAATCCTTAGGTATTTAACATACAAAGAGCCTTTTTCCAGCTTCATTTGATTCTGCATGTTAATAATGGTATTTTGCAACTTAGTAGCACTCATAGCCTTTGTTACCACAGTTGAATATAACATTTCTGAGCTACGTCTGTGGAATTCAATTTGGTCTAGCTCATGTACATTTTTAGTATCTACTTCAAACTCAACCTTTTTATAGTCTACCATTGTCTTAGGTGTTGAAGTAGTTGGTTGCAGATATGACATAATCATTTTATTTGTGGAATAGTCAAAGGCTGTCAGTAGCCTATTTGATTCCCTAGTTTTTGTTTAAGAAACTAAGAGTAAATATCAGACTTGATTTCTTCATTCTTTTTCTTGATTTTCTTTTACTTTTCTTTGATATCTAAGTCTTTTTACTTAACTTTCTATGAGGAAGAAGCATGTTAGGTCCCTATATTACTAATATAGTCCCTTATTGTTGTTAGTGTAATCCCCTTATTATTATTATTGTACCCTTGTAACCCCCATATTGTTATTATTGTGCCCTTAAATTATTATTGTTAGGTCGGCTAGGATTACATTGTGGTCCCACTAGGATTACATTGTGGCCCCATGGACTCCTATATATAGAAATAAGGTTTTGTAATTTGAATCATCCAAGAATTGTTCATTCATGTAATGTATTGGAGGTTTCCCCTCGAATTTTCTTATTTATAAGGCGTTGATATCTCTTTTCTTCTATTTTTGGAGTTGGTTTCACAACATTTGGTATGAGAGCTTTGGATTCTAGGGTTTCGCTGCTCCAAACAGGTCATCATGGAATTTGCGCTATAAATTTTTTTATACAAATGTTCAGAAGCTGAAATGTTTAGAGTAAAAAGCCAAACTCCTGAGGAACATCGTTGCAAAATTTCATAGCTTGGGTTGCAATATTTTAGGAGATATGATCTGTGGAAGTTAGGGATTTTTGCAGGCTCTTGAATTTCACTTAAAAAGGTCATCACAGAATTTTTTCTATAACTTTTTTTCTACAAGGTTCAGAAGATGAAATTTTCAGAGCGCAAGGATGAAATTTTGAGGAACATCTTCGCAAAATTTCAAAGCTTGGTTCGCAATATTTTTGGAGATATGATCTGTAGAAATTAGGTCTTTTTCGGGCTCCTGAATTTCATCTCAAAGAGGTGATTGTGGGAAAAGCTTCATAAGTCTCTCTCTGAGCATCATATTGGAATTTTGTAAAAAACGACTGGAAGTACATGGATTGTAGTTTCCTGTCTATAAATTTCAGAGCCAAATGAGAAAACAGTGACACGTGGCAAGTCGTACAAGTTCGCTCTACCGAACTAGTCCATAATTAGGTCATTGTGGGAGATTGGACATAACTTTTCCTTGAAGAATCCGAATGAAGTCAGACCTGTGGCATTTGAAAGAAGCTTCAAAGGACTACTATAGGGCCGAATTTTAGATATTGAGGATCCGCAAGTATAGATATAAGTCAATTTCAATATCAAGCTCCTCAAAAGCAAGTAAAAGGTTTGTATTTTTTTTTTCTGAATTGCATAAGTCATGTTTGAAGAATCAAATTGAATTGATTCCAAGGGAATATTGTAGAATAGATATCAGTATTGGATTCTCAAATGGCCCTTAAAAATAATTCAACACCCATTAAGCCTTTAGAAGGCTCTACTATGACTCATGAAGACGAAGAATGGCAACATGACATATCAAAATTACAAGAGCAAGTGCAACAAATTTCTCTCTCGCAAAAAGCAACAAAAAATGACATGGAAGTTTTGAAGAAAGGTGTAGAATCTAAGATGGATGGTTTGAAGAATGGCACGGAAGCTAAGATGGATGGCATGGAAGTTGGCATGGAGTCTGAGATGGATGACATGGAAGCTAAGATGGAAAACATGAAGAATGATCTAAAATCAGACATGGAAGATTTGACAAACTTGATACAACAAATGTTTCCTAATGGTGAAAAGATAGTAGAGGAAAATCATGATGAGAAAAAAATAAATGTTAATCATGATTTCAAAAACTCTAATGTTGACAGGAAGAACCACCATATTCCAAAAATGGATATGAGGAATTTTGATCAAGAGGATCCTGTAACATGGATACTACAGATGGAGAAATATTTTGATCTCAATAATGTGAAAAACACACAAAAGGTACGCATTGCAAATTTACATTTAAACAAAATACATTTCTATGGTATTGATGTCTTTGCTCCCGTAAAAAAAATGTCACTTGGTCAATTTTTACGGAGGAAATGATAGCACATTATGAGGATACAAAGAGAAACACCCTCTTTATCCAATTGATAAATGTCAAACAAAAGGGTTTAGTGGGGGAGCACATTGAGGACTTCCAAAAATTGAATATAAGGGTAACAAATATTCCAGAGGAGCACAGGATTGATCTCTTCATAGGTAATTTAAAGGATAACATCCAACATGAAGTTCACGTTTTGGAACCTGATTCATTGGAGAAGGCATTCAGGTTGGCAAGAAAAATTGAATGTAAAATTATGGTGACAAGGAAGGCTACCACTAACTTCTATAAAGAGGGAAGTGTTGCTACTCCTAGATTTCAACAACCTACAAGGTTGACACCACAACAATTGGAAGAAAAAAGAGAAAAAGGGATTTGTTACAGTTGTGATAGAAAATACACTAAAGGTCATAAGTGTGCTGAGAATAAATTATTTTACATATATTGTGAAGAGGAAGAAGAAAATGAACAAGAAGAGGATATACACCAGGAACCAACCCTAGAAGAGGAAGAAATGAGTTCGACCATATCGTGTAATGCATTGGCAGGAATTACCACTCCTCAAACTCTCAAGATAGAAGGACATATCAAGAAGAAAAAGGTAATAGTGTTGATTGATTCAGGTAGTACCCATAATTTTATTCATTGTAAGGTAGCCAAGGAATTGAATTGTTTCCCATACCCAGCACCAGAATGTCAAGTGATGGTTGCAAATGGAGGAACTATAAATTGCTCTGGAAAATGCCATAATATCAAGCTAACCATGGGGGAATATGTATTGAATAGTCCAATGCTTTCCATTCCTATGGGAGGTGCTGATGTTGTACTAGCAGTACAATGGTTACAATCTTTGGGGATGGTAGCTTTTAATTTTCGTAATTTTATCATTTATTTATTTATTTTTTTGGTTATGTTAAATAATTACTGGGTATTGGCAGTGAAGATGTAAGATAATAAGCTCTAATGTCATAAAAAATTTTCTAACAAGAACAACAAGGCATAATTGCAACACCATGCTCACCAGGTTCCACATAAAAACTTATCTATTTCCCACATCTCCAAAGGTCTGGACAATCATTCAAGGGTTTTTGAAACTCCTGCTTATTCTGCACCTATTCACAGATCATGATCATGCTATTCATTTGATTCCAGTAAATATCTTCCAAAACGTGCCTTATAGATACCCTTATGTCCAAAAGAGCGAAATTGAATGTGTTACTTACTCGCATTGTTGTTGGGAAGACAGTGGAACCTATAAAATCATTAAATCAATCTCAGTGGCCGCAACTAGCTTAACTGTACCCGCAGAGTGCCTTCCGTGTAACCTAGCTTGCTCAAAGACATTGTGTCAGTTATAAAGTCCGATGGTTTTGATTGAGTTTGGGTGATGGAATTCAAAGCTAAGGGTAATATCGAGTAATTTAGGCCATTGGGCTAATGGATTCAAAGAAAATAGCTTAACCGGACTAAGTTTCTTAACAAAAGATGGTTTCACAGGGCAAGGTAATCAAACAAGAGAACAATTATAGATCTAAAGTGAATGGGATGAACTCAAATGATGAAGGGCAATTAAGAATCCTTCAACACGTTTGCTGAAAGAGGGAAATTGAGTGATTATTAATAAAGAGTACCAAGTATTCTTTACTAAATAATCAAACAAGCAACCAGAAAAACAAAGAGCATTAAGAATTCACCCACAAACCAACAGAAGAAAACATTTAGAATAACAACGATTAAAATCAGATTACACTTAAGCACTTTCTGATTTATTCCTTTTCGTTAATCATTCGGATATGAAACACAGATGATATAATAAACAAATATAAAGACTTCAAAACATAAGAGATAGATGACTTATTGATTCGTAGTCTGACACAAGAATCCTGTAAAAAGTCTTTCGCATCAATTCCTCATCCAGCTTGCCACACAAAATTTCTCCAATAGCACTTTATTCCAAAATAGTCAATGTTACAGCAAAGTCTAAGAAATCCCCCCCTCAATACTCTGATTGAGGAAGTATTTATACAAAAAATTATAAAAAATATCTCATAACAGATTGAGATATAATCTAGGATGACTCATAAGTATGTTACAACAAACTAGAGACAGATAGTCTCATAGATAAGAAAAATGATAACTGATGTTGTGCTGTTTCCTTCTTTTGAGAATGTGCTGGATGCAGGCCCTAAGATTTGGCTCGTTGCTGTCCTCTTTAGTAATTTTGTGCTAGCTGCTTCGTTTTACTGATACTCTTTAACTGCACTGATATTCTTTAACCTCTGTTTACCCTTTTATCCTTCTTTATCATGACTTACTGTAGTACATAATCAAAAATTCATGTAAGGATAATTTTTACAAAAGTTCTAACATTTCTTCCCACCATTTATCTTCCGGTATTCTAGTTCTTTGCATCTTTCTGAGAGTTTCATCAGTCTCTGTATACCTAAAGAAAGTAGGTTTAATTGGGAACAAATGCTTTACTTCATGCTCGAGATAAAACAAATTTTCCAATCTATCATGGAGATTTTTTCCTGTAGGCAATGCTGCTGCTGATGAACTAGTTGAGGCACTAGCTTGATTGTTAGCATGCTTGTCCAATTTTTCAACATAACTTTCAAGGTCCATCAATTTATCCTCTGAAACTAAAGGACTGGGCAATACTTTATTCAACAAAATATCCAATCTTTTTATGAAGGCAGTGATTTCTTCTTGCATATCAGAGCATCTTCGTTCTAGATTCTACATCAGAGTTCTTTTGGTAAAAACTCTTTTTATTTCCAAAATTGTTCCTATCCTGTCTTGAATGCCAAGTTCTTCAAGTTGATGCTTGTTCTGAGTATTTAAAAAACGGATAAGTTCATTGGCTTCTTCAGGCATGTTTCCCAATTCTTCTCTTGCTTTTAAGACTTCTTCTAGAGCCAATTTGACTAAATCATTCTGTTCATACATTATTTGAATTGAGGGCCAGACATATTTTATTGATTGGATGATGTTGTCCCAAAGAATTTCATTTATTTCCTTTTAAGGCTTCTCCAATGTGAGATCCTTCTCCAATTTGTTGACCAACTTTTATAATCTGTTGACCTCTCTTGTTTTATCTGCAACATTCATCTTCGAGAGATCATATTTTTGTTCTAAAGTGGTGAATTGTACCTTTGTTCTTTGTAGTTATGTCACTTGGAGTTTCAATTCCTCCATTCAATTTATTAACTCTTCGGTACTTAAATTGGAAATATTACCTTGTGATAATTCTGCTGGCTGACCTGTTGTTGTAGTACCTGTAATCACTTCAGTTGTAGATGCTGGAGTATTTGATTGCTTATCTTTCAATGCCTTTTCAAGCTCTTTTTCAGTTTCATTAAGTTGCTCATTCAGTTTTAAGAGCAAATCCATCAATTCTTCTTCAGAATTTTGCTTTATGATTTCTGCAGTCTGTGGATGTCTTGAGGCTGGTAACTTCAGTTGTTTTCTCAAGGCTGTAATATCATCATATTTTTTCTTGATCAAAGCTTCTATACCCTTAACATCCTTGGGATCATGACCCAATCCAATAATGATTTCCTTCAAAGTCTTTATCCTGTTGTCTTTAGCCTGAGAAGAGGCTTTTTCAAGATTTAATTGAGCATTAGTATTTTCCAAAGAATCCCGCAATTTCTGGGTCATCATTGATTTATCTGTTAGAGTAGAATAAATCATTTCACCTGTCTGTTTATGCAGCTCAATTTGATTCAAAGGATGAATATCCTTTGCGATGACTTCAAAATTAGTTCTGATATAATCTACAGCTGTTTGAGGTTGCTGCACTTTGGGTTTGAAGTGAATCATTACCATTTTACCCTGTTGAATGTCATAGGCTGACATCAATCTTTGTTGATTCTTAGGAGCCATCTTCAAATATTGACTGTACACTTGAAGTCTGAGTGGATCATTTCCGGCCTTTATATTTATGAATGCTCTTTTAATGTCCCAGGCATGTTTCACTGGTGGTTTGAAAGATGGTACTTCTGCACTTTGCTGCCTTTGCAACTCTTTTCTCTGTAAAGTAGTGGATGTCCATCTAATTGTACATGTTTGCTGACTACCCAATTCTTCTTGCGTCTGACTATCAGAGATTTCGTGTACAGATTCGACTTGTGGAAGAGGATTCAATTTTTGTCTTTTAACATTAGTTTGTTCATAAAATCCACTGACAGGAGTAGCTACTTTAGCATCTCTCTTTTAACCTTTTCTACATTAAGAGGAGTTTGTAAAATTGACATTTCTGCCACACTGGTCTGAGTAGGAGAAATTTGTACTTGACCCTGTTCTTTAGAATTTTTAGGCTATTCTGTTATTGTAAATTTCTCTGTAACTTGTATATCAGCCTCTTTCTCCTTTCCTTTAGATGCTACCGTAGCCAATGCATTGATTTCGTCTAAATTTTGTTGAGAAGTCCAAGCAGAAGAAGAACCAATACCTAGTATCTGTACCTGTCCAAAAGAGTCTAGGTCAAGTATTTTTTCAAGATCTCTCATTACATTTTCAACATTTACCTGCTCACTATCTTGTTCTATCAATGTCCCTTCCATCCATTCATCCATATTGGCATATTGTTCAATTTCTGGGATTCTTTGATGAATGTATGGTGATAATTTTTTTTTCATTCTTCTATCACAAATAAAAATGTTTGGGTCATAAGGTACCCAATAGAAACTTTTTTGTAATTTGAGATAGTCTTCTAAAATTCTTTTAGCTTCCTTCCCAGCATCTCTGGAGTTACAGACAAAGGGTCCTAATTGACTTTTGATTCTGAGTTGAGCCTTTTTATTTGCATTGCAAAAATGAACTATATCTGAATTAATCATCTATCTGAAATACTCTAATGCAAAGAGTCTCATTGGGAAATATTTTGGTAACTTGAATGAGCATAAATCACATCCATAGATTTTGATTTGTGTGTGATTTCGGTATAGGTACCAGTCACCTATCCGGTATTTCTTTGAGAGTTGAAGAATTTTCTTGATTTCACTATTGACCCTAGGAGGAGAGACTCCTGTCAACAAGGTAATTGCAGGGTGTACAAATAGGCCAATAAAATCATTGTATGAATAAGGAGAATCACAGGAATTATGAGTGATGGTAGGCCAAAAGATTACAGACCTAGGATTTCCTTTGGCATCAAGTTTTTTGATATAGAAAGGGAAACTCTCTGATTGAAAGTAAAGCATGAGATGATATATAACAGAAAAATATTTGAACACTCTTTCATTCTCTAATATCATGAACTGATCATGGATTTTATCTGCAATGTAGGAAGCAAAATCATACTTGACAGCAGGGGGCTGTCCAAGGGAAGAAATTGACAACAATACTAGGGTTAATTGGTCAACACATTCACTAGTATTGAAACCCATTATAGAGGATATCGTATTCAAAATAAGCCAACCCACATCAGTGAAAAAGGTATAACCATAAGGGGGAGGGATTTTGGGTTGATGTTCTGGCAACATGAAGGTTTGGCAGAGACGATTTAACTCTTCATGGGATAAATTGGAAGATTTCTCAAGTAATTCTCCCATGGACAGGGGAGTGAGGGCTTGACCAGGTTGTAATTGTAACATTTCGTTGATAGACTGAGCAGTTATTGGGAAAAGGACGTTTTTATTTGGGGACAAGACTGCTCGTTGATTGGGATCATAATTTGCATGGCAGTAATGGATTATTTCAGGAAAAATGTGGACTGAGGGGAGAAGATACATGGGAAGATTGGATTCCCATAATCCAAAAATTTCAGAAACTTTCAAGTAATTATCTCTGCAGTAGCAAAAAATTCGGAGAGGATTTTCACTGAGAACAAGGTCTTTGATTTGGAAATCCCTATCTATTAGAGGTAGATGGTCTAAATCTCTATGAGGGGCATTCAGGGGTGCGACATTCAAAGCCACAGGAATTTCCATTTCTGGTTCTTGTGGATTCAGAAATGAGTTTGGGTTTTGATGAAAAAACGGGCACAATCACAGGTTTAGGAATGGAATTGTAGTTTTGGGAATTGAGGAATGAACTAAAGAGCAATCTTGAACCCTGTTTTAGTTTTTCGTTTGGAATTTGAAACAAAAACCAGGATTTTTACAGAGCTCAGCGGGAATTTGGGTAAATACCTATTTTCCGGGCACTAAACAGTGATGAAAACAGGTGCTGGTTATGGTGGATGAACTCTGAATTACTCGACTGCAACTTTCTTCGGTAAGGTAACGGTTGGAAAACTTCGACAGTTGATTTCGAAATTCGTTGCATGGGACACTGGACACTGTATGAAATAATGAAAATGATGCGGGTTCTTTTATTTTATTCACAAAGTCAAAGGTTGGCGGGGTTTTTTATTTTTTAATGGATGACGTCAGTAAGTACGAAGGCTTCGTCACGGGAGGTAGGCGGTAAGCGGTTTCCATCGCACAAATTTTGGGGAAGAGTGGTCAGCGGAGGGCGAGCGATTCCATACGATGAACGACGCGTGGCACGACACTGTTCAGAAAACTGCTTGGCCATCGCGCATTAACTTTTGGACGAGGATGGGTTGCGATATGGACAACAACCGTAGATCTTGAGTTACTTGATTGAACGGTCGTCGGGAAAAGGAAGATGACGGGGAATTAACATGGCGTGCCCAATGTAATTTATTAAAAATAATCATATCGGGGATGATTTGATTGGCGGATTAAGTTATTAATTAAACTGGAGGGTTAATTAATCCCTTTATACGACGGAGGGTCGGGTTTATTTATTAATTGGAAATTTCAACCAATTAATGAATTTTAATAAATATATGGTTATTTTTCAACCAACGGGGCTGGATATATATTATATGGGAATTATTTAAATTAATACGGGGAAAAAGGGAATTTTCATAGGGATTTAAATAATAAGTTTAAAATTAATATGGAAATGAATGAAGTGCTAAATGTAAAACATCAAGGTAATGTATTTAACTTATGCTTTTATGAATAGGGTTTTTATGAAATGTTGCATAATTTTCCTAAGTAAAATGGGATTTTACTTAGGAAAAGATTTTTTAGAAGTGAGTGAATGTCATAATGAATGATTTTAAGAACTTAGGATTTTCCAATTATTGGGCCGAGGGTCTGGTCCCTCCAAAAGTCAAGGAAATGCCTTGAGCCCCTTTAATTTTCAAATGCCTTAGTACTTAGGGGAAATTAGTGAAATTTTTTTAGGGAAAAATGAGAAGGGAAGTTAATAATCTGACTTTGCTTTGCTTGAAATTCTTCCAGTGTAGTGTATGCCTTTGCACTTGTGATGAAAGTAAATATTTAACACATCTAGAGTCATTATCCATCACATGTAATTATGCAACAACATCTACCTACTCTACCTACTTTACCCTACCATTTTTCTTCTTTATTAGGGTGCACTTAAACTGGAAAACCCTCATCACACTTTTTCTTTTACATCTGCAAATCTATCTAATTCTAACCTTATTACATCCAAGGGCTCAGATTAAACTGTTGATCTCATTTTATTTACTCTACCTATCTACTTATCTGCCAAGATTAAACAGTTTGGTCAGATTTTATTCTCTATCTCAAAAACATAAAATTGAAAGATGAACTAGCCAAGCTTAAACTATTTGACTATTCATAAATTGTGGCATAAAATACAAGTTGCACACAATTTTATTTATTACATAAGAGCAAAAATGTAGTGGCATTTAGACTTGCACACTTTCTTCGGCCTTTATTTTGGTGGGGTTAATTTTCTTTCACTTTTTTTAGCCATTTTATTCTTTTCACCCTTTGATTTTTCTTTTAGGGTATATCCTCTTTACATTTTTTTTTTTAAAATTATTATTAATATTTTTTTGACAATATGGAAAACCTTTGAAACAAGAAAATGTATGAACATGTTACATAGCTTATCAAGTCAATCATGATATATAACACCTATTGGTATAGGAGTCTAACACTGGCTCCACTTGGGGATGGCTTTTCCTTGTGAAAAGTCAAGAACAGCAGGTCAGTTGCCCTCAGAATGATTTTGATTGAACCATATAATCTTCTTCTGCTTGTTGCTTTATTATATGTATGACAGTAATACTTCTGAAGCTTAGGGCCTTCTCCTCGGGCTTCAACTCCAGTAAGTTACTATCCACTCCAAACTGATACATTACAAAGGATATATTATGTACAGGTTAAAAATCAGGATATCCTAATAAATAGGATCAAAGTAATGTTTCAACATTCGACCATTGACTGGTCCTTCTTCAGTTTCTGTACCATCCAAGTTTTTCATAAAATATGTATTATTTCCTTGTAAAGCATGAATAATATAAGGTACTTTCCACAGGAAGTCAAACTTCCCATGTTTTCCCTTATCCTCTCTTCTGAAATCCCATCTTAATACTTTGTTTCCCAGTTGGAAATCTTCTGCCTTGGTCCTTTTATCAAATATCTTCTTTAGTTTCTCCTGCAATACTTGGGATCTTTGATAAACTTCCTCTCTGGTTTGCTGCAAATTGATAGTCTGATTTATTCTCCTTTGAATATCATTAGTTTCAACTTGAGCTTCTTGAAGTAATTTCATTACAGGAACTCCTAAAGATGAAGGGAATACAACTTCAATACCATAGACTAACTCATAGGGATTGGTCCCAATAGATTTTTTGGTGGTGAGTCTGTCTTCCCACAATGCATTTGTAAGTTTCTTATGCCAATTTTTCTTGTTTTTCTCCAATAATTTCTTAATAATATTGATGAGGCTCTTGTTGGAAGATTCAGCCAGTGATATGATATTTATTACATAAACTTATCATCTTCTTAGATTTGAAGGTAGCAACATTATCAGATATAATTTTCTCAGGACAGCCAAATCTTGATAATATATTGGTTTCTAAGAATCCTATGATCACAGTGTCATTGGATTGTCTGGAAGGAATTGCTTCAATCCATTTAGTAAAATAGTTTGTGGAAGTGAGGATCCATTTGTGTTGGCCAGAAGGAGGAGGATGGATTTCTCCAATGAAATCCAGGCCCCATTGTTGGAAAGGTTTTTTAGTGGAAATTGGTTTCAAGGGTAAAGGTAATAGTTTTCTCTTGCCTTCAAAAATTTGACATTTATGGCAAGCAGTGACAAATTTCTTTACATCAGAGAACAAGGTTGGCCAATAAAATCCAACTCTTAGGATCTTATCTGCAGTTGATTTCCAATAAAGGTGTCCACCACAGTCTCCTGCATGGAATTCATTGAGAGCCTTGTCAGCTTCATCTTTTAACAAACAATTCAATAGAATACCATCATGATTTTTCCAAAAGAGAACATTATCTAAAATACAAAACTTTAAAGATGTCATCTTTAAAAACCTTTTCTTTGTTCTGGATAACCCTGGAGGAGCTTGCAGGTTTAACAATACATAAATTATATCAGCATACCAAGGTGAATCTAAGAAGGCCTGGCTGATTTGTGGAGTCGCCATCTCCTGTTCGTCATCCAGTTCATTAATATCCAGGGCTTGGAATTTTTTTTCTGTCATGATTTGAGCCAATCCTTGTCCCTTTATAAGCTTTGTAGGTTTTATTTCAAGATCATACTCTAATATGGTAGGAATCCATTTACCTCTTTTGCCCTCAATTCCATCTTGAGTTAAGATGTCTTTGACAACAACATTTGGTACATAGGCTATCACATGGGAATACGATATATAGATTCTAAAATCTTTAATGGCTTTTACGAGTGCAAAAGCTTGTTTTTCCATGATGTTGTATTTTAATGATGCATCCCTCAGTGCTTTACTAAAAAAGGCTATAGGTTTTTCACATCCTTGATCATCCTTTTGTAATAAAACAGCTGCTACAGTATGTTCTGATGCAAATGAAAATATTATGAAGTCTCTCTCAAATTGTGGACTGGTAAGAATTGGTGTTCTAGTCAAAGCCATTTTAATTTCTTCAAATGCTTGTTTGGCTTCTACTGTCCATTTAATACTCGAATCCTTTCTTAACATGTTAGTAAGAAATTTAATTAATTCAGCTAAGCTAGATATGAATCTTCTAAAAAAATTGATTTTTCCTATGAAAGCTTGAAGTTATTTAACATTTCTAGGGTGAGGTATATGCAATATAGCTTCTATTCTAGCAGGATCAATTCTAATACCATATTTGGAAATGATATGGCCCAAAATTTTACCTTCTTCAAGACCAAACAAGGACTTTTTTGGATTCAAAGAGATACCATCCTTTCTGCATTTTATGAATACTTGTCTGAGATGGTCCAAATGTTGCTGATCTGATTTAGAAAAAACAGTTAAATCATCCAGATATATAACAAGAAAGTCATGAATTTCTTTTGCAAACGCAATTTCCATTGCTCTTTGGAAGGTTGCTCCAGCATTTTTAAGTCCAAATGGCATTTTAACGTACTTGAATGTACCCCATGGTGTTGTAAAAGCTGTTTTTTCCTGGTCATCAGGATGAACCAGAATCTAGTTGTATCCTGAGAACCCATCTAACAGAGAAATATTTGAAGCACCTACTACCCTTTGTAAAATGTGATCCATTTTGGGCAAAGGGTAATTATCCTTCAAAGAAACCTTATTAAAATTTCTTAAATCAACACATAATCTGATCTCTCCAGTTTTCTTCCTAGTAGGGACTAAGTTAGACACCCACTCTGAAAATCTAATAGGAGCAATTATCGCTGCTTCATACATTCGTTTGATTTTTTTTCAATTAAAGGCAACAGTACAGGGTTGATTCTTCTGAGTTTCTGCTTAAATTGTTTCTGATTTTCTTTCAGAGGTATTGTATGTTGAATTATAGAGGTATCATAAGATTTCAAGTCTTCATAACTCCAGGCAAAGACATCCTGGAATTCTCTTATTAGTTCAACATATTTTGGTTTTTGATCAGGAGGCAAAGATTTAGATAACTTTATTATTTTAGGATTTTCTTCAGTCCCCAGATTATATTCCTCAATATCAGCTTTCAATGGTTCCATTTTGGGTTTTTTTGGAATATCGTTAGAATCAAAAAGATCTTCTAGAGGAGCTAATATTTTAGGCAAATGATTATCTTTCAAATTAATGATTTCAGATTCATCTTCTATAATCTCATCAACCTCCATTTGTTTAAGGTCATGCATTTCTATTTTGGTGAACTTCGTTGGATGAAGCATTTGAGTTGCACTTTCTTCTGAAATGTCCATTTCTTGTTCATTTATTTGATCAGATTCAATGAATGTATCTTCATCTATGTTACTGTTAGAAAATTCATTCTCTAGAGTCAGAAAATTGTTAATCTGATTGTCATTTGCAAACACTTGCCAATTCTTAAAATTGTCTGGTATAGCTAGTCTATGTCTAATCTCAGCTATGAACTGATGATTAGGTTCAAATGGTAATTTACAAGTGCTAGAAAACATTGCAAGACTATGAGCATGAAAATTTTGTTTTCTTGGGATTTTAGCAAGCTGAGCATGTAGAAAAGTATTGAGAATCTCTACAACTGTTCCTATATATTCTCTTAGTCTGGGATATTTTTCCAGAAAGTCACCATTGATCTGTTGAATGATTAAATCAGAATCTCCTATAATAGACACTCTAATTGACCCTAATCTTTTGACAAGTTTTAGCCCTAACAAAAGAGCTTCATATTCTGCCATATTATTAGTGCATTTAAAGTTCAATCTGTAAGCATGGCCTTCAGCATGATCATTTTCAAGGTTGTGTATCCAAATTCCAGCTCCTGCTCCTAACTTGTTAACTGAACCATCAAATTCTAAATGCCAAAGAATTTCATGTTCATATTTGGTATCAGGTGTTTCAGGAACTTTCTTAACAGTGGGATCTGGTTTTTTACTTTCTTCTAGTTTTTCTTGGGTATCTGATGTTTCTTTTTCCTCAGAGATTTCCTGGATTTGAACACTAGATTTTTGATTTGCAATTTCTTTTGGTTCTGTTGTTGGTACTTCTAGTTCAGTGGGAAGATCAGATTCAACATTATAAAGAATAAATGAGTCCATATCAGAGTGTAGTGAGTAGATGGGGAAATTTTCAGGTTTCTCCTGACTACTGACTACATATTTCATCAAAGTTTCTCTGTATAGTCTCTTAGGTTGGCCGAACACTGAAATAGTAGCATATGACATATCCAATTGAAGAAATTCTCCGAGCTTTGCACCCCAAGATCTGGACAATAGCATACCATATTTTGGAGGAATATCTGCTACTACTATATCCATCAAAATTGTTTTTGCGGGATATTGAACCAATGAAACACACAAATCTTTGATTAATCCTAAACATATCACCTGATTTGAATCAAAAGAAAAGAGATCTTTGTATGGTCTGGTGATGTCTAGGTTTAATCTCTCCATTACAGCTTTGGGCATTAAATTGTGAGATGCCCCAGAATCAAGCATGGCATTATGAAGTATTTTATCATGTATATTCAAACTCACATAGAACGGAGGAGTTCCTCCACTTCTTGGTTTTCCATTTACTTCAGGGCCAAATAATAATCTAGGTTGATCATCAAAAACATTTACTGAGTCATCACTTCCAGTAATATTAAGTGATCTATTGATTTGACTTCGGTAGACATCATGTTTAGCTAATTCAGACAATGGAACAACTATTTTTAATTTGCCTACTTCAGCTTCTAGATTAAAAGGTTTTTTAGTCTGAGTTCTTGTATTTCGAAGAGTTGGATTCTCTTTTTCTTCTGTGTTTTCGGTATTTTTCTCCTTTTCAGGAGTGGGGTTGTGTGCTGAAGTTGTTTCAGAATCAACTTCTAGAGGTTCTTCTACATTTCCTTTAGGAGGAAGAGTATTGGAAAGTTGTCTATTATTCAGTTGAGTATCGGATACATCTTCAATTATTGGGTTGGCAGGATTAGGATCTGATCTAGAAAGAATATGTACAGGGGCAGTATTGGTTTTACCTTTGAGGGGCTGTTTTGTAGTTTTCTGTTTACTTGTTTCTGGGACATCAATTCTTCTGCTCCTCAAATTATATTTCTTGTGAACTTCGTAAATGGATGTATCATATCCTTCCTTAAAGTCAAATGATTCTCCTGAATGAGTTTGAAATTGCTTAAGAATATGAGCTTCTTGATCCTCTTGGGTCAAGAAAAATTTTGGTTCATTCTCGCGTTCAGTAAAATTGTTTATTTGAACATCTTCAGTTGGTTCCTCATAAGTTGAGGCTTCAATATAATTTTCCTGGAATGGGGGCCTAATATTTTGGTCAGGACCAGTTTTTCCGATGTTTTGATTTTGGTTCCTGATGAAATTTGGATTTCTCACAGTATTGTTCGGTTGACCATCCCATGGAGATTTCTTCTCAATTGTTTCTACTCTATCTCCTAGCCTTTCCATTCCTTTGATAATAGCATCCAGTTTCTTTTCAAAAGTTGTGGGTTCTTCATTTAAAGGCATTCTTCTTTCAGCTCTGGATCTAGCTTGTTTCTCTATCAGGTTGGCTTCAACACTAACAACTATACTTTGCATTTCTTCTAAGGTTTGAGGAGCTCTTTCCCTAAGCTGATACGCCATATCAGAATCAAATCCATTAGGGAATTTGATTAATACTGAATCTGGAGGAGGTCTAAGATTTTGGGGAACAACATTGTAAGCTTCATTGAATCTGGTGATGTAATCTTGCAGTCTCATTTGGTCCTATTTTTAATTTTCCAAAGTCTGATAAGAGTTGAAGAGGATCTTTCTTCTTTTCCCATCTGTTTAAAATGTTCTATAAAGAGCTGGTAAGTCAGTAATAATGTTTGCAGGAAGGGCTCTAAACCAGGTCCTGACTTCTCCAGTAAGACTTTGGACAAATATTCTCATTCTTACATCGTCAACATCTATTTCATAAATTTCAAAATAATTGGTCATCTTTTTAGTATGCTGTTGTTCAGTGTAAGTACCAGAACCATCAAAAGGAGTGATTTTACTTTGGTAGTCTTGGGGTAAAGCCACTAGATTGGCTGGTAACCTTAAGGGAGCATATCTGTATGCCATTGGAAGAGATAGTGATGGAATAACAGGTGAGGTTGGTCTATGAATGGTGGGTGGAGGAGTAGAAAGTATAGTTTGAGGTTGAGAGGTTTGAGGAAATTTTTATGAACTTGGAGAGGCTGAGGTGATCACAGAAATATTCGATGTTCCTTCAGAGATAAGCTCAGATTGTATGGAATTTTGCAAATGCTTATCAAGATGTGAAGTAACAAATTCAAATTGTAAATCTTCAATAAATACTGGGTCTGGAACCAAATTGGACAACTCAGATTCAGAAAAATTTACAAATAAATAAGTTTCAAATCGCTCATCAAAAGGTTTGTCCTCGGGATAAATCCACTTCATAGAACAGGATATTGATCTATAAAGAGGCCGAGAACTTGCAGAACTTTCTTGACTTTCCTGTCTCCTAAGAATTCTGGGAATCATATTTGGATTTTCAAACACAGGTTGTGGATTTGGATCAGGATTAGCCCTGGTGTAATGAGTCCTTTCTGAAGCCAGGTTTCTAGGGGATATTTTTTGGTTTTTTGTCTAAATGAATTGAATACAACTTCAACAATTTCTTTAAGAAGTTTTAGATATTGGATTTAAATTTTCTTAAAGATTTATTTGACTAGACGAACTGATCAAGTGTTTGAAATCAAAGTTCAGTTCATAAACTAGACCAGAGATAGACTGAAGCAGCATTTATTTACTTATGCAATTGTAGAGCAAGAGAACTTTCAAAGGCTACCTGGCTAACTTCAAGCTCCGTCTGTAGTATATAAATAAAAAAATAGTAACAAATAAATTATTCAGATCCCCAGTATGGTCGCCACTATGTTATCACTCAGATTTTCCTTGAAGTTGTTGGGAAAAGGAAAGGGGTCCAAGGTAACCACAAACCAACTTTTAGGTACAGAATCTAGCCAATATGTACCCAGAGAGGGCTCTCTCTGTAGAATTTAGCTTTGTTTTAGAAGATATCAGGCTGTTTATAAGGTCCAAGGGTTTTAATTGAGTTTGGGTGATGAAATTCAATAGCTAAGGGTAATATTGAGTATTTCAGGCCATTGGGCTAATGGAGTCAAAGAGGATAACTTAACTGGATTAAGTCTCTTAACAAAAGATGGTTTCACAGGGCAAGATAATCAAACATGGAACAATTATAGATCTAAAGTGAATGGGATGAACTCAAATGGATGAAGGGAAATTAAGAATCCTTCAACACATTTGAAAGAGGGAAATTGAGTGATTATTAATAAAGAGAAATTAAGTATTCTTTACTAAATAATCAAAATGCTTAAACTAGAAAAATAGGAGCAATTAAGAATTCACTGTTTAAACCAGTCCAGAAGAAAAAATTTAGAATAATAATGATTAAAATCATATTACACTTAAGCACTTTCTGATTTATTCCTTTTCGTTAATCATTCAGAAATGAAACACAAATGATATAATAAACAAATATAAAGACTTCAACACATAAGAGATAGATGACTTATTGATCCATAGTCTAACACAAGAATCTTGTAAAAAGTATTTCGCATCAATTCCTCATCCAGCTAGCCACACAAAATTTCTCCAATAGCACTTTATTCCAAAATAGTCAATGTTACAACAAAGTCTAAAAAATCCACCCTCAATACTCCGATTGAGGGAGTATTTATACAAAAAGTTATAAAAAATATCTCATAACAACTTGAGATATAATCTAGGATGACTCATAAGTATTTTACAACAAACTTGAGACAGATGGTCTCGTAGACAAGAGAAATGATAACTGATGTTGTGTTGTTTCCTTCTTTTGAGAATGTGCTGGAGGCAGGCCCTATGATTTGGCTTGTTGCTGTCCTCTTCAGTAATGCTGTGTTGGCTGCTCCGTTTAACTGATACTCTTTAACAGCATTGATACTCTTTTATCCTTCTTTATCATGACTTACTATAGTACATAATCAAAAATTCATGTAAGGATAGTTTTTACAAAAGTTCTAACATTTCTTCCCACCATTTATCTTCCGGTATTCTGGTTCTTTGCAGATTTCTGAGAGTTTCATCAGTCTCTGTATACCTAAAGAAAGTAGGTTGAATTGGGAACAAATGCTTTCATTCATGCTCGAGATAAAACAAATTTTCCAATCTATCATGAAGATTTTTGCTTGTAGGAAATGCTGCTGTTGATGAACTAGTTGAGGCATTGGCCTGATTGTCAACATGCTTGTCCAATTTTTCAACATAACTTTCAAGGTCTATCAATTTATCCTCTGAAACTAAATGACCGGGCAAACCTTTATTCAACAGAATATCAAATCTTTTGATGAAGGCAGTGATTTATTCTTGCATATCAGAGCATCTTCGTTCTAGATTCTGCATCAGAGTTCTTTTGGTAAAAACTCTTTTTATTTCCAAAATTGTTCCTGTCCTGTCTTGAATGCCAAGTTCTTCAAGTTGATTCTTGTTCTGAGTATTTAAAAAGCGGATAAGTTCATTGGCTTCTTCAGGCATGTTTCCCAATTCTTCTCTTGCCTTTAGGACTTCTTCCAGAGCCAATTTGACTAAATCATTTTGTTCATACATTATTTGAATTGAGGGCCAGACATCTCTTATTGACTGGATGATGTTGTCCCAAAGAATTTCATTTATTTCCTTTAAAGGCTTTTCCAATGTGAAATATTCTACAGGAAAGTGCTTCCACTTGCTGAGATACTCTGAAATTGATCGTACTTGTTGAGTTCTTGTTTCTATGACTGCTTCATAACTTCTTTCGATATGATGTTGATCTTCCTGTTGTTTCACTAGATTTTGCACCAAAGTTGGGTTATCCTTTGAGAGTTCGAGAACTTGTTGTTAATGCTCGCTGTGATATTCCACTAATTTATCATCCATATTAGCTATTATTTGATCCTTCAAACCATCCAACTTAGCCTCTATTTCTGCTTTTAAACCATCTATTTCATCTTCGGTTGCTCTTCGTAAGATCGAAATTTGTTGCATTTGGTACCGTAATTTTGATATCTCATATTTCAATTATTCCTCCTCATGCGTCATAGTATAGCTTTTTAAGGGCTTAATGGGTATGGAATTATTTTTTGGAGGCATAATAGAACGCATTACTGAAAAAAATTCTCCAATATTCCCTTGGAATCAATTCAACTTGATTCTTCAAACAAGACTTATGCAATTTGGAAAAAAAACAATACACACCTTTTTCTTGCTTTTGAGGAGCTCGATATTGAAATTGGATTATCTCTGTGATTGAAAATATTAGATATCTGAAATTCAGCCCTGTAGTAGCCCTCTAAAGCTTCTTTCAAATGCCACAGGTCTGACCTGATTTGGATTCTCCAAGACAAAGTTGTGTCCAATCTCCCACAATGACCTAATTTTGGACTGGTTCAGTAGAGCGAACTTGTACGACTTGCCACGTGTCACTGTTTTATCCTTCGTCTCTGAAATTGATAGCCAAGAAACTGCAGTCCGTGTACTTGCAACCACTTTTTACGGCACTCCAATCCGATGCCCAAAGAGAGAGTTATTGAAATTTTCCCACGATCACCTCTTTGAGATGAAATTCAGGAGCCTGAAAAAGCACTACCTTCCACAGATCATATCTCCAAGAATATTGCGAACCAAGCTCTGAAATTTTTTGAAGAAATTTTTCAGGATTTCAGCTTCGCACCATATGAATTTTAGATTTTGAACCTTCGTAGAAAATTTTTTATAGCGCAAATTCCACGATGACCTGTTTAGGAGCCTGAAAACAGACCTAACTTCCACAGATCATATCTCCGAAAATATTGCGAACCAAGCTTTGAAATTTTTAGAAAAACTTCCTCAAGATTTCAGCTTCACACCCTAAAAAATTTCAGCTTCTGAAACTTCGTAGAAAAAAAGGTATAGCATACATCTCCACGATGACCTTTTTGGAGCAAAATAAACCCTAGAATCCCAAGCTCGATACCAAATGTTGTGAAACCAGCTCCAAAAAGAAAAGAAAAGAGATATCAACGCCTTAGAAATAAGCCACTTCGAGGGGGAAACCTCCAATACATTACATGAATGAACAATTCTTGGATGATTCAAATTACAAAACCTCCTTTCTATATATAGGAGTCCATGGGGCCATAATGTAATCCTAGTGGGCCACAATGTAACTACAATGTAATCCCCAAATTTTCGACCTAACATTAATAATTAAGGGCATAATAATAACAATATGGGGGTTACAGGGGTACAATAATAACAATAAGGGGGGCTACACTAACATAATAAGGGGCTATACTATTAATATAGGGACTTAACACATTCTCCAATTTTTTGACCAACTTTTCTAATCTGTTGACCTCTCTTGTTTTATCTGCAACATTCATCTTCGAGAGATCATATTTTTGTTCTAAAGTGGTGAACTGTACCTTTTTTCTTTGTAGTTCTCCGTTTTCACTGAGTTTCAATTTCTCCATTGAATTTATTAACTCTTCTAAGATTTAAATCGGGAAATATTACCCCAGGATAATTCTCGTTGGCCGAATTGTTGTAGTACCGTAATCACTTCTTACTGTAGATGTCATATTTGATCACAGCTTATCTTTCAATGCCTTTTCAAGCTCTTTTTCAGTTTCATTAAGTTGCTCATTCATTTTTAAGAGAAAATCCATCAATTCTTCTTCAGAATTTTTCTTTATGATTTCTGTAGTCTGTGGATGTCTTGAGGCTGGTAACTTTAGTTGTTTTCTCAAGGCTGCAATATCATCATATTTTTTCTTGATCAAAGCTTCTATACCCTTGACATCCTTGGGATCATGACCCAATCCAATAATGATTTCCTCCAAAGTCTTTATCCTGTTGTCTTTAGCCTGAGAAGAGGCTTTTTCAGGATTTAATTGAGCATTAGTATTTTCCAAAGAATCCTGCAATTTCTGGGTCATCATTGATTTATCTGTTACAGTAGAATAAATCATTTCACCTGTCTGTTTATGCAGCTCAATTTGATCCAAAGGATGAATATCCTTTGCTATGACTTAAAAATTAGTTCTGATATAATCTGCAACTGTTTGAGGTCACTGCACTTTGGGTTTGAAGTGACTCATTACCATTTTACCCTGTTGAATGTCATAGGCTGACATCAATCTTTGTTGATTCTTAGGAGCCATCTTCAAATATTGACTGTACACTTGAAGTCTGAGTGGATCATTTATGGCCTTTATATTTATAAATGTTCTTTTAATGTCCTAGGCATATTTCACTGGTGGTTTGAAAGATGATACTTCTGCACTTTGCTGCCTTTGCAGCTCTTTTCTCTGTAAAGTAGTGGATGTCCCACTGATTGTACATGTTTGCTGACTACCCAATTCTTCTTGCGTCTGACTATCAGGGATTTCGTGTATAGATTCCACTTCTGGAAGAGGATTCAATTTTTGTCTTTTAACATCAGGCTGTTCAGAAAATCCACTGACAAGAGTAGTTGCTTCAACATCTCTCTTTTTACCCTTTTCTACATTAAGAGGAGTTTGTAAAATTGACATTTCTGCCACATTGGTCTGAGTAGGAGAAATCTATACTTGACCCTGTTCTTTAGAAGTTTTAAGCTGTTTTGTCATTGTAAATTTCTCTGTAACTTGTATATCAGCCTCTTTCTCCTTTCCTTTAGATGCTACCATAGCCAATGCACTGATTTCCTGTAAATTTTGTTGAGAAGTCCTAGCAGAAGAAGAACCAATACCTGGTATCTGTACCTGTCCAAAAGAGTCTAGGTCAAGCATTTTTTCAAGGTCTTTCATTACATTTTCAACATTGACCTGCTCACTATCTTGTTCTATCAATGTCCCTTCCATCCATTCATCCATATTGGCATAATGTTCAATTTCTAAGATTCTTTGATGAATGTATGGTGATAATTTGTTTTTCATTCTTCTATCACAAATAAAGTTGTTTGGGTCATAAGGTATCCAATAGAAACTTTTTTGTAGTTTGATATAGTCTTCTAAAATTCTTTTAGCTTCCTTCCTAGCATCTCTAGAGTTACAGACAAAGGGACCTAATTGACTTTTAATTCTGAGTTGAGCCTTTTTCTTTGCATTGCAAAAATGAACTATATCTGAATTAATCATCTGTCTGAAATACTCTAATGCAAAGAGTCTCATTAGGACATATTTTGGTAACTTGAATGGGCATAACTCACATCCAAAGATTCTGATTTCTGTGTGATTTCGGTATAGGTACCAGTCACCTATCCGGTATTTCTTTGAGAGTTGAAGAATTTTCTTGATTTCACTATTGACCCTAGGAGGAGAGACTCCTGTCAACAAGGTAATTGCAGGGTGTACAAATAGGCCAATAAAATCATTGTATGAATAAGGAGAATCACAGGAATTATGAGTGATGGTAGGCCAAAAGATTACAGACCTAGGATTTCCTTTGGCATCAAGTTTTTTGATATAGAAAGGGAAACTCTCTGATTGAAAGTAAAGCATGAGATGATATATAACAGAAAAATATTTGAACACTCTTTCATTCTCTAATATCATGAACTGATCATGGATTTTATCTGCAATGTAGGAAGCAAAATCATACTTGACAGCAGGGGGCTGTCCAAGGGAAGAAATTGACAACAATACTAGGGTTAATTGGTCAACACATTCACTAGTATTGAAACCCATTATAGAGGATATCGTATTCAAAATAAGCCAACCCACATCAGTGAAAAAGGTATAACCATAAGGGGGAGGGATTTTGGGTTGATGTTCTGGCAACATGAAGGTTTGGCAGAGACGATTTAACTCTTCATGGGATAAATTGGAAGATTTCTCAAGTAATTCTCCCATGGACAGGGGAGTGAGGGCTTGACCAGGTTGTAATTGTAACATTTCGTTGATAGACTGAGCAGTTATTGGGAAAAGGACGTTTTTATTTGGGGACAAGACTGCTCGTTGATTGGGATCATAATTTGCATGGCAGTAATGGATTATTTCAGGAAAAATGTGGACTGAGGGGAGAAGATACATGGGAAGATTGGATTCCCATAATCCAAAAATTTCAGAAACTTTCAAGTAATTATCTCTGCAGTAGCAAAAAATTCGGAGAGGATTTTCACTGAGAACAAGGTCTTTGATTTGGAAATCCCTATCTATTAGAGGTAGATGGTCTAAATCTCTATGAGGGGCATTCAGGGGTGCGACATTCAAAGCCACAGGAATTTCCATTTCTGGTTCTTGTGGATTCAGAAATGAGTTTGGGTTTTGATGAAAAAACGGGCACAATCACAGGTTTAGGAATGGAATTGTAGTTTTGGGAATTGAGGAATGAACTAAAGAGCAATCTTGAACCCTGTTTTAGTTTTTCGTTTGGAATTTGAAACAAAAACCAGGATTTTTACAGAGCTCAGCGGGAATTTGGGTAAATACCTATTTTCCGGGCACTAAACAGTGATGAAAACAGGTGCTGGTTATGGTGGATGAACTCTGAATTACTCGACTGCAACTTTCTTCGGTAAGGTAACGGTTGGAAAACTTCGACAGTTGATTTCGAAATTCGTTGCATGGGACACTGGACACTGTATGAAATAATGAAAATGATGCGGGTTCTTTTATTTTATTCACAAAGTCAAAGGTTGGCGGGGTTTTTTATTTTTTAATGGATGACGTCAGTAAGTACGAAGGCTTCGTCACGGGAGGTAGGCGGTAAGCGGTTTCCATCGCACAAATTTTGGGGAAGAGTGGTCAGCGGAGGGCGAGCGATTCCATACGATGAACGACGCGTGGCACGACACTGTTCAGAAAACTGCTTGGCCATCGCGCATTAACTTTTGGACGAGGATGGGTTGCGATATGGACAACAACCGTAGATCTTGAGTTACTTGATTGAACGGTCGTCGGGAAAAGGAAGATGACGGGGAATTAACATGGCGTGCCCAATGTAATTTATTAAAAATAATCATATCGGGGATGATTTGATTGGCGGATTAAGTTATTAATTAAACTGGAGGGTTAATTAATCCCTTTATACGACGGAGGGTCGGGTTTATTTATTAATTGGAAATTTCAACCAATTAATGAATTTTAATAAATATATGGTTATTTTTCAACCAACGGGGCTGGATATATATTATATGGGAATTATTTAAATTAATACGGGGAAAAAGGGAATTTTCATAGGGATTTAAATAATAAGTTTAAAATTAATATGGAAATGAATGAAGTGCTAAATGTAAAACATCAAGGTAATGTATTTAACTTATGCTTTTATGAATAGGGTTTTTATGAAATGTTGCATAATTTTCCTAAGTAAAATGGGATTTTACTTAGGAAAAGATTTTTTAGAAGTGAGTGAATGTCATAATGAATGATTTTAAGAACTTAGGATTTTCCAATTATTGGGCCGAGGGTCTGGTCCCTCCAAAAGTCAAGGAAATGCCTTGAGCCCCTTTAATTTTCAAATGCCTTAGTACTTAGGGGAAATTAGTGAAATTTTTTTAGGGAAAAATGAGAAGGGAAGTTAATAATCTGACTTTGCTTTGCTTGAAATTCTTCCAGTGTAGTGTATGCCTTTGCACTTGTGATGAAAGTAAAGATTTAACACATCTAGAGTCATTATCCATCACATGTAATTATGCAACAACATCTACCTACCCTACCTACTTTACCCTACCATTTTTCTTCTTTATTAGGGTGCACTTAAACTGGCAAACCCCCATCACACTTTTTCTTTTACATCTGCAAATCTATCTAATTCTAACCTTATTACGTCCAAGGGCTCAGATTAAACTGTTGAGCTCCTTTTATTTACTCTTCCTATCTACTTATCTGCCAAGATAAAACAGTTTGGTCAAATTTTATTCTCTATCTCTAAAACATAAAATTGAAAGATGAACTAGCCAAGCTTAAACTATTTGAATGTTCATAAATTGTGGCATAAAATACAAGTTGCACACAATTTTATTTATTACATAAGAGCAAAAAGGTAGTGGCATTTAGACTTGCACACTTTCCTTGGCCTTTCTTTTGGTGGGGTTCATTTTCTTTCACTTTTTTAGCCATTTTATTCTTTTCACCCTTTTATTTTTCTTTTAGGGTATACCCTCTTTACATTTTTTAAATTTTTTAAATTTTTTTTTTTTTTTTGACAATGTGGAAAACCTTTGCAACAAGAAAAGGTATGAACATATTACATAGCTTATCAAGTCATTCATGATATATGACACCTATTGGTATAGGAGTCTAACATAATGTATTATTGCAGAAATGTTAGAGGTGGGTATAATTCAACCTAGTCAAAGTTCTTTCTCTGCTCCTGTAGTATTGGTACATAAGAAGGATGGATCATGGCGCATGTGTCTCGATTATTGGTAGCTCAATAAGCTCACCATTAAAGATAAATTTCCCATTCCTGTGATTTATGAATTATTGGATGAATTACATGGAGCAATATATTTTACCAAGTTGGATCTTCGTTCAGGATATCATCAAATTAGAATGAAGACCGAAGATATTTCGAAAACAACATTTCGAACTCATGAGGGTAATTATTAATTTTTGTTCATGCCTTTTGGCCTTACCAATGCACCTTCTACATTTCAAGGGTTAATGAATTCCATTTTCAAACCCTTCTTCCTTAGAAAATTTGTGTTAGTAATTTTTGATGATATACTAATCTACAACAGGTCTTGGAAGGAGCATGTTCAACATGTTTACAAGGTGCTCAAATTATTGGAGGAGAAATAAATATATGCAAAAACCTCCAAATGCATCTTTGGAGTACAAGAGGTGGAATATCTAGGTCATGTTATATCTCAAGAGGGCGTTAAGGTAGACCCTAAAAAAATTAAATTCATTAAGGAATGGAAAGTCCCCACAAACATAAAGAAGTTGTGAGGATTTCTCAAGCTAACATGGTATTATCATAAGTTTGTTAAGAATTATGGGAAAATAGCAGCACCTCTAACAACATTATTGAAGAAAGATGCATTTTGATGGACTCCTAAAGCAACTAGGGCCTTTGAACATCTTAAAGGGGCAATGTGCCTAACACCGGTCTTAGCTACGTCAAACTCCACAAAAACCTTTATTCTGGAATGCGATGCCTCGGGAAATGGAATTGGTGTTGTTTTAATGCAAGAAGGAAGACCCACTGCTTTTGAAAGTCATCCAATCAAAGGAAAGTATTTCCAGAAAGCTATTTATGAGAAGGAAATGATGGCAATACTACATGCACTAAAGAAATGGCAGCCTTACCTAATGGGAAGACACTTCAAGGTAAAAACTGATCATGATAGTCTTAAACACTTTTTGGAACAAAGAATATCTTCAAAAGAGCGGAAAAAAAGGGTCACAAAGATGTTGGGTTATGACTTTGAAATAATCTACAAAAATGGAAAGCTTAATGTTGTTGCAGATGCAATCTCAAGAAAGAATGAAGAGGTGGAAGAATTGCTTTGTGCCATTTCTATTATCCAACTAGATTGGATAACCGAAGCAAGAGATGAATGGAAGAAGGACAAAGATGTATGGACACTCATTCAAAATTGCAGCAAGATCCTAGTACATCTGATACATTTAGTTGGAAAAATGATTCTTTATGGTACAAAGATCACTTATATATTTTTAAGAATTCCCAACTAAAACAAAAGATTCTTTTGGAATTGCACACTTCTCCTTTAGGAGGACACTCAAGATTTTTAAAAACTTACCACAAGGTGAAGAAAGAATTTTTTTGGGATGGCCTTAAATCTGATATTCAAAAGTTTGTGGTGGAATGTTTGGTTTTCCAGCAGAATAAAGTTGAGACAATTAAGACTCTGGGTCTTCTACAACCTTTATCCATTCCAAGTCAACGTTGGGAGGAGATTTCAATGGATTTTATCACAGGTTTACCTAAGTCCAAAGGAAAAAGTGTCATCATGGTGGTAGTTGATAGACTTACCAAGTATGCACACTTTTGTACATTATCTCATCCATTTAAAGCAAGAACAGTTGCTACTACATTTATGGACACAATTCAAAAGCTACATGGAAACCCAAGGGTTATTGTGAGCAAAAGAGATCCCATTTTTACTGGAAAATTTTGGACAGAGTTATTTTCTTTTTTGGGGACTCAATTAGCTCATAGCTCATCTTATCATCCTCAATCTGATGATCAAACTGAGATAGTAAATAAATTTTTGGAAGGATATCTTCATTGTTTTGTATCCGATAAACAAATAAAATGCGTCAAGTGGTTACCTCTCGTTGAATGGTGGTATAACACTTCCTTCCATACTGCAGCAAAAATGAACCCATTTATGGAACTTTATGGATATCATCCACCATCCATCACATCATCTTTAAGAGAAAATTCGAAGGTTCAAGCAGTGGAAGATCACATCGAGCATCAACAAGAAGTTATCCAAATCTTAAAGGATAACTTGAATTTGGCACTAAATCGAATGAAAAAACAGGCAGATCAACATCACAGCGAGAGAAGTTTTGATGTAGGAGACTGGGTATTTTTACGGCTACAACCATACAAAAAAATGTCCCTCATGCAAGCTAATAAGGATAATAAATTATCGCCGAAGTATTATGGTCCTTACAAGGTGTTGCAAAATATTGGTACTATGGCATACAAATTGGAGCTTCCTGCTTCTTCACGAGTGCATCCAATTTTCCATGTTTCATGCTTAAAGAAGGTTATAGGTGAAAATATTCCAATTCAAACAATATTGCCAGAACCTAATGAGGAAGGAAAAATCATATTGGAACCTGAAGCGGTCACGGAGACAAGAACTCGACAGCTAGAGAATCGATAAATTTCAGAGTATCTCATCAAGTGGAAGAACTTACCCACTGAAGATTCTACATGGGAGGATGAGAATTTTATACAGAAGCACCCAGTGCTACTCAAGCATTGAGGACAACACTTTTTTGAAGGAGAGGGGCATGTTAGGTCCCTATATTACTAGTATAGTCCCTTATTGTTGTTAGTGTAACACCATTATTGTTATTATTGTACCCTTGTAACCCCCATATTGTTATTATTGTGCCCTTAAATTATTATTGTTAGGTTGTCTAGGATTACATTATGGCCCCACTAGGATTACATTATGGCCCCACTAGGATTACATTGTGGCCCCATGGACTCCTATATATAGAAAGGAGGTTTTGTAATTTGAATCATCCAAGAATTGTTCATTCATGTAATGTATTGGACGTTTCCCCCTCGAAGTGGCTTATTTCTAAGGCGTTGATATCTATTTTCTTCTATTTTTGGAGCTGGTTTCACAACAAAGCATCCATATTTTGTTTTTTCAATTATCTAGGTATCATATTTACCTGTTGTTTGATCTTTTCCAATCTCTGCAAGAGTCTCATTGATTATCAATGTGGCTTCATCATTGTTTACCTTAGGCTCATTTGTATCCTCAACATCAATTACCCTTTCTTTCCCTATGGAACTAAATTTGAGCCTTTTATTGTAAATCGAATTGAATTTTGTATCTGTGGTGGTCTCAGCTATATAGGTTCCTTCATCTCTGCCTCTTTTTTGTTGAAGTTTCAGACCGTTTTTCAACTATCATAGCTTGTGTAGTATCCATTTCTCCTGCTGCCTCTGCATTGATGAATGTATCTGTCAATGTGTTTTCCATCCATTTTGTCTGATTTGCAAACTTCTCAATTTCTGGATTAGGTTCATGTACAAATGGTGTAAGTTTGCATTTAACCCTTAAATCACTCAAGATCCCTTGAGGATCATAGTTCCAAGGAAAGCTCTCCTGAAATTTAAACCCTGCTAGTATCTTGGTGATTTCCTTTTCTGCTTCTTTGTTATTTATGATGAAAGGTCCAACTTGATTTTTAAGCTTGAATTGAGTATTTTTCTTGGTAGATAAGAAGTTGATGGAGTCAAGGTTTATAATTTGCCTTAAGTATTCCAATGCAAAAACTCTCATGCACATGTATTTAGGAAACTTATAAGGTAATAATTTTGAGCCAAAAATTCTTATCTCTGTGTGTTTTTCATAAAGAAACCAGTCTCCCATCTTGCTCTGTTCTGATAGTTGTAATATCCTCTTCATATCTTCATTCACTCTAGGTTGCTCTGATTTATGTAATATATTCATTTCTATATGGAGGAAAAGGTCTGAGAAGTATGTATAAGTGAATTCACTGTTTTGTTTCCTCAGCGAGGAATTCTAGAAGATAATGGACAGAGGCTGACCCTCTAAGTCCATTTTTTGCAATGAAATTGGAAAATGAGTACCTAAACACCCCTTCAGTGGGTAGTCTAGTCAATTGGTGATGAATGCTATCAACTATAAAACTGTCAT
The DNA here is from genome assembly GCA_034641835.2 of Pinus albicaulis. Classification (NCBI taxonomy): domain Eukaryota; kingdom Viridiplantae; phylum Streptophyta; class Pinopsida; order Pinales; family Pinaceae; genus Pinus; species Pinus albicaulis. The sequence goes on from CM076584.1 coordinate 1,136,692,039, forward strand.
AATAAAAAATGAGTGCAGGGGGTTGACCTGGAGATAATGTGGATAAAAAACCAAGAATGGATTCATCAGTGAATCCATTTGTGAAATATCCCAGTATAAAAGATAACTTGGAAATGATATGCCTTGACCCTTCTGGAAATTTGGCAGTTGAATAAGGAGGGTTCCACTTAGGGATGTCAACATGAGAAGGCATGAAGTCCTGAAATATCATAAACTTTTTTGGGAAATCCAAGCTTAAGTACAACTAGGTTAAATATTCAATAGAAAGGGGGACTAAATGAGGATCAGATGGTAATTGCAGCATTTGATTAATGGATTTTGCTATGATTGTAAAAAGGACCTCTCTGTCTGCATTAACAATAGCCCTTTGGTCTGGTACATAATGCTGTTGACACAATATAATAAGATCTTGTCCAGGATGAGTCAAAGGAACTAAATATTGGGGCAAGTGAGTTTCCAAAATAGGTATTTCATCTTTATCAAGGTATTTATCATAGAACCAATTGTGTATTTCCAAAAGGTTAAATTCTACCACAGGGTCAACAATTTTGTAATCCATATCAGTCAATGGAAGGGTTTTTACAGTAGGTACTAGTGGCTGAAGTGGATTTACAGACTCAATGGTTTTAGCAGTAAGTGTAGGAGTAGATTTGATGGCTTTTGATGCTTCAGATTTGGGAGGCTTGGATCCACCAGGTTTAATAGGCTTAAAACCCCCAGCTTTAGATGTCATCTATTTTTTAGTCATTTTTGAATAACTAATGCAAGCTTAAACTGTTTGAAAAAGTTGTATTTCTTTAAATAGATGGTGAATTTATCAATTTGTAGGCCAAAGATAGTCTCAGGTGATTTCTTTGATCAATTAGGATTTTGGGATATGCAAACTGGTTTAAGACAGAAAACGAGGGTTTTCTGAATGATTTGAACTGTAAAAAGGTGTTTTCAGGATATATTTGGGCTTCAACCTCCTCCTTGTTCCTTGAAATTGATTTTAAGCAGACACAACTAAGGAAATTGGCTTTAGAAGGGGATTTTTGAACACAATAATTTCAGGGGAAAATTTGTGAGGGTTTGGCCTGTTTTGGGCGTTTTTGGGCAATTTCTCTTCTGTGAATTCTGTTAATTTGACGGTTTGCTTTGCTTAAAGATAGTTCAGAATTGACTTTACAATGTTTTAAACTGTCGAAAAAATACCTTTAATTGCAGGTATTTGAATGCTTGAAAGGGTTTCTGAAATGTTGAGGCCGAATGAAGGTCTGTCCGGCTTGTTGGAGTAGAGAATGGCTCTTTCGGTCTTCAAACAGGGGATTTGCGGTATAATTGGGCTTTTTCTTGGGATATAAGTCTGAAAATTGTGTATAAGAGCTTTTACATAGTCGGGTGAAGTTTTTATTAGTCGGAATGCACAAATAACACTGAAAAATGACATAACAAAGGTTTTAACCTTTGATATGAATCTTTACTAAACATATTGAATGTGGGTCTAATCCAAAGGCAGGAGGCAGTTATATTTTTAAAATGCAAAAACCAGCGGTGGTTTTCATGTTGGCTCACGGTGGTAAGATGATTTTTCCAAAACGAACGCGATCAAATGAAATCGCGCCACGTCAGGGGAGGCGGTATATTGAAAACAACCCATTTCGTGTTGATTTTGGATTTGGGCAGACGTTTGGTTTACGGGCGCGATATTGATTCTACACCGTCAGATCATCAGGAAGGGTGCGAACGATGAGGATTTGCTGGGAAGTTGCGGTCAAAAAAGGACGTGGGACCAGGGTGACTTATCTGGGAAATTGATAATAAAACCTTTGTATTGTATGCATTATAACCAAAGTTTTATATCCAACGGGGTTGTATATAAGCGGGGCTTATGTGTAGTAAAAAAGGGTTTAAAAGTATGTGAGAGGGAGCACATGGAGCAGGATTAATATATATATATATTGCAAAGGTTTTTGGGTTTAAATTTTGGTTTAGATTAAACTTTATAATAAGCGGGGAGTATGTTTTATTTTCAAATAGATAGGATACGCCCGAAAACTTATCCATATATATTTTTTGTTTTATTATATTATATAGTTATTTTAAACCATGGTGGGTTTAATAACTATAGGGGGCGGGTTATTTGATTAATGTTAGTTTTAGACCAAAGGGGGTATAACTTGGGATTTTAATTCAGCATGTGCATATTAACTTTGGTCTAAAAACTATATAATAGTGGGTTTTAGGGGGATATTTACATAAAGGGAATTATATAGGTAGGACAAGGTAATTTTAGGGATTTAATAGCATAAGTTAGGAATTAATATCACAAGGGGAAAAGAATGCACAAAAATACACTTATATGACTAAGTAAAGTGAATTTTTTTAAAGCAAAGCTTAAATATTTCATAAATTCATCACTTTTACTCAGGATAGAGTGTTTCTTGAGGGTTTGTATGCTTTATGAATTAAGGGAGTTAATCAAATGGGCTCTTATGTATCATTAAGTAAAAAAGGAGTTTTTACTTATGAAAATGAATTAAATGTAAGAATGATGGATGAATATTGGTGAAGGGGAGTTTATTATAAGAATTCAACATTTTCCACTATCCAGTCATTGAGCCTTGGGTCTGATCCTAACAGAAGTCAGAGAAATGCTCTGAGCCTCTTTCAATGGAAGTATAGAATATTGAAGACTCACAAGGGAAGGGAAATTAGTGATTTTCTGCCCGGTGATAAATATTACATGATTTTTCCCACTTCTTTCTACCCACTCAACATTAATCTAACATTTTTTCTTCTTTTTTTGCAGGTGCATTTGAGCTTGTTACCTTGAATCATTTTATTCTTTTGAAAGCATAAAAACTATCTAATTCTACCTTATTTCATCCGAGGGCTCAAATTAAACTGATGAACTCCTCTTTATTCTCTACCTATCTACTAATTAGTCAAGATTAAATTGTCTGACCAATCTTTATTCACTATCTAAAACATGTAAATTGAAAACATGACAAGTCAAGTTTAAACAGTTTAACTCATCATGGATTATGGCATTTATTGACACTCTGCCATAATCATTTGCAAAAAGTAAAAAGTAGCGGCATTTGGATTTGCACACTTTCAGGTTTTATTTCATCAATTTCTTTTGGGGTCTATGTATTTTTTTAATTCCTTTGATCTTTCTTTTATGACTTTTACCCTCTTTTTGATTTTCTATTTTTTATTTTTTACAAAATATGGGAAAACAACTTGCAGAAAGCAAGGTATGTACATATTTTACAAGACTATCATAAGTCAATTCCAAATTATGAATCCTATACTTATAGGACACTAACAAGTTAATTGAGAAAAATATGTTGGTTAGGATGAAATTAAATGTGACATGTGGCATGAAATATGAATATCCCTTCCCCCAAAATTAAGGTGTTTTCAATTTTCTTGCAAATGAGAACGAGAATATGAATGTGGGGAGGGATTTTCCAAAATCACAATTTTAGCTTTTAAGGAATTACATGATTAAATATTAGAAAACAACATACTTTCACTTACCTAAAAATTGGACAAGCTATGTATATCAAAGAGTGTGGTTGTTGCTGCTAGATCATGGAATATGAAGTAAAAGGATCTGATCTGCTTCTTCTTTCTCTTCGTTGTATGAATTGAGGATGGGATTGGAATATTTATTGCTATGGTTGCTGAATTGAGTCCTGTTGCAAACTACTAAAATCATGTAGTCTTCATTTCTTCTCGCTTAGTGGCATAATTCTTATCTATGTGAATAAATGTGTCAATGTCGAACATAGGAAAGAAATTGTTGGATTACTCGCCATTAATCTATGCCATTAACCAACATGATACTACTCACCATATATTTCAATGAGAGTTAAGATGCCTAAGTACATTTTACTAGGTACAAATAGATGTGTCGAAGTTGAGTCACCTAGAATATCTGACAAACATGGGACATTGATGTATTACCACTATTTATTGGTGAGAGAACTTACCATTAAGGCATGCAAGCCTCAAGGTACTTGAAATATCTCTAGTCTTGATCCCAGATGACGTTTCAGAGTCGATGGGTAAAAACTTGTTAGAAGGAAGGCCTTAATGAATACTCCATCATCTAACTCGAGTATACAATAAGAATTTGAAGGACTATAGATAGAAAATTTGCATTGGAGCAAGGTTTATTGGACATGAATGAAAAGGAAGATGGGGTGACTTAGCTTTGTAAGGGAGCTGAATGACTTCATTTTTGGGAAAGACGAGTGAAAATGATGCAGGAAATTTTGACGATTGTGAAGGAAAATGAGTTTTTGGTAGTAGGGAGTTGGACAATTATGGATCGATTGCAGCATTTGAATGAGTAACATTGGTAAATTTGGTATTTTGTTTAGTAGCAATGGTGCAATGGATCTGATTTGGCATAAAATGATCATGATATTCTGAAAGAAACTTGGTCTTCTCGTGCATATAGTGATCTTGTTTCATTGTGTCCTGGAACCTGCAAAAACTTAGCACCTTTTTTTTCTGCAATAAAATGTAATTCTATTGAGAGAGAGGTGATCAATTTCTCTTCATCTTGATATATACAAAAAAAACTAAAAAATAGTACTAATAAAACAAATTGAAATTAAATGCACTTTTACCTATTTCTTATCGATTTTGAGCTTGAGACCTCTTCTCCATACACAATGCTTCATCAACAGACCATAAACCAAATTTGCATAAGCTATTGAATTGTGTTGATTCTGCAACTACCAAAAATATGGATCATTGCACTGTCTTGCCGCTTTACAACCTACAATAAGACTTGGATGGTGGTTCTTATGTAGGTCTAATTCTGTAACTATGTTTTTCCTTTTTATTTAGCGCTCCACCCCTATCCATGATCCCATGGATTAAGAAAATGCTCAAAATTAAAAATTATTGGATTATATTGAAACTAGCACCAAAGCTTATATCTCGTCATTCTGAATCCCGCACATTTCATTTCATTGAAATCCGACGTTTTATGAGAAAGTTATGGCTATTTGAAGTTTTTATGAAAAATGGTAAAAATGATGAGGGGTGCCACGTGATAGCTCCAGGGAGTGCCACGTGACAACACTAGGTATTTCCACGTGGCATCACTAGAGATATGATGTGGCAGGTTGGTGATTGGGTAGTGACATGGACATGTGATGATGTGGTAGTGTGGTGACTAGGTAGTGACGTAGACAGGTGATGACGTGGTAGGGCAGTGATGTGGCAGGGTGGTGACTGGGTAGTGACATGGGCATGTGATGACATGACAAGGTGTTGATGGGGTAGTGACATTGACAGGTGATGGCATGGCAGGGTGTGACTGAGCATGATGTGGACAGGTGTTGACATGGAAAGGTGTGACGTGGATAGGGGATGACGTGCCAAGGTGTGACTGAGCAACAATGTGGATAGGTGAGTGGTTCACACTTGGAATCTTTGGATTTTTTGTCATGGTTGAAACATGGTAATTGTTTATTGGTCAATGGGTGGTTGAGATGGGCCAACAAGGAAGTGCCACGTGGACCAACCATTGGTTGCCACGTGGCATCCTCGTGGTGGCCAAAATTTTATGTAGGGTCAAAACTACCCTCCATGAGAATCAAATTTGAGAACTCATACCAACAAAAAAATAACTCTAACCAAATCAACTAACATATTCCTTGTTAAAATATGCACCAAAAAAATGTATTTAAAGGTTAACAAATGCCCATTTCGGAAAAGATGAGGATTAACCCCTAATTTTCGGCCCCAAAGTCGCATGGCGCCACGTGACGAAGATTTTTGGACCTGGGGGCTTTTCATAACTGTCCTACAATTTCGCCCCTCGGTTGGGAAGACCCGATTCGTGCACCGTTCCTGATTTCCAGGCGCACCAACCAGGTTTGGGTTAATTGGTTGGCTCATTAATAATAGAATTGGGTAGAATCTTAAAAATGTCATAACTTTCTCAATTTTTAACCAAATGAGGTGAAAAAAGAGTAAAAAAAGGGGTTTTAGACAGTGCTGGATCCGTTGGAGGCATTATTTTGGCTGTTTTAGTTTTCTAAAGATCTGTAATTTTACTTTTTATTGCGAATTTAGATTTCTTTTCCAATTTTTTTTGAAAATTTTTAAAACCAACTTGGTTCAATTTTTTTCTTTTTTCTGATCTTCCAGATCATAGGGAGTGCAAAAAGAGAGCATAATAAAAAATATTGAAGTTGTTTATTCAATTGGAATGTGAAATTTAAAAGGAAAAACACATGGATTTGATTTCTAAATTCAGATTGTGGCTCTCAAGCTCTATCTATTCTCCTCTTTTCTCAAATTTTCATTCTCTTTCTTCATCCTCCTGCAAATTATTAGTGAGATGAGTGGCTCTTACTGCACCAACAAAAAAAATAAAATTTCAAATAACATGAAATCTAAAAAAAGAAACATCACAAAACTTGATTGTATTCATTACCTACTCTACTCTACTGGAAATAGAAGAATTGATCAAGTGTATGCATATTTCCAGTGTAACCATGTGTGTAATGGGATTAAAATGATATTCATGCTAAGGTTAGAAAAATATGCATTAAAATCATCAAAGCATGAAAAACCAATTGTGTAGATAATGCAATTAAGAAGTAAAGAAGGAAGAACATCCTTGAACCTCTTAATTACTCGTGAATTACTCCAACTGGTTGATTTTTTCTGTTGCGCACATAGATTAGTACAATTTTTTTGAAATTTAATATGCAAAATGATTTTATATGATTTTAACTATGCATCTAAAAATGAATGCAACTTTATTGCATTTTCTATACTTCAAAATAAACACCTATGTATACCTCCCCGACAACGACGCCAAAATGTTGGGTGATTTAATGTTTAGGTAAATCCCTGTCATTTAATTGTTAACCCGTGGTTTCGTAAACTGACGAGGTATACTTGTACTATATGTACTATGTGGTTATACTTGAGATTATATTAATATAATGCAATTAAAACTATTTCAAAACAAATTAAATCAATCAAAACCAAACCAAACCAGACGTAAAGAAATTAAAATCACACTTGCAGAAAGGAAATCACTCTTGCATGAAATTTAAATCACTCTTTTGCATAATTGAAATCACACTACACTTGTACAAATAAAATGTTATGAAACCAACTCCAGAAATAGAAGAAAAGATGAATCAACGCCTTAGAAATCAATTTATTAGAGGGGGCAACCTCCTTTATAATAAATAAATGCACAATTCTTGGATGATTCAAATGACAAAACCTCCTTTCTATATATATGAGCCCATGGGGTCACAATATAATCCTAACCGACCTAACAATAATAATCTAAGGGCACAACAATATTAATAGTGGGTTTTATGGGGCACTATAATAACAATATGGGGACTACGGGGGTATAAAAATAACAATAAGGGGGCTACAGTAACACAATAAGGGACCACACTAGTAATATAGGGACCTCACATGCCCCTCTCCTTCAAACAAGTGTTGTCCTCAACACTTGATTATTTATTAATGCTTTTGTATAAAATTATCATCCTCCCATGTGGAATATTCAATGGATAATTTCTTCCACTTGTTGAGATACTCTGAAATTGATCGATTTCGTAATTGGCTATTTTAGAACTTCTTTCGCTGCGATGTTGATCTTCCTATTGTTTCGTTCGATTCTGCACCACTTGTTGTTGATGATCGATGTGATCTTCCACTACTTTATCATCCATATTAGCTTTTAGTTGATGCTTCAAACCGTCCAAATTAGGTTTCATTTTTTATTTTAAACCATCTATGTCATCTTTGATTGCTCTTTGTAAGATCGAAATTTGTTGCATTTGGTATCGTAATTTTGATATATCATACTTCAATTCTTCCTCTTCATGCATCATAGTAGAGATTTATGAGGGCTTAATGGGTATGGAACTATTTTTGGGAGGCATTATATAACTCAATACTGAAATTTATGCTTCAATATGCCCTTGGAATCACTTCAAACTGATTTTTCAAACAAATGTTATGAATTTAAAAAAAAAAAATACACACCTTTTTCTTTCTTTTTAGGAGGTCTATATTGAACCTAATTTATCTCTGTTATTTTGGATCTTCAAGATCTGAATTTCTATCTTGTATTAGCCCTATGAGTCCTCTTTCCAATGCCACAGGCTAAACCTGATTTGGATTCTTCATGGCAAAGTTATGCCCAATCCCCCACAATGACCTAATTATGGACTGGTTCAGTAGAGAAAACTTGTACGTCATGCCACGTGTCACTATTTCCTCCTTCAGCTATGAAATTGATAAACAGGAAACTAAGGTCTGTATAATTTTAGCCACTTTTTACAGAATTCCAATTCGATGCTCAGAGAGAGAGAGAGTTATGACGATTTTCCCAAGGTCACCATTTTGAGATGAAATTCGGGAGCCTGAAAAAACCCTATCTTCCACAGATCATATCTCCGAAGATATTGCGAACCAAGATCTGAAATTTTTACACGAAGTTCCGTAGGATTTCTTCGCAAATGGGTTTTTTTTAGCATCTGAAACTTCATAGAAAACAAGTTATAGAGAAAATTCCACGATGGTCTGTTTGAAGAAGCGAAACCCTTGAATCCAAAGCTCCGATACTAAATTTTATGAAACCAACTCCAAAAATAGAAAAAAAGAGATATCAACGCCTTAGAAATCAACCACTTCGAGGGGAAAACCTCCTTTACATTACATAAATGAACAATTCTTGGATGATTCAAATGAAAAAACCTCCTTTCTATATATAGGAGTCCATGGGGTCACAATATAATCCTATTTGACCTAACAATAATAATGTACGGGCACACAAATAACAATAGTGGGGTTTTATGGGGCACAATAATAACAAAATGGGGACTACAGGGGTATAAAAATAACAATAAGGTGGCTACAGTAACACAATAAGGGGCTACACTAGTAATACATGGACCTAACATAAAATCACACCACACTTGCATAATTGAAATCACACCACGCTTAAAGGAAAAACACATTTGCATAATTTGAAATCACATCGTTGAAAGGAAAAAATCACACTTGCATAAAATAAAAACACACTTGCTGAAAAGAAATGAAATAACAAAACTATACTATGTTACCAATATGCACAAAGATTTGCAAATTGTGGTTGATGGTGGCCCTCCATGCCTCAACAAGCACACTTAACATCTATCACATCTTCGAGATCAAATTGGAAGTATATATTTCATAAAATGAAGTTACAAGATATTACAAGAATTCTCTCTCCTCACTTTACAAATCACATCTGGAACTTGGTACCTCCAAGTATCAACTAGCCACTAGCTACTTCTAACCTCTAGCAACTAACAATTAACAACTAACCATTTACTACCCTTTGTATGAAGGGTGCACTCCCATTTATACAAAAATTGAAGATAACTATAGATCCTCAAATCTCTCCTAAATCCGCATTTATCTCATGTGGTTACAACCATTCTGCTAAAAATATAAGATACAAATCTTCTCCAAATTCTCTCATAGTTTTGATAAGGACACATATAAAAAACATCCATGATTCTTCTCCTTTGAATGTGCTTAGATTAATGATCCATATATTCTTCAAATATTCTACAAATCCTCATGAGTTGGACCCTTTTATAATCTCCAAGTAGGCCTACAATATCACAAAACTTATAAAACTTTTATGTATGTATGAAAACATGTTAATTTTTTAATATTTAATCACAAATTCACTTAAAATACTTAAAATAAATGAATTTGGAAAATATAATGCTAAACCCATATGATCATGAAAATGGTTACTTAATGTGGGGTTATGTAGCTACGAAATGAGGGATGAGCTACATAATGAGGGTGAAATGATGAAAATGTGAGTATAAGTGGATAACATTTGGGAGACTCAATAGGTGCTATACTCACATAAAACACCAATGCTTTCCTTTTTGTATAAAATCCTTGATGTGTAAAAAACATGGTGCATCGTGGAAAGGTTTTTAATTTAAACAACTTTAGTGCATTACTCATATAATAAGCATCAGTGCCATTAATAGAATTATACATCCCGATGCTTAATAAACAATGGTGCATCGTTCTAGGCTTTAAAAAAGAAGTAACAACGCGCTAAGGAAATATGGAGCACTGATGCATATACTACTCGATAGCACCAGACTAGTGTTAAATTAAGAAAAATGCTCGTCATAAAATTCATTTTCACCATTCCAGTGCTATACTCCCACGAAGCCCCAATGCTATGACCTTTTTTGAAAACCATGGTGTGTATACAACGTGGTGCAATATTGTAGGGTTTTTAATTTAAAAATAGCGGTGTTCTAGATGAATTCAGAGCACCATTGCGTATACTACTCGATAACACCAAAAAAAGGGTTAAATTTTAAAAAATTTCAATCGTAAAATTCACTTTCACCATTTAGGTGCTATACTCCCGTGAAGCACCAATGTTATTACTATTTTGAAATGCCCTTGTGTGTAAATAACATGGTGCACCGTGGTAGGGTTTTTAATTTAAAAAAGGTAGTTTGCTTCTTACATAATATCCACCGATGCATCAGGTTTTGCAGCGTTATAGATATCTCAAGCACCGATGCTACTTTTGCCTTTGTGAAGCCCCTTGCCATCAATGCTTCCCTTGCTTTCCATCCTTTCGTCCATTGTTTTCTGTGTGACTTTCGAATTTTATGAAACAGTGGTCAATTTTTATTTATTTATTTATTACAAGGCAACCATGCCTCCCTGATGAGCAAATGTATAGGTAATGCCTATGTTTCTCGCTAACTTAAATTTTTAGCGTTGTAGAATTGAAAATAAAGTAAAAAAATTCCTTTTTTTTAATAGCTCGTACTGTTCACTGTGCACCCTGCAAATTTAAATTTATAGGGTGCACTACAAATTGGTGTGTTGATTCGGGAGGATCCAAAAATAGAAGTGGCCTTGAAAAAAGCTCAAAAATCAAAGTCATCAGATGGAAGTGAAACCGGGATCAGATCGTAGTTCTCGTCACCCTGATTCCAACGGTGCGAATGAAACTCACATTCGAGTTCGTATGCTCAAGCTATAGTTGGTAAAAGTTATGGTCAAACTTAGCCAAATGTCAGACTAACGAGGCAACAATTTGGGAGAGACCCGGTGCACAAAATCCGAAAACTAGAATGGGAGAAATTAATACCTAATTAATTTTTCGAGTAACCCTTATTTTCCTGTGGGAAAATTTGAATTATTGTTTATAAGAAAAACAAAAAACATATATTTATGGGGTAGCGAGCTGCCATCCCCACCAACCAACACATTGTATATATTAAAATATATGGTGGCGGGTGGTCAAACCTCGCCACCACATGACAACCACGACATGTATATCATAACAATTGTCGACCACCGATAAACCCGATTCGACAAGACTTGAACCCACGTCATCCGGTGGTCGATCTGACCCATGCGGCGACCCCGCATCCAACATAAAACAACCCTCCATATTAAACACCAACATTCACGGGATATGGGGGTCGGTGGGGCTGGAACCGCCGACCACCCCTTACCTAATTTGACCGCTAACCAATCTGCCAATGGGGCTGGCTTTGAAACATCCGCCCAACCAAGTCTTATTTAACCCTGCACAATTTCTATTCGAAACATACTAGCAATGGAGGAGCGGTTGAACCAGGAGCAACCTGGGGTGTGGAACCATGAGTGAGGGTATCTTGGAGATGTTTAAAATATTCCCTTAGAGGGCCAAAGGTGCCACTGTAAGAATTTGACAAGTTTATAGATGAATTTTCGCGTTTTCACACGAGGAATCCAACCATGCAGTCTGTTTCTCTAGTATAGGTCATCATCTAAATTGGAGGTATAAGGTTCATTTTTGTAAATTTTCTTTTAACTGATTTCTTTGATGCCACTTAATGAAAAAATACCTCCCCACTTTTGAGCAGGGCCCTGAGACGTATCCCGCATTGGGTGAACTCCGTAATCAAATCATTTGTGTGCTTTTGATGTCATGGTTGATTTATGATTTCCGCTTCTTTCTCATGTGTTAAGTTACGTGGTTAATTTTCTATTTTATATGCAATTCTATATGCATAATTGAATTTAAAATATCTGGATGAAGTTTGGTATCAGAACAGGTCTTATTGATGTGAGTTGCATAAGTGAATGCTAACCAGGAACAAGCTCTAAAAGGTGAAGGAAAAATCAAATCCTTTTATCCCGAAGCAGGGCGTGCACCACGAAGAATAAACATGGCAGATGAGGATGCACAAGAAGAATAAGAGCGAAAACATCACAAGATCTTCTTAAACATGGCATACAAAGTTGACAAGTTGTTTGCAGAATATGAGAATACAATCAAGCATGAGAAGAAAGAGCCCGGGGATCATGCATCGGTACACCATGAAGGTGGAGGAGGAGAACCTCCTCCCTCTCCATCGACTAGTGAAAATTCTTCTTCTTCCTCTTCTCATCATTCTAATAGGCATCATAAAAATACATATACAAAAACTTTTTTTAAGCTAGATGAAAGTTTGATTTTCCCACATATAATGGAGAATGTAATGATATAAATTTAACAATTGGATTAGATAGATTGAGGTTTATTGTCGGATTCAGTAGATCGAGGAGGATGAGGCAAAGATCCAGTTAGCATCCCTTCGACTGAGTGTCACTGCTCTCGTTTGGTGGGAGAGAAAGTTGCAGAAAGGCAACAAAAACTTTGGTGATATCATTTCTTCTTGGTCCAATTTTTTCTGCATTAAAAGATCACTTTTATCCTTTGGGTTATCGACAAAAGGATTTAATAAAATGGAAATATTTAAGACAAGGAAAGGGTCAAAATGTACAAATATTCACAAAATAGTTTAAAAAACAAGCATTGAATTTTGGCATTTCACTCGATTCACCTAAAACCGTAACAAAGTATATTGGTGTGTTACGTAGTTTTTTTTTCTTTCTAAGTTGGACTAATATATTAATATGAAACATAATACACAATGCGAGACTTACCTCTAGAACTGCATTACTATCCAATTCCGGAGGGAGTCTTGTTCAGAAAACTAGAAAATAGACCACCCCTCGTGGGGAAACCGACCCAAAAAATGCTGCCCATAGATGGGAAACCAACTTTCATAGAGTTATACAAAAAAGATTTAACAAACAACTTGTCCCAAAAATTCAACAAAGCATTAAAATTGACCAAAATAGGGTGAGGAGACCTGCCAATGCCATGGATGCACATCAGGCTAGCTGTCGTGTTGTGTTGGAGGAGGCTCCTCGACAATGGGTCATCTGTAGTCCTCGACAAAATCATCATCGTCTCCCTTGGTCTGCCGTATAATTTTCTCAGGAGAGGAAGTTGAGCAAGCTTTATTGTGGCCTTTCTTCAGCTCCCTGTATGAGTGCTCAGAACTCCCGCTACCGTTGCTAGTGCTGTTAGAGGACTGCAAACCAAATTTGACGGGTAAGGCAGAAGATTTTATGGAATCCTGAGGAGGCACCAGGGAAATGGTGGATTTCTTCATGCGCTTTCTGGAGCTCGAACCCATGGAGTAGGGCTTCACTTCTTGGAACGCGACAGAGATAGTGGATGTGATTCTTGGTTTGTCCAAGACGCTGTCAAAGTGAAATTGAGCCACATTGTTAGCCGGAGGCATGGTGCCGTGCTCATCATGAATGGAGAGAGGCGGGCGAGAGCCTGCTCCTCTGCCTCTGCCTCGCCTGCACCTCATACGATGCTCTCTCGACATGTTGGGGATGGAGGGAAAGCAGGGGGGCGAATGAGGGGAATGGGAGGGGGAGCACAGAAAATTCATGCAAAGGCCAGACCAATTAAAGTTAGCACCAGAGGGATTATGAGTGCAGAGGTTAGGCGAAGGGCTATCAACGCAATGAACAAGCGGAGGGCTGTCAACACCGGAGGACATATTAGAAAATAGAAGATAGAGGTGGAACAATGTATTAGTGGAGCTCCAGAGCCGAGTAGGATCCAAATACAAAGACAAGGAATGTTTGCCGATGGAAACAGTTAAGGAGGAGGGACGTGGCGCCATTAAAGGAGGGGCAGGACAGGTTGTAGAGCCGGAGTAAAGGTTGAGTGTGGGAGTGATGAATGCCAAACGTGCTTCGCAGAGGACGTTAAATGCAGTGATACCACCCTCCAGGATGGCCATGTGGCCTAGCCAAGTGTCATGCCTTAGGCCAGCCACCACCGCATGATCATAACTCACCTGCATTCGGGGGGTGTGTTACATAGTTACATCAAACATTATTTTTTATTATTTGAGCCTTATACTATTGATTCGGCTAGTGTGAAGACCATTCACCTTGAAAGAAGGGGCAAGAATGATAAATAAAAGCTACCAAAAAAATCATCTTTCAAACCTCATAATGGCAAGTTCAAAGGAAAAGGCAAGGGAAAGGACAAGAAGGCAACTACAACCAATAAGGAGGAAGGAGAAAATCCATCTTGCACACATTAAAAGAAGGAAGGCTATGATGATGAAATTTTTTTGAAGTTTCATCTGGAGTTGAAACTAAAGAGATTTGGTGGGAAGAACATGGAAAATACGGTGGCAATCGTGTTGCAGGACCTTGGATCCAATTCCGGTGACGAGACAAAGATCACAACAAGGGGAATTCAAGGTAACCTTTCTCTTCATGCTAATGAAAGTTTTGAATTGAAGGCAAGTACAAGGTCTTCAAATGAGTCTCTTGTTAATAAATGAAAGAGAATTGAATTGTTCCACATTAGATTCATAATGAAAAATGCTAACGTGGAAACCTTATTTGATCCGGGTTCACAAGTAAATTTGATTTTAGAATCCTTGGTTAAGAAATTGGGATTATAAACCAAGCCTCATCTAAAACCTTACCCTATAGGTCGAGTGTGTGATAAAGCCAAATTACATGTAACCAAACAATGTAAGGCTAGATTTGTGATTGCATCCAAACTAGTAGATGAGCTTGAACTTGATATTGGACCTTTGGATATCTGTGGCATGGTATTGGGGAGTCTATATTTGTATGACAGGAAAGAAATGTTATTTTTCCATGAAAACAAGTTTCTTCGCACGAAAGATGAGGTGGAATACATTATTAAAGCTCATCACGCCAAAATTAGTGCCAATCTTGTAAGTGCAGGTCAGATGAAGAGGTTGGTGAATTCTAGCAGAGGATGCATGCTCATGGTTGTGACAGAAAAAGATGTGGAGACATCTGATGCTTTCCAAGGTTGTGATCCCACTCATAAAAAAATGTGTGAAATTGTTTCTAACTATGATGGGACTTTTCGGGAACCAAGTGGGTTTCCTCCAAAGTGTGAGATACAACATGAGATTCAATTGTAGTAGGATGCTCCTTTTCCAAACATTGGTATGTACAGGTTGTCAGCCATTGAGATGGAGGAGATAAATAAATAGGTGCATGAGTTGCTATAAACCAAGGGGTCATATGATCAAGTTCTTCTCCATGCGGTTCACCTCTTGTGTTGGTGCCAAAGAAGGATGGCACATGGAGGATGTGCGTGGACTATAGGGCACTCAACAAAATAATGATGAAGAATCGGTACCCTCCCCCTCACATTGATGATTTATTACATCAATTGAAAAATGATGTATATTTCACAAAATTGGACTTGTGCAGCGGTTATCAGCAGGCTAGGATTGCAGAATAGGATGTATTGAATACTACATTAAAGATGAAACATGGGTTTTTTGAATGACTGGTGATGCCATTTGGACTATGCAATGCTCCAACCACCTTCAAGATCTGGTGCTAAAAATTATGCTAAAAATAAAAGTTGTCAGAATGGCTCGAAACCTATGCACTTGTGTAGATCTCATCGTTCTGAATCTGACACAATTTGTTTTGCGCAAAATCGATACCATATGCTCCCAGAAATGAGTTCTGTTTGATTTGGAAAACATGCAAATTTTGCAAAAAAAAGTGTCGGTTTCTGAGTCGGCAGTATGTACAACTGACTGGGCCTGTTGATTGCACAAGGTTAACTGGGCTTCAGAGTCCAATCACAGTGTGACAAGTAGCATTTGCTCGTTGGGCTGACTGGTCGAGAAGTGGTGGTGATGTGGACCAATCGGAGGCTGCCACATGGCACCTCGGTGACCTCTTAAATTTTGGGTTAGGATCATATTGACCTCCGCTAGATTCGAACCATGGACCTCCGCACAAAAAACCAACGGTGTTACCGTTATACCACCACACAATTCTTAATATTACATTTTTTAAAACTTTATTTAAGTTTTATATGGTGGTGCATTTTGCATGGGGGTCAGGCTAGGGCCTAGCCCTTGGACGCCCCGACGCTACGAAACCGTGGACGGGGGCCAGGGGCTAGACCCTAGCTCGCCCCCGTGGCGATAACCATAACCATAACCATAACCACGAGCGCCATTCTCATGTGAACATCGAAATCGTACACGAAACTGCCGCCTAGACCGTGTTATGTGACTAGACCTATGGTTAAGCTGTGATCACCGGCCTTAACCATCTACCCAAACCTTTAGAATAGACCGTGTCATGTGACTAGCCCGAAAATTAAGCCGAGACCGCCAGTGGAGGGGGGACAACCCCTAGCCTTATGAAGGCCTATGTGACTAGGAGCACATAGATTTCATGGCTTATTGGCCAAACTAACGGTCTTACAATTTCTCCCGCCGAGCAGGAATCGTGCCAGGTTTGGAGGGTAGTTTCCGCATTCAAGGCACTCATGCTAGGTTTGGGCCGAATTGTGGGGAGTTTAGCTGCAGAATTAGGGAAAAGAGAGGAAGAGGCATAAATTTCTCAGTTTTGGTCTTTTTGGGAGCAGAAAGAGGATAGGCAAGTATTTTTGATAGCTCTGAAGCTGTTGGAGTAGGTTTTGAAGCCATTTGAGCACTGTAAATCATTGTAATAACCATTTTATGAGCATAATGAAAGAGGTTCAAGCATTTGAAGATGGACCAGGAGACATAGCCTAGGAGCGGTGAAATCCTTCATCACTTGTTGTTTTGTGGTTACTGTGATGGCTTTATTTCTTTGTTATTTTTTGCAATTTATGAGTTAAATTCATGTTTAAATGTGTTAAAGAATTTAAATTAAGTACTTAAAAAACTCATTCAATTTACTTACAATTTATACAATCCTCAAGCACATACATATACATATAAAGTTTGGTATCAGAGCACTGGTTTTCTTTTTTGCTGAGGATTTAATTGTTTGCAAGTGTATGTGATGCTTACAAGGTTGAAGCTCAAGAGAGGAGAAGGAAAGCTTGTGGTTGCAAGTCCTCAATTTAGGTAAAGGACAAGGAGAGCAAGTTTGCCAAAATCTCCACCACAAATTCTACCTCAAATTGCAGTTGAAGCTTCAACAAGTATGTCACGTGAAGGGGAGCCTTATAATATGTCAGAGGATGATAAAGCTTTCAGAAAATAATTCTTGGACATGACTAAAATGGTGAAAGTTCTCTATGAAGAGAGAAATTCAAGATTGCAGGGTGAGAGTTCCAAGCCTTCAAAAGGAGAGGGTTCTTTTAGAGGAAAATGAGGAGACGATGACAAGCCTTCAAAAGGAAATTGTGATAAACCACCATTATCTTCACCTCCATCCTCACCTTCATCTTCATCCTCTTCCACAACAACCTTTACTCAAACACCTCCACATATCCCAAAGGGTCATGGTAAAAATTCCTGATTGAAACTTGATATTAAATTCAAAATTCCTACGTATAATGGTGAAGTTAATATTGAAAGACTTGATAATTGGGTTTGTCAACTTGAAGTATATTGCAGGATTCAAAACATCAAAGATGATGAAACAAAGATTCAATTGGCTTCATTAAGGTTGGAAAGTATTGCTTTGGTATGGTGGGAAGCCAAAACACAAGAGGATATGAAAAAGCATGGTAAGATCTTAACCTCTTGGATATATTTTATTGCTGCACTTAGAAGACAATTTTATCCATTAGCTTATATGTAGAAGGCTATTATGGATTGGCAATATTTTAGACAACTAAAAGGTTAAAGTGTGCAAAGTTACACCGAGGAGTTTAGAGGAAGAACTTTAATTTTAGGTGTAGATTTGTCATCACAAGGCACTTTGTTGAAATATATTGGGGGTTTACACAGTTATTTAAGGCATACTATCCTTATGTTTAATCCTACAAGTTTAGATGAGGTTTGTGTTCACGCAACACATCTTGAAGCATGAGGGAAAAAAATTTCACAAGAGGGTAGCAAAAATCCATTTCAAAGAGGAGACAAAGGAAAGACAAAATTAAAAGGGAAGGGAAAGAAGAATGCATCTCTCAAGAAGGAAGGAGAAAAATTGACATGCAAACATTGTTCCAAGGAGGGTCATGATGAATCTCATTGTTGGAAGCTTCATCCTAAGATGAAACCAAAAAAGTTTAACAATAAAGGGAAGAAAAAGACACTTGCAAAGTAATTGTGTGGAATTTGAATCATGTGATAGTTTTTAAAAAGATCTAACATATTTTGTTAATAATCTACTTTTTATCTAGGATACAGAAAATGATTAAATAATATTTGTGAAAAACCATTATATTATTGGTAAATAAGAAATGGATTTTTTTTTTTTTTCATAATAAAATAAAAAGGAAACCGTAAACTATGAAATTTAAAGAAAATTTACTTAATATAACTTTTGTTTAATTTTGTTATTTTCATTGATATCCTTCCACAACATACAAATCTCTTCCCTGTGATATAGAAGATCACACAACCAAACAAATCAAAATACAATTGAATACAATTATCTTGCTACTAATGAATGATTGTGAATGAGAAGTTAGATCTTTCTCTCTATAGAGAGAAATACATAAGCCTAACTTTGGAAGAGGGTAGTATAGGATTTACAACGAAAAAAAGGGAAGGTATAAATAAATAGATTTGATTGACTTGACGCTAGCCAGAGTGGTCATGTTAGGACGACAAGGAGAAACGTGAATGATAAAAAAATAGGGAACGAATGTATATTGTTGTTGCAAGCACCGCCATCCACCAAGGTATATATACTAGAATTTTTCCCTTTATGGAAATTTTTTTATCTAATTTTTTATAGCTATAATTGAAAGTTAGTAACTATGCCCTAACATATCTGCAGAGTTTGTAAAATAGTTATAACATTTATCGTGCATGAATTCAAAAATAAAATTATGTGTGTGTTGTTTAGATATATCATAAGCTTAAATTGATATAAGTGGCATGGGACGTGATAATAAATTCCAACAAAAATTACTGTAAATTGTATTATAATATCCTACCAATTAACTAATATTTTTAATTTTTAATTAGGTTGATCCATACATTGATATTAGTTTAACTAATATTTTAACTTTTATTCATTTTCAGTTAATGGTAAAAATTCCAAAGTAAAAAAAAAATCTTTATAAAAAAGAATTGACGATCATTCAAGATTTTGTATACTTACCTTTTAATACAAATATTTCATAGTAATGAATATCTATTTGATTGTTTCTGAAACATTTTTCTTATTTCAGTTACATATCCTTGACATTTAGTAATGAATACTTATTTGGTTGTTTTTAAACATTTTTCTTATTTCAGTTACATATCTTTGACATTGCTTTTAAACATTGTGATTAGGGAATGACAAAGAAGTGCGAGAAGAATGAAGATGACAAAGAGTCTTTGAATTGGAGTGCTTTAGCTACACATATAGATTACATATACACACAACAACACAATGACTCATAGACATTTTAATCTATCTGTGTGCAAAATGAATTATTATTATCCAATCAACCTATATTTACAAATAAGATTATGGAGTGGAACACACATTATATGCTATATGGATATATAAAATAAAGTTATGTGGGATTGAGAAAAAAAAAATGTTTATATTTGCATTGAGTATTTTCATTTTATTTTTTTGTGTGAATAGTATCATGTCTCATTACATGTATTATGTTTTCATTTTTTTGGCTTGTAAAGTTGTAAAGTATATGTTTTTGTTATATAAAATTTCATTTAAATATATGTTATTAATTGAAATTTAATTATAGGTTTTCTAACTCTATGTGAGACAAATAACCTTTGTTTAGGGTGGGTAATTGAACTGATGACTTCACATCAAGGAGTGTCTTAATATAGCACCCGGTCACCATCTATCCAAGACTTGTGGAAAATGTTTGTCTTTTTTTAACTTGGAGTAATTACTTTGTATTTTAATACATAATTGTTTTACTAAACATAGTTTGTTAATGCTATCAAACTTATTCTATGATTATTTAATTTTATAAGCCATACAACAACTATATAAAATTGTTGTTATATATATATATATATATATATATATATATATTCTTTGTTTACTATTTATAGAACAAATAACCTTCTTCCATGATTCTTTAACTAACTCTATAGCTCAAACAACCATATAAAATTGTTTTGTTACTATTTTTTCTTTCATTTATTATGTATAGAATAGAGGGAATTCACGCTCATGTTTATCTATTTCTCTACACAAAAGTTGTAAGAATAACAATGATATTAAGAAGAAAATGTCACTATTATATGAAATTATTATATTTTTATCACAACTACTTTTATGATTTTTTAATAACATAATATCATCCACATAAATTAACAATAAAAAAGCATAACTTCTTATCTGCATACTTCGTTTATTCTTTATGATTCAATTTTCTAACTAATTTATATATAAGTCTATAATCATTCTTATTTCATTTCTATTATACTCTTGGTTTTTACATGATAATTTAAAAAATAATAATAATAAATATTGTTGATTCATCTCTTTTTCAAAACATCCACTATGATTGTGAATCATGTCTACCAATCCCACTATGCGTGTCCTTGATCTAATCCCAAAGTCTTGAAATTTTCATACCAAGAGACAACTACCTTTCTCAATGTAATGGATTATACAAGTGTAAGCATGAAGATAGCTAATTCTAACTAACTAATCAGGAAAGTCAATCACACAGCAAAAGACAAATCAAAATCAACCAATAAAGAAAAAAAGTTATATTTGGGGGAGGGAAAGACGATGTCTTCCCTTTATTAACAAAGACAAAAAAAATATGAGTATACTTGATATCTTATTGTTGGCACCTTTTATAACTATCATCCAAATTCCTTCAATCTTGAGCCACTTGGACAAATTTTGGACTATGAATCTTCTCTAAGTAAGAGATTGAGGAAAACAAGGGTGTTTTAGGCCTAAAATCTAAAGTAAGAAAATACGCCTCATAAAACAACAACCTTTTGTGGCAAAAGGTCATAAAAAATTATGATCAACAATCACCTTTGATTGTTCTAATGTGAGGATACCGATATGGTAGCTCTGTCATTTGTCCTAGTTCTTGATTAGACTCTTCTCCAACACCAAACATCTTTTTATATCCTTCATAATAAGTTTTAGGAAAGTATAAGTGTACAAGTTCTATAAACCCTAGTTAGAAGCGCATGCTTTTCAAGCATATTATATTTTTAATCCACTTTTTTTTAGGTACATGCATGTTTTGTAAAGATGAAGGGTGTGTAAACACTCCTTTGTGAAGGAAAAGAGCATGTGGGTTACAAAATGTGCTCTCCTAACATCCTTTAGAATGAGTAGTCATTGCAGATGATTATTATGAGGGCCATTTTAGCATTAAGGAAACGATGATGTCAAATGATGCTATAACATTTGCCCCTAATCTATGAAGTCACGATGGAAGTTAGTGGCCAAAATACATTATAAATCAATAGAGTAAGTTAACAAGTGGGATGAGGTGAATTATACTAAAATTCAAATAAATAAAGTACCAAAAACATAAACCAAAATATTAGTTGATCCTCTTCTTCGAGGGAGGCATACCCATAATGAAGTGTGAAAAAAAATGTTTTCCAAATCAAGTTCATGTCAAATCCATAGTATATAAAATGTGGAAACCATGGCCATGAATAAGATATACAATGTATCCATGTCAAACATACATCATAGCTACAAGATAGAGTGAATCCATGTCTAAGTGTACATCAAGAGAACAATTGGAAATATAAGGCACACACTAGTTCTCCACAAAGTTCCAATGTCACATGAATAGGTGGTACAATCTCGTCCAAGTTGGGAAACAATGTAAAGACACAATGCTATTGTGGATCCAAATACACTAATGCTATGAATCTCCATCATTCAAATAAATAATTTAAAGTTGAATGTGGGAGAAACTATTTGGTTACTAATAATTTATGTGTACCATTAACAAACACAAGGAAACCCATTGATAATGATAGTAGTTGTTGTGGTAATTGGTAAATTTTAGTGAGTGTTTATAGATATGTTGTTCTAAAAAACTTGTAGAATCCACCAATCAGAGGACGTTGATGTATTCCCACTATGAAACTGAGGGAGCTTTCCATTGATGATTGAAACCCCCAAGGTACTGTAAAAAATCTAAATCTCATTCTTCAAGAAAATGCAGAGATGTTGATGTGAAAAGATCTATTATAAAAAGGGCATGAAGGTGTTATTGCCTAAATCTACCTCAGGCTGAAAGAAGGCAGAGTTCAAGGTAACATCAAGCCACGCTTAGTCTGGTAGCTAGCCCTACCAGAACAGGTGAGGGCTCTCTCGGGGTCAATCTCAGCAAAAATAATCAATAGGGCTTGAGATGACTTGAAATAAAGGCTAATTTTAGGCTAGGTATATAAGTAAAGAGTTTGATTGTGTTTTTGGGGGTTTTTGTTGGAATCAAGGGAAAGGTAGTTTTGGGTTTGGGGATGAGGCCTATTTTTTGTAGAGTTCTGATTGGGGCAAGGAAGGCAATTGTTTTGATGCTTTGGATTCAATGAATGGATAGTTCAGGCCGGTGAGGAGCTGAAGAGGGAAAGAGACTTTCAAGAATCCTCTTCAAACAGATGAAAACATGGAAAATTAAACAAAACTGAAGGCAGAGCAAAACAAGCTAATGAATTCCACCTTTATCACTCATTTGTTTAATTTAAGAAGAAAGGAGAAGGGAAATGATGCACATAAACATCAGTGAACTTAAAATCACATAGAGAAAAACACCATCAAAACACAGAGCCACATGGATCCCAAAGAGTGCTGCAAACCCTGGTCTATTCCTTTGCCAAAATTGCAGAGATGAAATGTACAATGAAGTGCCAAGCAATCCCAAGTGTCCAACCCTGAAAATTACTGAAGCACTACATGATATAGACAAGCCTAACTCATTCCCATGCCTCTAGGGGTCGAGCTCATCATTCTAGGAGCTGTTTCAACCATATCTAAACTAAGAACTGAAAAATAGGCAATGAACTAAGAACTGAAAAATAGGCAATGAAACAACTTGCCTCTATATGGTAGGAAACTGATTCATTCACTTACATTTCACTTTTTGGTGAATGAATCTACTAAGATGAGTAAAAATGTGCCAAAATTACATAATGGTCATGAAATTACATCAAGGTACATCAAGAGTTACATGAAAAATTCAAACTGGCCAAAACTAGGTGAAATTCTGAGCTGCTAAATGAAAAATAGGCCAAATTTCCCTATGCGCCGCGCCTGAAATCTCTATGCGTAGCACAAGTTTGAGGCTGATTTTGAGGGCCTTCCCAAAGTCCAAATTGAAAGCAGGATAGCTCGTTAGAAAGCCCTTCCTGTCTAATTTCCAACCCAAGTGGAATTTCTGCATTTGGCTGCCATTTTCCCTTCCAAAAATCAAATTTCCCAACACTGCTTCCCGTGTGTGCAAAAAGTGGCAGAAAGGCCATTTTTAGGGTGTTTTTGGCCCTTTAGGCAAACCAGAACTTGATGAAATCCTTAGGTAATCCATAGGAATGTATAAATTTTGATGAAAAATCTAGAAATGTGAATTTTTCATCCATAATAGCTGCCAATTATAAGCACGCGCCAAGTGGCGCTACGCGTTGGGCAGGAAAATCTGTTTTTAGGCCCAAAAATTCAAAATTGAAATTTTTTTTTCCCAAATTTCTTGAAATTTGGGCTGAATGCCCACCATCAAGCACTATGCTGGGCCAAAGAAGCTTCGGCCAAAATTTGGAGCCTATCATGACTTTTGCGACGCTTTAGTGCCCTCCTTAGCCTTGCCTTCAGGATCTTGATCCTTGCCTTGCAAACATGATGTCGCGCCCAATAATGGTTCTTCATGTGTCTGAGCATGTTCTTTTCCTTGTTTGCCTTCACCAACAACTTCTCAAGATGAATGTTGACCCTCTCAAGCCAAGTTTCTCTATCAGCCTCAATCTTCCGCTCAATGGGTGTCATCTTTGTTGGGCTTCTTTAGGAAAATTGCCGATTCTCACGGATGTTTTGCAACTCCATGATAGTCTGCTGATCCTCCAACTGTTTGTTGCGCTGCTCCAGATATTTTATGATCCATTGAGCTCTTTGCAATTTGTCGGTCTATGTGTCGATCTCAACCTTCTGCTCCTGAATGATTTCTCTCAACTTTGAGCTTGGAGAGCTCAAATCCTCATCAATCAATATGAAATCAGTATCCTGACCTCCTGAAGGGCCCTCATCCTGCATAGGCCTCTTACCTCTGTCCTATACCTGTACCTGTGCTGTTGATGACGGCAACGAGACCCCTTCCACCCCGGGTGGAGATAGTACTCGTTGGGATGCTGCAAATAATACTTTATGCCTCTTTGATAAGTAACAAACACTGGCACACTGATAGGCTATGTCTCGTGACCTTCAGGCTGATGTGAAGGTTCACCTGCATCATGGAAAACCTTCAGAGTAACCTGAGGAGCTATGAAAAAGTCATGGGAAATGAAATCCTCCCATGCAATACCCTGCAATCTAAGCTGATGTACAACAACAATCTTGATGAGTGCATAGTGATAAATACTATTGTACTGCTGCTTGGGAGTCTTCTTCTGCAAAAGAGTGCTCATTTTCTTGATGTTGCGGCACATGAAATAAGGTTTGTTCATCATCCTCACTCTAGTGAAATGCATCAATAATCTAATGTGGTATGCATAGAGGCGTGAGAACCGACCCTCACAACTGAAATATCTGATAATGAGTCTCATCAAAGGCGCATAGGATTCCTTTAGGAACCAGAATGGGAATACCCTGCTGAGCTGTCTCACATAGCTAGGCCTGATGTATGGCTCATAATGCACTCTGTCCACCTGCTGTCTTTTGTTCCACTGTTCACCCACATTCGATATTCCGATTGCTTGAGAAATAGTTTCCGGTCTCAAGGTGAAATTTACACCAACAAGATTTACCTGACCATCATGCAAATGCAATAAAAAAAGACGAGCCAACTCCTGATGATGCTGAATCCGAGCAATCATCTCACAATACTGATGACATGACTGCTCTCGAAAACATGCTATTGCAAGTGGGCAGGCTTGCAATTGAGTCAATGAGGTGGGCTCTTCTCTCACATGTTTGCCACCTTTACGAGGCCTTCTCGATGCATGTAGCTCAGTGGTAGAATCACTATCTCTGTCATATAATGTATCAGTGTCTGTCTCCATGGTGTTTCAAGGTTTATGTTTAGCTTGAATGTGATGAAGAATGAGAATTTGGTTGTTTTGTCTTAGTTGCCAAATATGTGCCAAAGGGAAGGGACTGTGGAGAAAAATAGGACAGTGAGGATAATGAACTTCAATCAAGTGATATTAGAGGTGTAGGGACAACCACTAACTATTTGGGAATTCTTGGGGTTTGGGGATTTTTATAAGTGAAATGGGAAAGGGGAATTGAAGGTGAAATGAAATGGCTTGAGATGGGGAAATAAGGCTTTAGGAGTGAATGACTCTTAGATATGTAAGAGGATGGTGTATTGATGAAATAACAATGATGGGAGGGAAACAACAAGGGGAGAATGGAATATGTGGCACATAACTACTTTAAAACACCAATTTCAAACCCTAAGAGAGCAATTTTTTACAAAGAATAGGGTTTATAATTTTCCATTCAAATTCTCATATTCCTTCTTTCAAACAATACCAAACACTGATCAATGGCAATTTCAAGATGATTTGACTTACATGGAGCAGAGGAGACCGTTTCGTTTGATGTTTGAGAGAGATAACAAGAAATTTTGAGTTTCGGCCCTGTGCGCCGCGCTCTGTGTGTGTGCCGCGACCGTTGAGATTTACACGGTGAGAAACGGTCCTATGCGCCGCGACTTGCTTATGCGCTGCGACCTCCACCCAATGCGCCGCGACTGTCAATCTCACCCACAGTCCGCCTTTCAAACACTATTTCGCTCTTCCACATTTTGACTCGAATCAATGATGTCTCTTGATGTGAAAATGAATTTTTTGAAACAATGAAAATATCTTTTATGGCCATAGACTTTGATTTTTGACTTGGAAAAAAACCCACTTTCTA
Organism: Pinus albicaulis; assembly: GCA_034641835.2. NCBI lineage: Eukaryota > Viridiplantae > Streptophyta > Pinopsida > Pinales > Pinaceae > Pinus > Pinus albicaulis. The sequence goes on from CM076584.1 coordinate 1,136,718,421, forward strand.
ATGTTTGAATTTTGACACTTTTTGAAAAAAAACTCTGTTTTTGCTTCCATTTTGATTTTTTAGACTGATGATGAAATTATTGTCTATTTTTTGCAGGGATAGCTGGCATGGAATTTGGCAAAGGCGACCAGGGCTATGCCTGATGAACTTCACAACTGAGAAAACCTTGAAAATTACATTACATTTATTACAAATGATGAAATTGACGATTTTTCTTCAAAACAGAGTTTTGAAGAAGAATCATGATTAAGCATTATGACGATGAAATTTTGCACTAAAAACCTTATTTGAAACTTCCCCATGTGCCTGCTAACATTATTAGACATTTTGAAGACTAAATTTGCGAAACCCTATACCTAGTGAGACTAAAAACCCTAAAATGACTCTTTGGCAAACATGAGGCCAAACATGACTGTAAATGACTTTAAAATTGATTTTGATAAACGGACACGGACCAGTAGGTACATGACATGGGGGATATGAGAGAAAAGACCCTTCCGTCAGATGATCCATGCTCCTAATGGAATGCAACTGACTGAACTGAATGAGACACCTAAAATGAAATGCAACAAAAGAGATTTTGATCTCTGACGGAGGGATGAAGAGACTGACTCTAACAGAAGGCATCCCCCATTATCCAACACAAGCATACATGAGTAAATGGTATTAAGGCCTTGGATAGGGGCTTTAAGAATATTCCAATGAGTATGACCCTTTCATTCTACACATGGAAATAATGCATGGAAAAGACCCTTTAAGCAACAATCGATAATGAAATTTGTTGATAAAAGAAAGGAATTATACCAATGATGAAAATAAACTAAGTACACCATGAATTCTAATATGTGAATAAATATCTTTCCATTGAATCCATGGGAAATCACTTAGTCAATGAACACTAATGAAATATCATATGCTAAGTGAAAGGTAACCTACCAATATAAATAGGCCCACAATACTGCCTACTCTAGGTCAATCTACCAAACAGTGTGTCATAGTCGATAAGAGATGACCTACTAGTGAGAATTCAATGAGGACCCTCTTCCATAGCAAAAATATAGACCACTAATACCAATGAAATTGAGAACAACTTTGAAATTAGGGAAGGCTAGCATAGATGGTTAATAATTGTGTGGAATGGTTGACAAAATGTAAATACAACCCTTTAACATAAGGATAACAGTGGTGACTTGGGAGACATTAGATGAAGGAAGGAACAATGATATAAATGTGCAACGCAAGAGGTATCGATAGAATCTCCATAATGATTGGAGGAAGAACCAACCAGAGTAAAACCAAAGGATCATGGTTCGACTCCCAATGCAATATTAAGAATCAAATTTTGATAAAAGACTCAATAATTATTAATTTGTTCAAGGGTCACATATTTGAGATTGTTGCCACTAAAAAAAGTAAAAATTTAAAAGTGCTCTCTCTCTCTCTCTCTCTCACACACACACACACACACACACACATTAACTTTGCATATCTTCTGTTAGGGTCCTATAATAATAGGATTCATAATTTTGAATTTACTATGATTAGTCTTGTAATATGTACATACTTTTCTTTCTGCAAAATTGTTTTCCCATATTAAAAAATGTAAAGAGGGTAAAAGTCATAAAAGAAAAATCAAAGGACTAAAAGAAAAAAGATAAAAAAGAATATAAAAAATGAACCCAAAAAAAAGAAGAGATAAAACTAGATCATGAAAGTGATGAAAATTCAAATGCCACTACTTTTTACTTTACTTTGAAAAATAAGATTGTGTGCAGCTTGTCAAAAATGCCACAATCCATGAAGGTCAAACTATTTAATCTTGACCTTTCATGCTTTAAATTTCATGCTGATAGATAGAGAATAAAGATCTAGCCAAACTATTTAATCTTGGCTAATCAGTAGTTAGGTAGAGAATAATAAGGAGCTCAACAGTTTAGTCTAAGCCCTTGGAAGTAATAAGGATATAATTAGACAATTTATTGTTAAAATAAAAATAAAAAGGGTCTGCAATCCTAAATGCACCCAAAGAAATGAAGAAAAAATGTTAGGGTAGGTGATGGGCAGGTAAAATCAGTTTTCACAACGCATATATAGTAGAAATTGGTCATTTCATATTTAGTAATTTCCCTTGTAAAAATACCCCCTCCCCTTCATATTTATCTTTTTCCCCTTACTTCACTCATTTTTCCTACATAAATATCCTTTCCCTAGTTTAAAACACATTTATCCTTTGGAAAGTAATTTTCCCCTTACTAATTTCCCTTTCATTTCATAATACCTCCTAAAATACACTTATCCTAAGTCTAAAGTTTAAAATAATATATTGGGTTCCATATTGATAAATATTTCCCAATATTTGTTTTAACACTATCCTTAGTGTATTTTAAAATCCCGCACTTATTAAAATTTAACTTTATTTATTAATTCCCGTATACACATTATCCCGTATTATATTAGTTCCCTTTATATATATTTCCCCAACCCTTATTTTATTTTATAACCTATGGTTTAAATTTCCTGCATTTGATATATTTTGGGCACACTTGTTATAAACCCCACCTATTATAAAGTCCCTATCCCTTCATATATATTAACACAAGCATATAAATCCCACATTGAATTAAATCCTGGGCCCCAACACCTATAAAATCCCTGGCAGTTCCCTGCTATTTGCCAGCTGTCAGATCAACACTGAATAGATCCGACGACCAATAAGCCGTGTCACATCCCCGATAGCCAAATATTTAACCACCCCGAGACCTTGCGAAATGAGTAGTTTTTGCACCCCACTCCCTTTCTACATGGCATCATTCGATTGCATCGAATCCTTAAAAATAATATTTCCTACCACCTTCTGTCGATGCAAAAAATGCCAAACGATATTTCCTGCCCGTTGCGAGAACCGCTCGCATTTGAAATTTACCCCGCACATTTAATGATTAATCATTGTTGGTTAAAAAATTATATAGCTGCCCTTTGCAAGAATTTTCACCTTTTCTGTTATTGAATGCACCAAGAGAGCATTGCCGACCTGTTTTAGAGAAAACAATCGTTTCCAACCTTATTTCAAGCCTTTTTTTACCATAATTCAAGACTATTTGCTGCTACAGTTGGTGTAGAACCTACGTGAAGCCCTATAAAAGTCAGTGAAGCCTCAAAAAACCTACGCTACCTCCAGAACCTCCTCTGCATACCAAAAGCTTCATTTTCTCTAGGTATTCCTGAAAATACTAAGGCTTGTACTTACAACAAGAAATTAACAAGTAATTGAAACAATTTAGGAGCCTTTGCAGACCTAAAGAAAGCCTTGTTGCTTCCCTATCCTTTTTCTGCAGACCCTAGACATATTTTCACAAAATTCCCAAGTCCCGAGACTATTTTGATCACAAAGAGTAAATTTAACCAATTGAAGTATTGTAGACCAGAGGAAAAGCCCCTGTTTCATCTCAAACCATTCTGCAAACTATAAATATCTTTTAGAGGTGCTCCTAAAGGCCTAAACTTGTTTTATGAGCTAAAAAAGTAATTAATTGATAAATCAAACAAAGCAATGGCTTCCCAAGGAATTGTAACTGTAAATCCCTTGCAACCTCCAGTTGTAGATGTGGAACACACTCCCTTAGTAGATAGAGACTTTAAAATTTGTGATCCAGTCACTGAGTTTAATCTTCTTGAGCTCCACTATTGGAGCCATGACAAATCAATTGATCAAGCTGATGAGGTTTTCATTTGGGAGTCCAATTTACCCAAGTACATTGTCCCGCAGACATTCTAGTGTCCATAGGTAATTAGGCTCTTTCAAACCTATTATTTCCCTGACCAAAGAGCCCTAATAACCCTTGGTAAAGATATTTTGTTCACTATCACAGCTGAATCAATAAATCAAATGTTGCAGATTCATCTAGGCCAGATGAAACCCCTTTGTACATTGAGACCCTTACACAACTATATCTGAATTTGGACTTCCCCAAGAGGTTCCAGATATTCCAAACTTTCATACCTTCATCAGTAGAAACTCCCAAGACTAATCCTCCTTACCCATCTACAATATTTTTTGAAAGAAATAGACATATAATTACTATTTTGTCATGTATTCTAGGTTATTTCACAGATGAGCATGCTAATGCTTCAGTCTTAGGTTTCTTGTCTACTTTCACACTCGGTAAACCTCCTGCTACCATATTCAATTTTGCCCAATACCTTGTTAACAAAATTCATGAACAACTAGTCAAATTACCTGAAGAATGTGTCTTCAAGTACTCATCATTATTGTTCCACATGTTTTTATACTTCCAGTCTGAAAAATTGGCCATCAACCTTCAAAAATTGGATGTTGAAGGTAATCCACAGTCAGTTATCTTTTGGACTCCATTAATCAGGAAAGACTCCACACAGTCCACCTACACAGACTTCATTGACTCTTCCATCCATCCAATTGTCAACATGCTGAACAACAACAGTCAACCAAGAATCAACGAGGAAATTAAAAAGGTCCTACAATTATCAAAGCACAGTAGGACAGGAGATTGGTACCTATATCAGAATCACACAAAAAATAGGGTATATGGATCTAATCTTTTTCCATATAAGCTGCCCAAATACCTCCTAATGAGGTTATTTTCCCTTGAGTATATTAGGCAGATCCTTAATTTTGATGCAATAAATTTCTTGGCAACTAAAAAGAAGACACAGTTTAAGATTAAGAATTAGGTTGACCCTTTTATTTGCAACAGTAGAGATGCAAGTCCACAAGCATAATAATATTTGCAGGAAGCTAATTTCAATCAGAGTTTCCAGTGGTATTATGATCCTTTAGGAGTAATAAGAAATTTAAGAGTCAAATGTAAATTAACTCCTTATGTGCATGAGTCAAAGCCAGACATAGAAAAATAATCCAATCAATCTGAATGGTTGGAGAACACTTTAAAAGAGGCAAAGAAGCAATGTGATACTAGTTCCATCTTGCAAACTCCAGGCCAAGAAGATAGGAACTCTAAAAGAGTCAGAGAAGAAGGATCATACTCAGCACAAACTACAACTGAAACAAAATTTAAATTGATGTACAGGAAGAAGCCAAAATTAAATCTTGTAAATGAAGAAGTGGAAACTATTGAAGTGATTGACATAGATACAATGGTGAAAGACAATGCACCACCTGCAGTTTCTGAAGAAACACACCAACCTTCAACATCAAACACTCAAATGATTAAGAAATAGCATAGTATTGAAGTATCTTCATCCAGTAACACAACAGAGAAAGAACAGGACATTATGCAAAATTACAAAGAAATAAAGATCAGAAATGAAGCCTTAAAGGCTGATACATACATCCAGTACTGGAAACAATCACCTAGTGACCAAAGTAGATTTATTTCTACATTTGACTACAAGACTAGGAAGATGTAGATGAACTTCCTATAGCCCACAGTCAAGCATCCAAAATTATCATCATATTATAAAAATACATCTTATGAAGTTCAAGAAAAAGATCTTCATCCTATTGACCAGATAGAATTTAAAAAACAAGCTGGTGAAATGATATATTCTACCATGACAAATAAAGCCGTGAGTGTACAGAAGCTGCAAAACACTCTTGGGAACATAAAAGATCAGCTCAAGTTAGAAAAGGCATCTTCACAAGCTAAGGATAACTGAATCAAATCATTGGAAGATTTGGTTATTGAAGTAGGATATGATCCAAACAATGTCAAAGTTGTAGAATATCTGATAAAGAAAAAGAATGCAGACATTGTTGCATTAAAGAAACAACTAAAAATTCCTCCAACTGAACATCCACAGGCAAAGGAAGTGTTAAAGGATGCAAGTAAAAAAGATGAGATGATGAATCTCATTCTTCAGTTAACTGCCCAAATAAAATAAATGGAAAATGAGATGGACAAGTTAGTACATGAGAAAAAAATCAGATCAAAATAAGTCCCTGTCATTGTTATTCCTGTAGTCACTACAAATGTCCCTTCCACATTAGAAGATTCATTGGCCCCTTCAGTTCCAATATCTACAACACTTCCTATTACATCAGCAACAACTTCAGCTACAGATTCATATAAAACAACAACAAATCCTATTGATGAGGCAGGAAAATTAGTTAAAGCAATGCAGGAAATGTCTATTCAGACTAATGAAATCAACAAACTCAAAGAACAATTGACAAGTCTGAGTGATGAGAAGAAACTAGTTCAGATTATGCACAACAATGAAGTACAAAAGACAAACAGTTTGACAGAGAAATTGAAGAAGTTAGAAAAAGATTTAACACTGAAAGAACCAATGGCACAAGCCAAGAAGCAGCTATGGGCCAATATCATTGAATCTGTCAATGATATTTGGCCATCCATTCAGGTTATCTATGAACGAAAATATTTAATCAAAGCAACAGGTAAATCCACCCAAAAAATTAAAGAAGAATTTGGTAAGAAGCTAGAAGAGGCTAATGAAATCATAAAATTCCTTAATTCCAAGAATAAGCAGGAACTAGAAGAAATTGGAATTAGTGACAGAACATATACAATTCTTGATGTTAGGAAAGTGATTTCAAAGAGAAACTCAATGATACAACTAGAATAAAAATGTCAAAACATGGAGCTTGGAATAACTAGATTCATGATGAAGTTTGACATTCTGAGGCAAAAAGGCTTGCCAAATCCTTTGTTATAAGTGACAGATTGATGAAGCAAGAGGATTATGACAAAAAAATCATAGAAGTGGCTAAGGAACACGCAAATAATTCATCCATGCAAGGAATTCCAACAGGGAAATTACTTTACAAGAGTTTTGTGAACCTTTTTTACCTACAACACGAGGTAAAATATTTATTTATCAACAAGCCTACATTTTCAAAGTATACAAAGGCTAATGAGATATACAGAAGGATGGTAAAGATTGAAATACCAGAAGCAGAAGCTTGGGAGAAATTGAATGATTTACTATGAAGGTAAAACAAATAAAACATATCAGTAACAGTTTGCAGTGAAAACAAAACAATCAAAGAGTATCAGAGTTAACGTGTATCAGGTGAAAGTCAGAGTTAAATTCAAAACAGAAATTACAAAGCAGAGTTAAAGACTGCCAGCGTAAAGGAAAATCAACTGCTTAATAAATATCCAGCATTGAGCAAACAACCAGAGGAAAATAAACAAAATATTAAAGACAACAAACAACAAATTCAATAAAATCAGGGACAACTTGCATTAGTTAGATAGATGTCTCTATCTTCTTGCATGAAGATATTTATTTTTCCTTGAATAATTCCTCAGTTTGTTTTAGGATATTTTGTAAGCATTTTTGTATAAATACTTCACATTTCGAAGTATTGAGTATGGATTGTAGATTGCTAAACACCTCTATAGATGTACTGATCTGAACCAGAGGGATCTTTGTACCATTTTAAAGTCAATAGACTGGATTGAGCAATAAATAGATTATATTATAGGATTCATGTGTTGGGTCACTTTAGTGAAGTATTCTCAATTGTTCTTTGTTTTTATTTGAAGTTTTCACGTACTTTCATGTTTTTCTAAATCTAAATGTATAACAGGAATGCTATTTCAGAATATGTTTAAAAACACACTGTCTTGAACTGTTATGTCATTTTCATGTTTTCTACTGATATCCAGAGTAGGGAATTCTCAATTGCTCCCTAGTTTCGATTGACCTTTGTCATTTCCCTCATTATCCGGATCTGCGAACCCTTAATTTCTCTCTCATCCCAATTGAAACCATTTCACCATTAGCCTAAAGATCTGAAGTTACTCAACTATATTTCCTTGTGAACACTTCCCTTTAGAACCTTGATTCTACTCTGACTGCTTGGCACTTTGACTCCATTAGCCCAATGGAATTCAGACCTACATATATCCATCTAAAACTGTGATTCCACCACCAAACCAAACCCAAAATCAAATCCCAAGTAATCTTACATAACTAGCCTAAAATCAACTAAAATAAACAAAGATAAATCATATAGAGAGAGCCCTCTCTAAGCATTAGGAAGGTTGGATCCTAAGGCTTAAAAGTAGGTTTGTGGTTACCTCTGATATTCTTTAAACCAAAATATAAACAACCCTTGAGAATTATTGGAGTGATAACATACTGGTGACCATACTGGGGAACTAAACAATCCTCAGTGTTTAAAATAAATCTTAAAGGAAATACTTTTACTCATATTTTCACCTTAATATTGTTTTAAAGGGTTGTTAAGTAAATTTTTCATTAAAAACTAAAATTCTGGCTTCCAGAAGAACCTACTATACCAGGTCTAATCCTGATCCAAAACCTACTGTAATAGTAGATAATCCTGACAGAATTTTAAAGAAAAACAAAAAAGTAGAAAGTTTAGTTAATAAAAATCCATTGATCAAAGCAAATTCTCTTCCCAATAAATTATCAATTTTACAAGACATTGATTTTGATTTAGCTTTTGAGAAATATTTGTTTAGAACTAAATCAGAAAGTGCAATATATGATAGTGTAATAGATCCTGATTTCATTTCATTTATTGAAACTAAGAAGGAATCTGTTTCACTTGATTCATATCAAAAAGTTCTAGAAACTTATGATAAACTTGATGCATTAACTGCAAATTTGATTAAAGAAATTGATGAAGCTTATTTCCAACATTCTGTTGAATTGACTGCTTTATCTGCTTATACCCCTAAGCCTTCTACCAGTCATTTAGAGTCTGTAAATTCAAATTTATTTAGTACCACATCATCTATTATTACCACTACACCTCATTCCACATAATCCTTTATCCCTAAGCTTCCTCTTCAACCTGGAGTTTTACTTCCATCTCTAAATACTGCAAGTTCATCTTCTAGCACTACTGTTTCATTTTCAAGTACTTCAACCACATTTCCAAATACATCTTCTAGTGTCCCAACCTCATCTGCAAGTACCTCAACCTCATCACCAAGCACCACACATTTACCTCCTAGTCCATCTAAAATCTTAGCCATGGCTGCTGGATTTTCTCCATTGGTCCTACCAGGTCAATTGCATAACATGCCCCAGGATTATCAAAGCAAAATCCCTCAATTTTATGGAACTAGTCAATACACTACACAATAACATGTTAACAAAATGACTAATTACTTTGAATTGCATGAAATTGGTGAATCTTATGTCCAAATGAGACTGTTTTCCAAAAATTTAGCTGGAGAAGTAAAGAAATGGTTTAAATATTTACTTGCCAATCATATTGCTGATTTATAAGCCTTCTATAGGTTGTTTATTAGTAGATGGGAGAGAAAGGAGAATCCTTTACAAATTTTGTCTGAATATGAACACATAAAAAGAGGACCTAGTGAGTCAGTTCAAGATTATTGTACTAGATTCAACAGTATCTATAATGCTATTCCAGCAAAAATTAAACCCCCACCAGATCTACCTTTACTCAAATTTCCTGATGGTTTTGATATGGATATGTCATACTAATTGAGGGAAAGGAACCCAGAAACACTAGAACAAATGAAAAACATTACAGTTAGTGTAGAAGCCAATTTGTTAGCCAAGAGAGAAGGAATGAAAATGAAAGAAGAGTAACAATAAAAGAGGAAACATCTACATCAGATAGCAAGATACGTAGTTTAGCAAAAGCCATGGAAAAATGATGGATGGACTAGAAAGTATGGAAAGGAAACCACAGTGGGATAATCAACAACAAGGCCCTCAAATAAGAAATCCCAACTTTAGAAAAAACACCAACACTGGTAAATCTAGAGAATCAACACCTGACTAGCAAATAAGACCACCTTTCCAAGAGAACTATGTTGCAAGTTCTCACCAAAATGAAGATGATGAAGACACTCAGATTAACTTAATGGGAAACAATGACGATAATACTATTTTTCTTACACAAGAAGAACAAGGATTATATGAATTACAACAGTTACAGTTAGAATCTGGAGAGTCTTTTGATTATAAGCAAGGTTATGAGTTTTCCATTAATGAATTTCACAAGCAATATAACCTTAGAAGTAAGAAAAATGTAGAAGCCCCTACTAAGAAATCTGCCCAAACTCAAACAAGGAAAACAGTAGAAGCTCCTACAACTAAAGTACTGCAAATCCTCCCTAGATAAACCCAACAAAACTTTAGTTCAAATCAGAAAAATTCAAATCCTAATCAGAAAATTTATAGTCCAAAAATTGCACCTAGTCCTAAAATTGTAGACATTACAGATACTACTGTTCAAACATCAGTTGATCCTCAAAAATCTATTGCTGCTAAAACAACAACCTCTATTAAAACTACACCCTTTTCTAAAACTTTAGCTAATCCAAAAACATCTGCTGCTGATAAAAAATCAGCTGATCCTAAAACAACTACTGAAATTTCAAAATCTGCCAAAACTTCCACTGCAACTCAAGCTGTCACTGAAAAGAAGATTGAAAACAACAAAACAGTGGAAACAAAAACATAAAAACCAATTGTAGATAAAGAAGAAAAACACACTCAAACTATAGTTAGTAAAGAAGAAATCATTCAGTTAGGAAAAACACAATCAACATTTAACATCCAAAATGGAATTGCCAAACTAAAAATACCAATTCCTTTGACAAAGTCAGTAAACATAATCTATACAAATCATAGATCACTGAAACATTAAACATTAATGAAGGAGAAGACTCTGTAAATCTAAGTGATGATAAACCAAAACTACTTTTTGGCCCAGAGGTCAATGGAAAACATCAAGAAGGTGGTGTTCCTCCTTTCTGCATTAGCTTGAGTATACATGATCAAATTTTACACAATGCTATGCTAGATTCAGGAGCATCCCATAATTTAATGCCAAAAGTCATCATGGAAACTTTGAATTTAGATGTTACGAGACCATACAAATATCTCTTCTCTTTTGACTCAAGTAAAGTGAAATGTATTGGCTTAATAAAATATTTATGTGTCACTTTAGTCCAATACCCAGGAAAAAAACATAGTCATGGATATTGTAGTAGCTGATATCCCTCCTAATTATGGAATTCTATTATCTTTCTCATGGGGAGTAAAACTGCAGGTATCTCTACAATTAGACATGTCTTATGCCACTATTTTAGTATTTGGTCAACCCAAGAAAATTTACAGAGAAACTCTAATGAAGTACATGATCAGTAGTACATAACAACCTCAGAATTATCCCATTTACTCTGTACATTCTGATATGGATTCCTTCATTTTATATAATTCAGATTCTGGCATAAATAAAAACATAGTTTTAAAACAGAAAAGAAGGAAGTTGACAGTGACAACATATTTCATGAATCAATGTGGCACTTAGACTTTGATGGTTCAATAAACAAACTAGGAGCAGGAGCAGGAGTTTGGATTCATAACATGGAAAACAATCATTCAGAAGGTCACACCTTTAGATTAAACTTCAAATGTACAAACTATTGGCTCCCTGTAATTTGCAAAATTGGAAAGAACAAGTAGCAGGAAACCACATCAAACCACTTTGGAGTCCAAGGACCTAGCCTTCTTGGGCTCAGAGAGGGCACTCTTTGTGTTTATGATAATTGTTTTAGCTTTATGATTATGTTTTCTTATTTTAAGATAGTTATGAAATTTGGGGTTGTTTGTTTTGTTATTGATTGATTGTAGGTTGGACAAATAGAGTGTAAGATGCTCAATCCACTAGGCTATGGAGTCACAAAAGGTTTAAATTGTACATCAACCCTTCAAGGGTTTTCATAGGGCAAGCTAGAGCTAACAAATGGATCTTCTTAGGTAAGTTGAATATGAAATGACAACAAGTTTGTGAATTCAGTAAAACTAAAGGGCAATTAAGAATCCTTTAACTATACTTCAACAAGAAAAGCCTTTAAGACAAATAGTTTAAGAGAAACTAAAGAGCAGAATGCCTCTGAATTATTTAATTAAACTTTGCTAAGAAGACCTTAAGACAAAAATCCAATAATACTAAAGAGCAGTTAATAATTCTTTAGGAATACTTTCAGACAGAGAAAACATGCAAGATAACAGTTCAGTGAAATTAAAGAGCAGAAAACCAATGAATTCTTTAACTAAACTTCAAAGAAGGTCTTTAAGCTAAATAGTTTAGGAGAAACTAAAGAGCATAACACCTCTGAATTATTTAGTTAAACTTCACTAAGAAAACCTCAAGACAACAACTAGGTAAAGATAAAGAGCATAACACCTCTGAATTCTTTAGCTATACTTTGCAGATGAAAACATAAAAAATAATAATAACAGACAGATTTAAGGTGCCCAAACAACATATCTAAATATAAAATTTATGTTCTATTATCAGAGTAATTGATGTAAAATATGGAAAACATAGGAGAAACATTAAAAAAGAGGGACAACATCACCATTAACATAGCTCAAGGATCCTGTGAACGTGCTTGTATTACTAGTGTCCAGCTTAAAAATAGTTACAATGCTCTAGTGCAAAAATCCTTGCAACTCAAAGTCTGATCAGAATCCAACTTAGGAACCAACCAACCAACAATAAATGATGAGGAGGTTGCCCTAATATAGGATGACATATTTTTATTTACTATAGAGTAAATGATGTTTGACAATTGAGACCATGCAAGGCCCAATGCCAAAATATCCCTGACTAACCTACTGTAGTAATAAATTTCTAATTTACTGTTGAGCTAAATTTAAAATATCTTTGAATTTTTTTCCTTAAAACATTAATTTTACAATAACTTCTAAACTGCTGCTAAAATATCCCTGACTGAAACATTAACTGAGATAGCTTGTATTAAATCAAAATCTAGCTATAGGTGGCCAATGTGATTGGGAAGAGTTGAATGCTGAGTGGCTTTGTCATTTGGCTCTGTCTTCTTCGTTGATTCGTTTCTGATTTGTCTTTAACCTCTAATTTGTCTTTTTATTAATTCTATTTTCTCACTCTGTTCTTTCCCTTTATTTCCTTTACTGTCACTGTCATTTCTTTCTTTACCTTACTACTTTATCTGCTTTCTCTTTTACATTTGTCCTTTTCTTTTTAAAAAACCTCGTTGAATTTGGAGGAATTGAATGATACTTATTGATTATGATCCATTGCTGCTTCTAAATTTTCTTGTGCTCCTAATCCTTCGATGAATAAGGTTTCTAGATCGTCGCCTAGAGAACCCGGTTTCAATTATATTTGAAATTTAGAAACATAATTTAATTATTTCATTTTCTAATACATTGATCACCTGCAAAACTAAAAAAAACTATTAATTTAAAAATGGGATTCCGCAGGGATGCAACATGGCTTTGAGTATCTTGGGAGGTATGTGGACAGAGTCCAGACAATGGTGGCTTTTAGTTTCTGCATTTAGATAAGGCCCTTCAAGGTTTTTTTAAACATTGCAGGGGTTACATTGTGTCTCAGGGCTTATCGCAGTGACACAGGGCTTCAAAATATTCAAAAAAGGTGAATGGTTTCATTGTTATGGCGCGAGGGTAGGTTGTGGTTTTCGCATGGGATGTAGGCGGTTAGGTGGTATGGGATGGAGGGATGCGATAAGACGTAGGGGCGACAAGTGGAGGGAAGGAGGGGTGTGAAAACCGCCTATTTTACAAGCCCTCCAAGGTTTTAAACCTCGGGCTTTTGGGTTTGATATATGAGGCTGGGGCTGTCGGATTAAGCGTGGGGGAATCAGGCGGTGGTCGGGTGACTTGATCGTGGGTAGGTTTCAGAAGGTGGGTCCGATACTTTGAATGGGATGGCGGGTTTAAATATAGTGCATGGCCTTTATAATGCGGGGCCCGTGGTATATTAAAGTGGGGTGGGGGGGGGGGGGGAATATAAAGGTGAGTTAGGTCTTTCGATATAACAGGGTCGGGTATTTTAACAAATGAAGTTTATAAAGGTGGGACCCGCTGTCAATATTTGTTTAGAAACCTTATAAAAATGGGTTTTTGCATTTTTTTTCAATGGAAGGATGGGAAAGAATAGAGGGGAAAGGTTTGTTTGAAAATGGGGAATGGAGTTTTTAGAAGGGGAAGGGGCATTTTCATGGAATGGAAAGGGGGTTTTAAGTAGGGGAAAAAGCTAGGAATGAGGGGATTAGGGGTAGAAAAGGGATTTAAGAGTATGAGATAAATCAGAAAAGGAAAAAATGAGAGATAATAGATAGGTTTAAATGAAAATAATGGAGGCATTGAGATTTCTGAAAATAAATGATAGTCAGGGAATATTATTTTTAGCACATTGTAAAAAATACACAGTCATCTAGTGATATTGTAGAATACAGGAGATTAACTGTGGCTCCAGCTGGGGAGGGCATCTCCTCTTTAGGAGGTGTCAATAAGATTTGTAGATCAGTAGCCTCCTAAATTTAAGTTACATGAAATTTAAAGCATGGATGAATCAATGTTAAGCAGTTTGATCATCATAAATTGTGGCATTTTGGACAAGTTGCACACAATATTGTTTTGCAAAAAGTAAACTGAAACTAAGGGCTTTGATCTTGAATATTTCATTTATCACCTATCCCTTAATTTTCTTATTGGTTTTAGATTTATGCTTTAGAACCAATGTCATTTTATACCTACTTACTGATAAGCCAAGTTTAAATAGTTTGGAAAATCTTCATTTTCTAACTTATCAGCAAAAATTCAAAATTTGTACAATCATGTTTAGGCTGTATGATTGAACAAGACCCTTTTAGAAGTAGTGGCATTTTGACTTGCACACTTTCAGAAACATTCATTTTTTGGTATGGGGCTTACATTTTTCTTTTTATTTTCCCTCTTTTCTTATTTTCTTTCTTTCTTTCTTGTATCATTTTTTTCTAAGATTTTTGTTCAAGAAATGTTATGTACAATGAAGAAAATTCAAACTGATATTTCTAACTAAAATAATGCTTCAACATCCTGCCATTGACAAGACCTACAAGCAATTTTGTTCCATCCATTTCTTGTAATAAAAATGCATTATTACCTCTTGCAGAATGAATGGTGTATGGACCTTTCCACAGGTTATCAAACTTTCCATGTTTGCCTTTGTCCTCTCTTCTTGAATTCCACTTTAGTACTTTGTCTCCACTGTTAAAATAATTTTCCTTGGTGCTTTTGTCAAAGAGTTTCTTGATTTTTTCTTGTAACAACCGTGTTCTGTTCTACACCCATTCTCTGGTTCACTGCAGCTGAATAGTTTGGTTTATTCTTCTTTGCATATCATTCTCTTCAGACTGCACCTCTTGAATGAGCTTCATTACTGGCACTCCCAAGGCTGTTGGGAAAACTGCATCCATTCCATATACTAGCTGATAGGGTGACATATCAATTGAATTCTTATTTGTTAGCCTGTCTGCCTATAGTGCATGTACCAATTTGCTGTGCCATGATTTTTTATTTTCCTCCAGCAATTTTTTAATGATGTTCACCAAAATTTTATTTGAGGATTCAACCAACCCATTACCTTGAGGGTAATAAGTTGTAGAGTGCCCCAACATAATGTGATATATGTGGCAAAAATCCACCATTTTCTTGGATTTAAAGGAAATAGCATTATCAATAATGATTTTCCTAGGACAACCAAATCTAGATAGAATTTTATTTTCAAGAAATCTGATAATTACTGAATCTGTGGCAGTCCTGGAAGGAATGGCTTCTATCCACTTGGTAAAATAGTTAGTTGCAGCGAGGATCCATTTATGTTGGGAAGAGGAGGAAGGGTGGATTTATCCAATGAAATCTAGACCCCACTGTTGAAAAGGAGCTTCAACAGAAATTGGTTGTAATGGAAAAGGCAACAACTTTCTTTTTCCCTCAAATATTTGGCACTTATGACAAGAAACTACCATTTTGTGGATGTATTGTAAGAGGGTAGGCCAATAGAAACCGGCCTTAAGGATCTTATTTACAGTGGTTTTCCAATAGAGGTGATCTCCACGTTCTCCTTCATGAAATTCATGCATAATCCTATTTGCATCTTCTTCAAGCAAACATTTAAGCAATACACCACTGGAATTTTTCCAATACAATTTTTTTTCCAAAATACAGAAATTTATAGCTTTTAACTTCAAGAATATGGCTTTTGTTTTGGACAAACCAGGAGGAACATTTATATTAAAAAGCACATACAGTATATCTGCGTACCATGGAGAGTTCAGGAATGCTTCCTCAATAGGTGGAGTCGCCAGCTCCTCTTGTTCATCCAATGAGTGAATCATGTTGGTGTCTAGTGCTTTAAAATTTGTTTCAGCCATCAGTTTAGCCAGTCCTTGTCCTTTGATTAATTTGGTGGGCTTGATTTCTAGATCATATTCCAAAATGACAGCAATCCACTTACCTCTTTTTCCATCAGTATCTTGTGTCAGGATGTCTTTAACCACTATATGAGGCACAAATGCAATGATGTGTGAATGCAAAATGTAGACTCTGAAATCCTTTAGTGCTTTGATTAAGGCAAATGCCTGCTTTTCCATGATATTATATTTCAGAGGCGTATCTCTTAATGCTTGACTAAAAAATGCTATGGGCTACTCTTGTCCTTTTATATTTTTATGCAGTAGTACAACAACAACTGTGTGTTCTGATGCAAAGGAAAATATAAAGAAATCCTTGTGAAATCAGGGCTGATCAGAACTAGTGTTTGTGTAAGAGCTTGCTTCACCAAGTCAAAACATTGCTTTGCTTCTTTGGTCCATTTGACTTCTGATTCTCTTTTGATCATGTTAGTGATGTTTCTTAGGTGTTCTGCAAGGTTTGGTATGAACCTTCTTAAGAAATTTATCTTTCCAATAAAATATTGCATCTCTTTGATATTTCTTGGGTGACTGATTTGCAATATTCCCTCAATCCTATTTGGGTCAATCTTGATCCCTTCTTCTAATATGATGCGGCCTAGAAGCTTTCCTTCTTGGAGGCCAAATAAGGATTTCTTGGGATTCAAAGATAGGCCATACTTTCTGCATTTCTCAAAGACCTTTCTTAAGTGAGCTAGATGTTCTTCGTCAATTTTTTAATAGACTATTATATCATCAAGATATATCACAATGAAGAAACCTATTTATTCTAAGAAAAATATATCCATTGCTCTTTGGAAAGTAGCTCCAACAGTAATTAACCCAAAAGGCATTTTTACATACATGAAGGTGCCCTAAGGTGTGGTGAAAGATGTTTTGTGTTGATCATCTGGATGTACCAACACTTGATTGTACCCTGAAAAGCTATCAAGCAGAGATATTCTTTTGGAGCCTACTACCCTTTGCAATATGTGGTCCATTTTTGGTAAAGGGTAGTTGTCCTTCAGGGATGCTTTATTTAAATTTCTGAAGTCTATGCAAAGCCTAATTTCCCTTGTCTTTTTCCTCACTGATACAAGATTTGAAACCCATTCTGAGTACCTGAGTGGGACTATTATTCCAGCATCATACATTTTCTTTATCTCTTTCTCAACTAGTGGCATTTGGATAGGGTTTATTCTGCGCAGTTTCTGTTTAAAGGGCTTCTAGCTTTCTTTGAGTGGAATCTTGTGCTAATGATATCAATATCATAGGAATTAAAGTCTTCATAGCTCAAGGCAAACACATCACTGAATTATTTGAATAACTCAATATATTTCTGATTTATATGTGTTGGCAGTGTCTTTGATAGTTTCACCATTTTGGGCGCTTGCTCACTGCCTATATTGCATTCTTCTACATTTGTTTCAGTGGATTCCATCTTTGGATTTTTAGCAACATCATCAAAATAAAAAAGTTCCTCTAGAGGTGCCAATCCTCTTGGCAGGGTATTATCTCTGAACTGCAGCACTTCAAACTCCTCTTTTTTTGGATCTTTACACGGTTCTTCCCCATGTGGGAGTTCTTTTGCTAACAGATTTTTATCAGCATTATGAGTGGACTCCTCCTTGCATGTTTGTTCTTCAATAGAAAAATCATCTTCATGATCTAAGTCTGAATTTGGCATTTCAAACTCATCTTTGGACTGCAAGAAGTCTTCAATCTGTTTGTCACCTTCAAAAAATTTCTAATATCTGATGTTATAAGGGACTGTTGGTCTTTATTTAACCTTTACTGTGTATCTCTTATTAGCATGAGGTAGTTGACAAGTGTTGCCTGCAAATGCTAGTCCATTAGCAAGGATATTTTGATTTCTTGGGATAGAGGCAAGGTCATATTCATTGAATGTTTTTAGGAGGTCAAGGGCAGCATTTCTGTAGGCTCTTAATCTAGGGTGTTTAGCTAAATATTCTCCCTTAACTTGCCTAATGACTAGCTCAGAATCTCCATGGACAGAGATCCTTTTGGCCTATGATTTTTTCAGAAGTTTTAATCCTAAAACGAGGGCCTCATACTCTGCT
>CM076584.1:1136736812-1137081535 GCA_034641835.2 Pinus albicaulis
ACTAAACTTCAAATAAGGCCTTTAAGATAAATAGTTTCAGAGAAACTAAAGAGAATAACACCTCTGAATTCTTTAGTTAAACTTCAATAAGAAAACCTCAAGACAACAACTAGGTAAATCTAAAGAGAAGAACACCTCTGAATTATTTAGCTATACTTTGCAGATGAAAACATAAAAACAATAATAATAGACAGATTTAAGGTGCCCAAACAACATATCTCAATCTAAAATTTATGTTCTATTATCAAAGAAATTCATGTACAATATGGAAAACAGAGGAGAAACATTAAAAAAGAGGGATAACATCATTATTAACATAGCTCATGAATCCTGTGAACGTACTTGTATTACTGGTGTCCAACTTAAAAATAGTTACAATGCTCTAGTGCAAAAATCTTTGCAACTCAAAGTCTGATCAAAATCCAACTTAGAAACCAACCAACCAACAATAATAATGAACAATACATGCAATATTTAACTGCAGATGAGGAGGTTTCCCTAATATAGGGTGAAAAATTTGTATTTACTACAGAGTAAATGATGTTTGACAATTGAGACCATGCAAGGCCCAATGCCAAAATATCCCTGACTAACCTACTGTAGTAATAAATTTCTAATTTACTCTTGAGCTAACTTTAAAATATCTTTGAATTTTTTGCCTTAAAATATTAACTTTACAGTAACTTCTAAATTACCGCTAAAATATCCCTGCCTGAAACATTAACTGAGGTAGCTTGTATTAAATCAAAAACTGGCTATAGGTGGCCAATGTGATTGGGAAGAGTCAAATGCTGAGTGGCTTTTTCGTTTGGCTCTGTCTTCTTCGTTGATTCGTTTTTTATTTGACTTTAACCTCTAATTTGTCTTTTCCTTAATTCTATTTTCTCACTCTATTATTTCTCTTTATTGCCTTTACTGTCACTATCATTTCTTTCTTTACCTTACTGCTTTATCTGATTTCTCTTTTACCTCTATCCTTTGCTTTTTAATAAACCTCGTTGTCTTTGGAGGAATTGAATGATCCTTATTGATTATGATCCATTGCTGCTTCTGATTTTTCTTGCGCTCCTAATCCTTTGATGAATAAGGTTTCTGGATCATCACCCAGAGAACCTGGTTTCAATTATGTTTGGAATTTAGAAACGCAATTTAATTATTGCTTTTCTGATACATCGACCACCTGCAAAATTAAAACAATTTTTTAATTTAAAAACAAGATTCTGTAGGGATGCAACATGGCTTTAAGTATCTTGGGAGGTTTGTGGACAGAGTCCAGAAAATGGTGGCTTTTGGTTTCTGTGTTTAGCAATGGCCCTTCGGGGTTTTTAGAAATGTTGCAGGGGTTACATGGTGGCTCGGGGCTTATCGTAGTGACACAGGGCTTCAGAATATTCAAAAAGGGTTAATGGTTTCATTGTTATGGCGTGAGGGAAGGTTGTGATTTTCACATGGGGCGTAGGAGGATAGGTGGTATGGGATGGAGGGATGCGATAAGACGGAGGGGAAACACGTGGAGGGAAGGAGGGGTGTGAAAACCACCTATTTTGCAAGCCCTCCAAGGTCTTAAACCTCAGGCTTTTGGGTTTGCGAGATGATGTTGGGGTCGTCGGATTAGGCATGGGGGAATTAGATAGTGGTCGGGTGACTTGATTGTGGTTAGGTTTTGAAAGGTGGGTCCGAGACTTTGAATGCAATGGCAAGTTTAAATATAGCGTGGGGCTTTTATAATGCGGGGCCTGGGGTATATTAAAGCGAGGGGGGGGGTAAAATACAAAGGCGAGTTGGGTCTTCAATATAACAGGGTTGGGTATTTTAACAAATGGAGTTTAGCAAAGTGGGAATCGCAATCAATATTTGTTTAAAACCTTATAAAAATGGGTTTTCACATTTTTTTTTCAATGGAAGGATGGGAAAGAATAGAGGGGAAAGGTTTGTTTGAAAATGGGGAATGGAGTTTTTAGAAGGGGAAGGGGAATTTTCAGGGAATGGGAAGGGGGTTTTAAGGAGGGGAAAAAGCTAGGAGGGGATTAGGGGTAGAAAAGGGATTTCAGAGCTTGAGAGAAATCAGAAAAGGAAAAAATGAGAGATAATAGATAGGTTTAAGTGAAAATAATGGAGGCAGTGATATTTCTGAAAATAAATGATAGTCAGGGAATATTATTTTCAGCAGACTGTAAAAAATACACAGTCATCTAGTGATACTGTAGAATACAGGAGACTAACACAAACAACATGGCAAAGTACGAAGCTTTGATTTTAGGACTACACATTGTTAGAAATTTAGGAGGAAAAAGAGTTTCTATAATGGGAAACTCTGACTTAATTGTAAAAAATATTAGAGGAGAATATTCTGTATATAATCCTAGATTAAGACAATATAGAGAAACAAATTTAGATCTGATTAAAGAATTGCTTGAAATTGACTTTGCTGTAATTCCTAGAAAACAAAACATACAGGCAAACAATTTAGCAACTTTTGCTAGCACTTGCAATTTGCCTTTTCAACCAAATCACCAATATACATCAGAGGTAATACACATGCCCACTATACCATACAACTTAAAATATTGGCAAATTTTTACATAGGATACTCAAATCTATCACTTTATGAATGCTGAGGGAGAATTCCAGAATTGTAACATAGATACAGATTGTACAATATATGATAAAATAAACAGTGAGATAGATGTAAACAATTTAGATTTCATTGAACCCACTAAATTCACTCAAATAGAAATAGAAAAATTAGAAAAGGTAGAATAGAAGAAATAGCATATGATGATTTTGACATTTTAAACCTTAAGAATAACTTTTTAGCTAAGGGATTAGCCCCATTAGAAGATATTTTTTATTCAAATGATGTTGCAAGAAAACCAAAGATGGAACCATTAATATCAGACATAGAAGAATGCAAAAAAGGCCTAAACTCATCAAACTTTCAAAAGCATTACCTCAAGAAGAAAAATTGAAATACATAGCTCTATTTAAGGAATTTCAGGATGTATTTGCATGGAGTTATGAATACCTTAAATCTTATGAAACTAACATAATACAACACAAAATACCTATCAAAGAAGATCAAAAACCATTCAAACATAAGCTTAGAAGAATCAATCCAGTTCTTATGCCTTTAATTGAAAAGGAGGTAAAGAGGATGTATGAAGCATAGATCATTGCACCTATAAGATATTCTGATTGGGTTTCAAACTTAGTTCACACTAGGAAGAAAACATGAGAAATCAAAATTTTTGTTGATTTCTAGAATTTAAACGAGGTGTCTCTAAAAGATAATTATCCTCTCCCCAAAATGGACCATATTTTATAGAGAGTGGTAGGTTCATCTAGGATTTCATTGCTTGATGGATTCTCTAGATATAATCAGATTTTAGTTCAACCAGAAGACCAACCAAAGACAACATTTACTACTCCATGGGGTACTTTCATGTATTTAAAAGTGTCTTTTGGATTAATGAATGCAGGAGCTACTTTCCAGAGAGCTATGGATATAGATTTTGCCAAAGAAATTCATGATTTTATTCTAATTTATCTAAATGATATAACTGTATTTTCAAAAACTGACAATGAACATTTGGATCATATGAGACAAGTGTTTATTAAATGCAAAAAATTTGGTATTTCTTTGAATCCAAAAAAGACTCTCTTTGGAATTGAATAAGGTAAACTATTGGGACATATAATATCAAAAGAGGTAATTAGGATAGACCTAGCTAGAATAAAGGCCATTTTGAATATAAGTCATCCTAGAAATATTAAGGAATTGTAGGCTTTCTTAGGTAAGATCAATTTTGTCAGAAGATTCATTTCAAACTTGGAAGAAATAATTAGAGAACTGAATAACAGGTTAAATAAAGACTCATCACTTAAATGGATAGTAGAGGCCAAACAATCCTTTGAATCAATCAAAAAAGCCCTTAAAGGAACACCAGTCCTAATAAGTCCTGATTTCAAAAAATATTTTATTATTTTTTCTTTTGCTTCAGAACATACTATTGTTGTAGTCTTATTGCAGAAGAATGACCAGGGTTATGAAAAGCCCATTTCCTTTTTCAGCAAATCACTAAGAGATGCCACACTGAAGTATAACATAATGGAAAAACAAGCATTGGCTTTAGTAAAGGCTATCAAAGACTTTAGAGTATACATATTATATTCACACATCATTGCATATGTCCCAAATTCAGTAGTTAAGGACATTATTACTCAGAATGGACTTGATGGCAAGAGAGGCAAATGGATTGCCACCATTTTGGAATATGACATGGAAATTAAGCCCACCAAACTTATTAAAGGAAAAGGTTTAGCAAAAATCATGGCTGAATAAAACTGTCAGGCCTTAGATATAAATTATTGCTCAATTAGACGATCAGGTAGAGGTGGTGACTCCACAGATCAATGAAGCTTTCTCAGATTCACCATGGTATGCAGATATCAAATTTTTATTACTAAACTTACAAGCTCCTCGTGGATTGTCAAGAACTAAAGCTAGATTTTTAAAGTTAAAAGCATTGAAATTTTGTATCATAGATAATGCTCTGTTTTGGAAAGATCATGGTGGCATTTTATTGAATTGTTTATTTAAAGATGAAGCTGATAAAGTTATGAAAGAGTTTCATGTAGGTGACTGTGGAGGACACCTTTAATGGGAATCAACTGCAGACAAAATGTTGAGGGCAGGTTTTTACTGGCCCACTCTTTTTGTAGATGTAAGAAAGTATGTGACCTCCTATCACAAATGCCAAATATTTGAAGGGAAGAAAAAGATATTACCTTTACCCCTTAAACCCATCTCCACAGAAATGCCATTTCAGCAATGGGGTTTAGACTTCATTGGTGAAATTCACCCACCCTCCTTAGCCCAACACAAATGGATTTTGACAGCCACATACTATTTCACCAAGTGGATAGAAGCCATTCCTCCTAGGAAAGCCACTGATTCTATCATAATTTCATTTCTAGAAAACAATATATTGTCTAGATTTGGATGCCCTCAAAATCTCATTACTGATAATGCAGATGATTTTAAATCTAAGAAAATGATTGACTTCTGTAACAAATACCACATTAGCCTTGTCCATTCCACTACCTATTACCCTCAAGGTAATGGACTTGTAGAATCCTCAAATAAAAGCCTTGTTAATATCATCAAGAAACTATTAGAAGATAATAAAAATACTTGGAACAAAAGGTTAGTTAATGCCTTATGGGCAGACAGAATCACCACAAAGAATTCCATTGGTACATCCCCTTATCAGCTAGTATATGGGATAGATGTTGTTTTTCCATCCTCTTTAGGAGTGCCAATGATGAATATGATCCAATAAATGCAAGTAGAAACCAATGATATCTAGAGAAGGATAAACCAGACCATACACTTGCAACAAACCAGGGAAGAAGTCTATGCCAAGTCACAACTTGTCCAAGATAAGATTAAAAAGATATTTGACAAGAAGACAAAGGAAGATGATTTTCTTAAATGGGATTGTAGAAGAGAAGAAAAAGGTAAACATGGTAAATTTGATTTCCTGTGGAAAGGTCCCTATGTCATTTATGGTTACAAAGGTAACAATGCATTTTTTTGAAGAATTTGGATGGATCAGATCTGCTAGGTGGACCTATCAATGGTAGGATGCTGAAGCATTACTATTCCCCAGATTAACGTTAACTCAATTTGTTTACTTTTCTCATTGTACATAACATTGCAGAGTTTAGATTGGATTGGATGTTTTTCTTGCAAAGTTGAAGCCTGGAGAGAAGGCCCTAATCTTTGCAAGATAAAATATCATAAGTATGAATAAAGCAGAGCTCAAAAAACAGTTTCAAGGCAAGCACAATCAAAATTCAAGGCTACTAATCTTAAAGTTCTTAACATTTCACCGAAAAATCCCATCCCCATGTGGAGCCACTATTAGGGTCCTATAATAATAGGATTCATAATTTTGGATTTACTATGATTAGTCTTGTAATATGTACATACTTTGGTTTCTGCAAAAAAAAATTCTCATATTAAAAAATGTAAAGAGGGTAAAAGTCCTAAAAGAAAAATCAAAGGAATAAAAGAAAAAAGATCAAAACTAATATAAAAAATGAACCCCAACAAAAAAAGAGATAAAAATAGATCATGAAAGTGATGCAAATTCAAATGCCACTACTTTTTACTTTACTTTGCAAAATAATATTGTGTGCAGCTTGTCAAAAATGCCACAATCCATGAAGGTCAAACTACTTAATCTTGACCTTTCATGCTTTAAATTTCATGCTGATAGATAGAGAATAAATATCTATCCAAACTGTTTATTCTTGGTAGATCAGTAGTTAGGTAGAGAATAATAAGGAGCTCAACAGTTTAATCTGAACCCTTGTAAATAATAAGGATATAATTAGATAGTTTGACGTTAAAATAAAAATAAAAAGGGTCTGCAAGCCTAAATGCACCTAAATAAATGAAGAAATTTTTTTAGGATAGATGATGGGTAGGTAAAAGCAACTTTCACAAGGCATGGATAGCAGAAATTAGTAATTTCATATTTACTAATTTCCCTCTAAACTTATTTCCCTTGTAAAAATACCCCCTTCCCTTCATATTTATCTTTTCCCCCTTCCTTCACTCATTTTTCCTACATAAATATCCTTTCCCTAGTTTAAAACACATTTATCCTTTGGAAAGCAATTCCCCCCTTACTAATTTCCCTTTCATTTCATAATACCTCTTGAGATACACTTATCCTAAGTCTAAAGTTTAAAATAATATATCGGTTTCCATTTTGATAAATCTTTCCCAATATTTGTTTTAACACTATCCTTAGTGTATTTTAAAATCCCGCACTTATTAACATTTAAATTTATTTATTAATTCCTGTATCCACATTATCTCGTATTATATTAATTCCCTATATATATATTTCCCCAACCCTTATTTTATTTTATAACCTATGGTTTAAATTCCCTGCATTTGATATATTTTGGGCCCACTTGTTATAAACCCCGCCTATTATAAAGTCCCTATACCTTCATATATATTAACACATGCATATAAATCCCGCATTGAATTAAATCCTAATTGGCGTATTACAATCAACTATGTTCCATGTAGATTTAACCTACCTATGCAAGATATGGACACTCATTAGTGTGTTTCCTCTAGGGACATGATTTCAAAATTCAAAAGAAATAGATGAAAAGGTGAGCAAATAAAGAGAATGCATAAGTATTAAGCAACAAAACAACAAACTACTGTGGGATTTAGGCTTAAAATCACAAGTAGTGGTACATATTTCAATAATGAAAATCAGAACATAAATGTGGGAGCCCTATAAAGGATGGTCATATGAAAGATTGAGAGAAGTCATGCAACTTCAATGAAAATACATGGGAGGGCTCCCAAGATTATGAAAATATTTAGCATAGGCACTAAAATGACAAGCTAGGTGTTAACTAAGGTATCCATGATTGGTAGGAACTACCAATCTAGTTATGACATGAACAACCAACAAAGAATTTTAGTGTTACAACCTAGTGGGAGTTAATCCTAAGGTGAAAATTGGATAGGATATTAATAATGCTAGATATAAGGTGAAAAATCCACTCTATGTGCCAATTTTAATTCCTTTACTTATCAGTGTGGATCAAAATCAACTAGTGGTTGTGGCAAATCTAGTCAACCAATTTTGATTTCATCTGAACCAACTTACTTCTATCTCCTTCTTCTCCGTTTTCAAGCATTTAATTTTCAAAAATTTAATTTATTTTGTTGTTGAAGACCCTTTTAAGTGATAGGAAGGCACACACACACACACACCTTTCCTTCACATGAGATGGTGTGAAAAGCCCCACAAATGCCTATCCTTCACATAGGACACTTGTGAAGGGCCCTACATGTGCCCTTGGCGAAAGGAATTCATGTCTACATGCACTTGTCCATTCACAAAGGTGAATGTACCCTAAAAATTTGAAGGTAAATTGTGATTAAATAAAAAAATTGCTTAAAAATTGCATGTATATTTCTTGGGGGAAAGAGAGCACACTGAGATAGATATCTTTGCTGTAAATAATATGTAAGTTATGTATGCCTTTTGAGATTGTGGTCTCCTCAAGTTCTTAAAAATTCCCATATGTATGCCCAAAAACAATTACCATGGACATTAGTAAAGTATTGTAAACCTTCCCAAGATGTTTTTGCTTTGGATGATGAAATTCTCAAGATTGAAGTTGAAGACATATCTTTCCTAGCAATTTTCTCTCGATGGGGAACGTTGGTAAACCTAAAAGGAGGAGGATGTGGCGATGGTGTTGTGACTAGTTAGTTATGTATACATATATTATACCATGGGGATCTAGAAAATGGGTTCCTAAGTTACTATTAACATATTGAAAGCTTGAGTTTAAAAATCATCCTTCTTACTATCGCTTTGGTGGCCAACTTAACAATGTTACACCGAGCATCACACTCTTAGGTTTTCTATGGGTTAGAATGCCTAGGACTCATAGAAATTGATTGGTACAATGAGCTTCTAATAAATATGAAATTTCAATTGGTATATCATAGGTTTGGTAGGAAAAATAACTTAAAATACTGATGTATACTTTACTCATTTTTCTTTTAGAGAATCCAATTGATTCATCCTCTCCTCAGAGTTTCTCTGCCTCGAATTAGGGAAACTAATATGGTCTAATGGGTAGATATGATGGCTTGGAGGTGAGTGCATCACCAATGGACTTGAAAATGTATTTGTCAATTGGTGTTCACATTAATTTATTGTAATTTATGATTTTCCCTATGTCAGTATTGATTTCCACAAAGGTATCAACCTAACATATTGTGTAGATGCCACATGGGGTGATATTGGTAAGTGAAAATTTATTTTTTAGAGTTATTCAATTTTCATCATTTTTGAAAAATGTAAGAGTAAAAATATGTTTTTCATGAAGAGTAATTAAGAAAAGTTTGATGATTCAAATGTAGGACCAATTTGGCTTGCAATATATCCCAAACATCAACTAAGGGATAGAGGTGAGGATTAGCTTAGCAAAGAGGCCAAGCAGGTTCTATATTTGATATAATATAACCTAGAGGGGTTAACCCATAAGGTACCAATGATTCATGTATAAAACCTCCTAGAACACTTTCAAAGGCATTTGGTATGGAGTATGCCATTATATGTTATCATTAACCATGCGAAGTTAGGGACTGAGGCGTAGTTGTTTTATAGTCCCATTTTTTTTTGGTATTGGGTGGTAATATATATATATATATATATACAATCAAGAGATACGATGCCCAATTTTTTATAGTTCCATACATATTTGGTTCTTGATGAAATTTGCTATAAAATATTTTGAGAGATGGAGTCAACAAGTTGTGTTAGGGTTCAATATCTTTATGCTTTCCTTCTAGCCACTGCTTCCAAGCACAAGATTGGAGTATGGAGAAGGCATGTGGTAGGGAGTATGCCATTATATGTTATCATTAACCATCAAAATATAGGGTTTGAGGTGTAGTTTCTTTATAATCCCATTTTTTTTGTATCAAGTGGTCATATATATGTACAATCAAGGGCCAGGATGCCCAATATGTATAGTTCCATACATATTCTGTACTTGATGAAATTAACTATAAAATATTTAGGGAGAGCGATTTGACAAGTTGTGTTAGGGTTCAATATCCTTATGCTTTCCTCTTACACGTCACTTCCAAGCATAAGATTGCAATATGGAGAAAGGGCCTGTGAAGGAGGGTTTTCTATGTCCATTGCATACATTTGGACAATGATCAAAATGAACTATTAGACCTCTATCTCCACTAGGGAAATGAGCGAATATTTGATATGAGTCACCAATGTTGTGGATAACATGAAGTTATTATGGAGGACTGGATGCATTTGGATTTAGATCATATTCGTGACTAAATTTCCTAAATACAACAAGCACATATATATTGTTTGGAGAGGAGACCTTATTCTATGGGGGCATGTTTTGTCTAGGGTAGAGTGGATTGGTTAGATTTTTGGGGCTAACTGTAATTTTATCACATGTTATAGATCAAGGATCCCTTGTTTGTACATGGACATGTGCAGACAATGTTATGTTGGGACTTCGATCTATGACTCCTTGCATGCAGAGGCTCTTCTCTTCGAGTCTGTGGTTGCCGAGGGACAAATTTATAGAAGATATAAAATACTATATGGATATGACCTTCCATACAAATATTAAAATATATCTCCAAATTTCCTTTCTATGGGCCTCCTCTCTATTTCTTATCTCCAGATCTAGATAAAGGATAGATAGAAAGTGATAAATACCATATTTTCCTCAAGATTTTAAATGGGAGGGTAGCTATCCATTGGATTCGGGGCTTGAATCTAGTGAAAAACCTAAATCAAAGCATTCAAAATGACTTGGGAATACTGAAAAACCTCCAAGTTTTGTTATATGAAGGAAAAATTCTACAGGAGTAATCCCTTCATTTGAAATATTATGGTGTGTTAGTAATAGATTCTACCATAATAGTAAAGTTGAGGCGGTGAGGGAAGCTATAAATTTAAAAAACAATAATAAAAATTCTAGAAGCCCTAATGGAACAATCACATTCAAGGATGCAATGAAAGGGAAGATGGTCACTCCTGTTGATCAGATCCAAAATCTACCGGGACCTTAAATTGTCCAAAAAATGAATAAGGTACTAACTATGGATGTAAAAACCTCGAAGGTCATATTTTGTTGATCTACAAACTAAGGCATTAATATGTTGGTTTAATGGTTTTTGGCCGAGACCTAAAGAATTATATCAGTGGGTTTTTCCTTCTTGGACATCAAATTGTGATATATAATTATGCTCTAAAGGATTCTTCATCATACAATTTGACACACAAAAATATATGGAAAATTTACTAAATGAAGGGCCATGGTTTTGGGGTAGAGTCGAGATTTTTACTACCCCATGGTTCCCAAAATTGGATGCTACAAGCGTGGTGGTAACAAAATTCCAATATGGGTGAAGTTATGAAACCTCCATCTTCCTTTTTGGGACCATAAAGTCCTGGAGGATATCATAAATAATCTGGGAAAATACAAAAAATGGACTCGGACAGAACAACAAAAGGTATATTCACATTTTCCATCATATGTGTAGAGATAGACCTTAGCAAAATTATTCCAGATAATATTCTTTTAGATAATGAAACATTTAAATGGACATAGATGTTAGATTATGAGAATACAACTTTTAGATGCCAAGCCTATTTTTAAACAAGACATTTGCATAACACCCACCTTCAAGCAAAAGGTTCCCTAAAAAATAAAAAGAGGCAAGCCCGTAAGCCAAGGTGATGCCAATTTATTAACACTTTTGAAGATGAAAATGAAGAGCCCATGGAAAATACTACAAATACAAATGCATAGACATAGCCTGGTATCCAACCAAATGGATAAGTTTGAGATTAGTCAGGAACAACGACTCACAGCCAGAAGGGTATTGAATCAATAGAGATCATAGTATTGGAGAACCAGATAATGGAAACAGTCATTGAAAATGAATCAGGGGGCATCAAGAGATCCCATGTGTTCAAGAGCTCGAACTCAGAAAAATAAGTCCCCTCGAAGACAAATGAAAATAAACTAGTAGTAGTAACAACTACTCCTAAACAAGGAGTTTGGCAAAAGGTGGAGAAAAAGAAAGGTAAAAATGGGAAATTAACTTTTATCACACTTAGCCTTAGCAAAAATATGTAATTTTAAATTTTATTTTTTTTGTGCATCATCCAATAGGATGACATGAATGAATGCTTAGAAACATCTACAAAATGTAATTTTGTTCCTCGTTTTCATGTTGAATAAAATTGCAAGTTTTTCTTTGGAAAAAAAGCTATAAAATATTTTTAGATTTTTTTATGTTACTTATATTTGAAACAAAGATGTGCTTGCTTAACCTGCTATTTACATGTAGGATTTTATTTTAGTTAATGTGGAAAATTCCAATACAATACATGATTTTCCAATATGCCAAATAAACAATTAAAACTCTGAATGTGAAAACAAATAATGAATTCAAAAGAACACTTGACAAGTTGCACCTACAAAAACCTTCTGAATAAGTGTAGCATCATGGACACAATATACACCATTTAACTATGACACTGGAAACCATGAATATGGGTGAATTGCCAAACAAAAAATTCCACATGAAATGGATTTCAACAATAATTCAAACATTGTGTTGTACCCAATGACGTTATTGGTTGTAGGTCCAATACAAGCTTCTACTGAGTTCACAAGTTGACTTGTGGGAGAATCAATCACCCAAGTGGTGGAAGTAATATTATGAGTGTGGTAGATAATACCATTCATGAATCCTAGAAATGTCGATGACACTGATGACATTTTCCAACCAAAGCATGATACGCAATGACCAAAAAGAAACTTAAAAAATCATAGTAGAAAAAAATTGTTAATGTGTAAAATTACAAAGGAATTATCTAGGAATCACTACCTAAGTATAATAACTTTTGAGATATATCCCATTGCGGGGTTCATCCAACATGTTTCCCTTTTATTCCTCTAACTCATAAACTCCTTTACTAAGTACAGACCTCACAATGTAAGGACCATGCCACATAGGATTAATTTTCTTTCCCCTAAGGCATCCTTATCTTGGTCATAAATTAGAACCAAGTCTCCTTTTGAGAAAAATTTGGGATAGATAAACTTGTTGCACAAAGCCTTGACACATTTCTTATGTGTCTCATTCATGGTGGACATATCTTTGTGGTGCTCATTGAGTTTTTCTAAATGAATGAGGCATTCCTTAAGGGGAGTTGTGTTAGGTAGGAGCTCCATGGATGATTTTAAGTAGGGATTTCCACATTCAATTTCATCTGTAAAATGCCACATATACTTCAATGGACAATTTTTCACAACATATATTATAAAATAAAATGAAATCTATATGATGAAGGTTAAATTCCCTTAGATTTCATATTTGTTAATCAATTATTTTTTGCTTGTGCATGAATAGATAAATTGTAGAAATTATACAAAAAATATTTATACCAATGGATTCAATCTGATAATGTGATATACTAAAGAAAGATATTGAATCCTTCTACAAATTAATTGCAGAAAATAAACACGATCACACAATCACACCAAGTAAAAGAAAGAAGCAAATCAATCCACAACACAAATATTTTTCCTGGGGAAATCTTGCTGCTAAAAACCCCTTTATCTTCTATTTTATATTCAACTAAGGAATCTTGAAACAATATAATGCACTCTTATCACAAGATTCTGCCACACTCTACCAACTGTCTCACATTGATCCAGACAAAATCGACTAACACAGCCAATTTCCTGCCTCTGCTCAGTTTGCCTTGCTTGCACAATTCCTGTAGAATTAAATCCCCATTATTTATGAATTTCAACCTTCCAAAACTGCACAATGATCATGGGAAATCCTATGGGTTTATTATTGCATGCATGTAGTTTTCTAATCATACAACTGATAGTTAACATCCCTTCAACCTCTGTCTCAATTGGGTCATCATCAGAACTGACATGCATGCAACTATTAATAGTAAATCATCAGTTACTTGATAGATCACTGCATGTGAATTAAATCTGATTTAATCCACTTAACCTCTCACTAGTGCAACAATCAGTTACAACTATTTAAACTGACTTTAACTCAATTAATTGAATTAACTTATTTCTCATGCATTAAACTAATACACTAACTGCAAATTGGACTCTAAAACAAATAGAATCACTCTACATGCCTCACCAACCACCCTCAACTCTAAATTCATGAGCTAACTGATTTTATCACACTTAGTTAACTATTACAAGGGATTATGAGATAAGATTACAATTTATTGTCCAACTTAATTAAGGGAAAATTAAATTAGACACACATTTCTTGTTGACTTTTCAACATTCCCTCTCAACAAGAAAAGGATTATTATCTACCCCGATCCTACCTCTATGGTATTCGAATTTTCTCTTGGCGAGCACCTTCGTCAAAATATTTGCATCCTGATCCTTCGTGGGAATATACTGAAGTAAAATAATTCGTCTCTGAACACAATCTATGCAATGGTGGTACCGAATGTCAATATTCTTGGACCTATCATGGAATACTGGATTAACAGAGAGTTTTATGCAACTCTAGTTATCATAATGTATCGTCGTCGGATTGATTTGATGACCAAAAAAACCACCAAGTATCTTCCTCATCCAGATGGCCTCACATGTAACTTGACTAGCTACCATGTACTCTGCCTCGGTTGAACTGAGTACAACTGATCTCTGCTTCCTGCTGTACCAAGAAACTGTTGTCGATCCTACACTGAAGATCCCTCCTGATGTGCTCTTCCTATTTGATGGAATGCCTGCCCAATAAGAATCAGTGAAGACTTGAAGCTTCACTCCCTCTATCTGTCTGTACCATAATCCATACTCTGTAGTGCCCCTGAGATATCTCAAGACATGATTCCCTGCCTTCCAAAATATCCTGGTCGGCTTAACCATAGCTTGACTAATATGGTTAACTAATTAACATATGTCTAGTCGTGTGTTCACCAAGTACATGAGTGAACCCACAAGCTGCTTGTAAATAGTAGCGTCCACTGCCTCACCTGAAGTAGCATCCTCCTTCCTCCACTTTACTGCAAGAGGAGTCTCAATGGGTTTACAAATATTCATGTGGAACTTCCTCAGAATCTCTTTGGCATACTTTCCTTGAGAAACAAATAGCTCCCCATCCCACTGCCATATCTCCAAACCAAGGAAATAATGAAGGAGTCCCATGTCCTTCATCTCAAACTCTCTTGCAAGATCTTCTTTGCAAGAAGTTATGAACTACTCATCACCTATCAGAATAAGATCATCAACATAAAGTACGATAATCAAAATCTAACCATCAACCATAATATGGTACATGTTCGCATCTGCTTCACGATTCGTGAAGCCCAACCCAGTGAAATAACTGTTAATCCTGGTGTACCAAGCACAAGGTGCTTGCTTCAGCCCATACAATGCTCCCTTGAGTCTACACACATGCGAATCACTTTCAAATGTCTCAAAACATTCTAGCTTCTCAATGTACACTTCTTCCTCAATAACACCATTGAGAAATGAAGTCTTCACATCAATCTAATGTATATGCCACCCCATCTGTGCTGAGAGTGCAAGGATAGATATAATTGATGAGTACCTCGCAACCAATGCAAAATTCTCCTCATAGTCAATCCTTTAAACTTGTGAGAATCCTCGAGCTACAAATATAGCCTTGTACTTCTCCACACTCCCATATGTTGCCTACTTCACCTTATATATCCATCTAGATCCAACCACTAACTTCCCGATTGGTCTTGGGACAACTTCCCATGCACTGTTCCTGATGATGGAATCATACTCCTCAACCATGGCATCAACCCAAGTTAATTGTTGGAATACTTCCTCAAAAGAGGATGGTTCTGTCACAATAAACTTGCTCATAAGATCCATGTATCTAGTACACCTATCTGAAGATTGTCTCTGTCTGTGCAGTGATGTAGGTGCTCCTACATGTTTTTCCGCAGCAATTCTTAATCTATCAGCTTCTGTGGTGCGCCCCCTACCATGTCTGGTGGATGGCTCTGCATGAGTGGTTTCTTCCACTCCATGATCCTCCGCATGTGGATGCTCCGCATCTTGAGGTGCATCCTTTGGTACCAAGAGTTCCTCATCTACATGCAAATAAAGCTCCCTCTCAAGAGATAATTGCATGGATTTCTCCTCATCAAATTTTACATCCCATCTAACAACTGTCATCATGTTGTTCGGAAAATACACCCAATAGTTGTGGGGAGTATCAATGCACCAAAAAAATATCCCAATCTCTGTTGTTGGTTCTATCTTCTTTCTGCAATCTTTGGTCACATGGAAATAGACACATGAGCCAAAAATTTTAAAATATGAAACATCATGTTTCTCACCAGAAAAAGCCTCCTCTGGTGTACTCATGCCAAGTATTCGATGAGGACTATGGTTCTGCACAAATATCATTGTGTTGCATGACTCTGCCCACAGATGAAAAGATAGGCCTTGATCATGTAACATCACTCGTGTCGCACCCACAATTGTTCTGTTCTTTATTTCTGTAACCCCATTTTGTTGTGGGTTATGAGGTGCAATAAACTCTCTCCAAATTCCTTCTTTGGCACAAAATTTCTTGAATTCATTGGAGATGTACTCACCGTCGTTGTCACTCCTCAGAGCCTTCACATGCTTCCCTGTATCTTTCTCAATCAGTGATTTGAACTCAAAAAAATTTGAGAACGTCTGATATTTCTTCAATATGAAGTAGATCCAACACTTTCTAGAAAAATCATCAACAAAAATCACATAATAAATATTCTTTGTTATAGAAGTTGTAGAGAATGGTCCACACACATCTGAGTGAACTCTCTCAAGGATTTCCGTTGTTCAGTTCTACTTCTTGTGAAAAGTGGCCTTTGCATACTTCCCCATGGTATATCCCTTGCATGTGTCTATCTGCGCAAGAGTGCCCCTTAGAAGCCCCATATAAATCTCCTGCATGACCTTTAAATAACCATGGTGTAGATGGCCCAATCTCATATGTGATAACTCACCATCATCCTGGCTCACCACTTTGTCTACTTTACCCATCAATGTTGCGCAACTATGTACATCAACTTTGTAGATATTTTTCACACGAATCCCAATATTCTTAACTTGTCATGTGGCTTTGTGACAAAGGAATTCTTTCCCTTGACTGAAAATCACATCATATCCTCTATCCTCCAACATAGAAACTGAAACTAAATTCTTTTTCAAGCTTGGTACATGCATGAAATATTTTAATAAGAAAGTTTTACTTGACTATCTCTAGAAAGTAACTGTACCAATCTCGATAGTGCTATACCTCCCTTCATCGCCCATATTGATATGCATCTGAAGATCCTTCTCCTCCAAGCTACTAAAGAGTTATTTTTCTCCTGTCATGTGGAAAGATGCACCACTATCCAAGTACCACACTGATCCCATCACACTAGACACCATGCATGCGATGAGTGAGAAGTACAACTCAAACTGTGAGGCCAAAGCTTCAACCGCTGCAGATCCTGAAGCCTTGTTGTTGTTGTTCTTCTTCTATGGAAAATTAGTGGCATAATGTCCATGCTCGCAAGAGTGAAAAAATTTCACTCTGAACATGTCACGCTTCTTGCCTTCTTTGCTGGTCGCAGATTTGGAATAGGATTTCTTTACCTTCCCCTTATTTTCCTTAACATCCAAGGCGCAATTTTCCTCACCATCCAAGGCGCAATTTTCCTCATCATCTGTCTTGGATGAGTATCCATCCCTGGTATTCAGCCTGAATTCTTCTTGTACCAAATCTGACCAAAGTCGCTCCCAATCTGGTAGCTTCTCCCTCCCATTGACAGAGTCCTGATAACTATGCCAACTCTTGGGAAGGCCTAGAAGTGTAGGCTCACCAAGTCATCATCCGCTATAGTAATCCTGTCACTTCCAAGCTCATCTCGACATCGGATGAACTTGGTCAAATATTTCAGAATAGTGTCGCCTTTCTCCATTTTGATTTTCCTGAGCTTGTCCTTTAGTGCCAATTTTATATGATCATTATTATTCTGAAAAAAATCTGTCAAAGCCTTCCACATTGCATATGGATTCATTTTTCCATGGAGACTCGAGACAATGTGATCTCGAAATCCCTCTAATAAGATCCAACTCGCCTTTGCAACCTTATTTTTCTAAGAATCAAGAAGAGCGACATATGCTGCTGTGGGCTTGGGAATATCATTATCAATGAATTATTTCAACTCGTTGTCCTCCAGAACTGTCTCCATTCTATCTTTCCATGCAATATAATTAGACCTACCCTATAGTGCATATTCCAATATTAAGCCATTGAAAGCCATCTTGATCTACCTGTCGCACCAAAGAATATTTTTTCAAATTCGAATGATGTTCAGCATAAACTCAATTTCTTCTCCACTATGGTGATTTATTGCGCTTTGATACCATGTAGAAATTATACAAACAATATTTATACCAATGGATTCAATCCAATCATACGATATGCTAAACCAAGATACTGAATCCTTCTACAAATTAAGTGCAAAAAATAAACACGATCGCACAATCACACCAAGTAAAAGAAAGAAGAAAATTAATCCACAAAACAGATTATTTTCCTAGGGAAAGCTTGTTGCTCAAAACCCCTCTATATTCTATTTTATATTCAACCAAGGAATCATGAAACAATACAATGCACTCTTCTCACAAGAGTCTGTTGCACTCTACCAACTGTCTCACACTAATCCAGACAAAATCGACCAACACTTAGCCAATTTCTTGCCTTTGCTCAGCCTGCCTTCCTTGTGCAATTACTGTAGAATTAAATCCCTATTCTTTAGGAATTTAAACCTTCCAAAATTGCGCAATGATCATGGGAAATCCCATGGGTGTATTATTGCACGCAGGCAGTTTGCTTATAATACAACTAATAGTTAACATCCCTTTAACCTCTGTCTCAACTGGGTCATCATCAGAACTGACATGCATGAAACTATTAATAGTAAATCATCAATTACTTGATAGATCACTACATGTGAATTAAATTTGATTTAATTCACCTGACCTCTCACTAGTGCAACAATCAGTTACAACTAGTTAAACTGATTTTAACTCAATTAATTGAGTTAACTGATTTCTCATGCGTTAAAATAATACACTAACTGCAACTTGGACTCTAAAATAAATAGAATCAATCTACATGCCTCACCAACCAACCTGAACTCAAAATTCATGAGCTAACTGATTTTATCACACTCAGTTAACTATTACAAGTGATTATGAGATTAGATTACAATTTATTGTCCAAATTTAATTAAGGGAAAATTAAATTAGAAACACATTTGTTGTTGACTTTTCAACATAAATCGCATAAAATAGAGAACAACAAATACAACCACACACCATCCACAATGAAAAAAAATATTTTAATTTGGAAACCCTTACAAGAGAAAATCTAGCCATAAAGTGAGGTTGTTGTGGTATTTTTTTCTCTAGTATGGAAATAATGCAATTACAAAGGAAATTATACTCTCTATGGAGTTACCTAAGACTCATGGCCTTTTAGGCTACTACATAACTATAATATGCTATGTTATACTCTCTAAATCCCATTCCTAATTGCCCTATTCTTTTATTGAACTAAATATAATTGTATATAACAGAATCCCTACTCCTCCTAGTGGCTCGGTTTTAACATGGCTCGATAAAAAACTAAGGGTCAAGTTTGACTCCTTCAACTCTCAATTAGAGTTACAATTTTTACCCTTGCATATTTTTATTCATAGTCCACATGTGGCTAGCCCCTTTTGCATGAGTGGCTAGCCCCTTAATGTGGCAACCTATCGAACCATTGTGGTCAAATTAGAAGGTCAACCCCTGGGAAGCATAATTTTTCGATACAAACTCCAATTGAATTATTTCTTGCATTGTTGGAAAGGACTTTAAGTGTATAACAACTCCAAGGGGTGTTGCATACAAAAGTGTTTGGACCCAAAATAACTTCGTTTAATATCTCCAAAATGGCCCCAAATGTTTTTAGAACTTGATACTCCGATTGGGACCCTTGGTAAAAATTAACTTGATCCAATTTTTATACTTTAAATGCACTGAGATAGATGAAATATAGTTCAACTATCCAATTCATAATTGGTAAAATTTATTACCCCACGATTTAGGTGGAAGGGATTAAAACCAAAAACAATTATAATTGTTGTTCATTATACCCATAAAGCTAGAAAAACATTAGATGCTAATTGGATTTGTTCATTTTGAGTATCCATTACATAATTGATTTCAAGGACTTATTGACTGCCTCTACTTGTCCATTTTCTAGTACAACGACAAATGTTCCTATTACATCCTTGACTTGGTTGCTAACCCCATCATCATTTTATTTTGAAAATCACTAGCATGGTTAATGACAATATCTCCAGGTACAATGAATGTGTACATGACCTAAATGAATGTGAGCAATGCTATTGTCTCACCATAATTCAAAAAATTCACCAAGGCTTCAACCCACTTAATGAAGTATCCTATGACCACGATAATGTACTTGTGACCTCTTGTTTAAGTGGAATAAAAATTTGTAAAATTAATCCACCACTTTCAGAAAGAGCCAATTATGATGGTAAGGAAAAATAGATTGGGCATGTGGACATTTTCCCCATGAATATTTGTCATGGGTGGCATTTTTTAATCATTTCAAAAGAATCTTTAAATATTCAAGGCCAAAAATAAATTAAACATAATATTTTTGGGCTATTGCTAACCTAGACAAATGATCACCATATGTTCCACAATGATAATTATTGAGAACCCTCTCAACCTCATCATGAGTCATTAAATATTGACACACAATGAGATTGACATGTTAATGATATAGTCTGTCACCAATAATGAGGTAGCTCTTCACGTGAATGGAAAAAACACCATTATTCACTATGAATGAGGTGGGGGGCGGGGGACTTTTGGGTTTACATATATTCATACCAGGGGTCATTAGAGTTGATAACGGATAATTGTCTATTATGTAACATATTAGTTTAAAATTTATCCTCGCCAAAATTGGGTAACTTTGATATTAGCTCTACAAAAACCCGGGACTTCATTAATTTTTTTGATTGAAACACATATCAAACTCTTGAAAAATGACAACCTATTCGTTATACTTTCTCCTAATTACTAATTGGGTCAAGAGATACTATAACGTGTTAGTGTTTGTAATAAAAATGGTCCAAAAAATAAGGATATATGGCTTGGTCACAAAAAAACTTGAACTAATGCTAGGGGAAAATTGTCAGCAAGAGAAAACCCTAAGAGATGCAACTTTTGGGTGTCTGTCTCATCATCCATTTGTTACTCATGAGAGAATTACTTGGCATAACCACTACTAGGCATGAAGTGAGAGTTCATGTGTACAAAAAATTTAATGGGGAAGCCTTTTGCAACTTGAACATACGTAAAGAAAGCTCCACTCATTATATTTCCCATTCCTGGGAAATATATGCTTCCCATTGGTATGCTAGAATTTGGAGAAGCTTCACTTCCCAAAGGTGGAACATATGCAAGGATGTGATCCCCTCCAAATACAAAGGCAATAAAGGGGTAGATGAAACCCTACTAACATGATAACACAGGGAAAGACAAGTATTGTATCAATTGTAACATGTGGCATTTTGATAGACAATATCAAAGAATAAAAAGAACCCTTGCCATATGAAATAGAAGGTCGAGTCCTAATACCAATATTCAGAGTTATCATGTGAGGGAATACACCTCCAATTTAATCTCTATAAATACATGGGAATGTACTTGTGATAGAGATACTAAAAATGAGACCATTAAATCCTCCACCATGATCACTAGTTGTGGGGATACTGAGTGCCCCTAGCTCCTAAACCACCATTGACATTTTTCATGATTGACCATTGTATAAATGATTAATATGTGTAATGTTATTTTTATTATTGAGGTTACAAGTGTGAAAAATAAGTGGGTTATAAGGATTTTTTAGGGGAAAATTGAATTTATTAGAGTTGGATCGATGAGACCTTTGATCTCAATAATCTTGAGACCATCATGTGGAGGAGGATATGGAACCCTCCTAGGCATGGGCATGTGAATGTCTAAATCCCTTATGTAGCCTTTAACTAATAACTCTTCCTTAGTGTGATATTATTGTGTTGTATCCTCCCTTGTGGGATTGTTCAAAGCAACTTAGGTCTCTTTTACTATCTCACATAAAGAAGAGTCAATATTTTCCTACATTTAATAAATTAATTCTACACTTTAGAGAGAAAAACCTTTGGTATTTCTAAACTAGTGGAGTAGTCAGTAAACCACTTTGAATTAAACATTTTAAAGTGACAAGATAGAAATAAATTAAGGATATTTAATAAACAATAAAGAAACATCAAAACAAAAAATTCCTAAGATGAATAAAAAAACATGTCCACTCTTCCTAATATTAGTATAGGGTATTTTGGTCTTAGATATAAATTGTGGAGAGTTTGTCATAGAGGATTTCAAGGTTAGCCTAGAATTATTAAGGTTCGATACAAACTAATGAAGGTGAATGAGATAATTATGGTAACCTCCATGTAACAATAACCTAAGGTGCAATCACGATTGTAAAGAGGGGCACCCTCCAATGGAGCTAAGATGGAGATTATGTGTTATGTAAATTAATATTAATTTAAATATGTAATTATTAACTGATTAAGAAAAGGGCTTGATCATAGATCATGCCCATTCGTTAAGAGGCACCCAACGTTGTATTTAAGCCAAGGACCTCTCACATTTGTATCATTATTCAATACTTAGTATATATCTATTCATTTTTTTATGAGTTTGTGTGCTCTAGGTGGTATCAAATCCAACCAATTGTTGTTGCAACTTCCATTCTGCATCTATTCCTCACCACTCACCACCCTTCATTGTCCTATTCTGAATCCGTTTGTCATGCTCACCACCGTTCCCAAATGTATACACTCTCTTCCCCTTCCATTCTGCTCTGTTCATTGTTCTGTCCCAAAACCATTCCTCTTTGTTCACCGTTTTCCCAAACCCATGTCGTTCTTATTCTCCACCACCATTCTTCGCCCTCCACTTCATTCCCCTATCAGTCATATGCTACCCGATTTCCCCATCCATCACTTGACCCCGGCGTCCCCATCTAATCCACGACCCTTCAACTCGCTACCCATTTCTTTCTACTGCTCTAACCATAACCATTTCTTGTTCCGTTATCCATCATTGTTTTGAGCCAGCCTGTGACCTAACGCTGACATGTACTTCCAGATAGCCCAATCCACTGCGTCTGCTCAAATGTCCTCGATGTCACCTTCACCCAATCTGAAAAATTATTCAAATCAAAGGTAAACCCTTGTGATGTTACAATTCAGTCATATATGTGATTAAACTTTAGAATCTAATTAATAGTCATATATATAATTGTAAATATATATAAATATATATTATATTTAAATTATATATAATTTCATTATATATAATTTAATTTAAATAAATAAGTAGGGTCAAATTAATAAAAAGAGTTAAGTTGGATAAATATACACTGCCACATACTCGAGCAATGATGTCATCAATGTCGATGGCCGATTTCAAAAAAAATTGTCAGACCTTGAAACTAAGGTGACTGGACATGGCGAAAAAATCGAGGCATTCCAGGATACAACAAAGAGAATAGAGATTCAACTCAGATCGAACCAAAACGAATTTAAAAATGATCATGCAGTCCTTTCAGATAAGGTCGATCAAGCAATGGTATTGTTGACCTGTATTTGTGACAAAATTAAGGTTACACTCGATCAAATACCCCAGAATAATGAATCTACTCAACATCTCAATTCTCCATATTTTTCAAAGTCGTCAAATTCACATGAGAAACCCGAGTCTCCAAATACATCTCTCATACCTAATCAAGAAAATAGTAACACAAGTTTTAGAAATAGGAATCTTTGGAATCCATACACAAATATGTCAATCTCAAATCAATACCCTTTCTTTTATTTGCCGATAGCTACGTATCAACAAAGAGAAAAACTTGAGCTCTCCAAATTTGATAATAACGAAAAAGGTCACGCAGCTTGGTTCAATAAAGTAGAAGAATATTTCTATATTTATGGTATTGATAGTGATGATGAAAATATCAGACATGCAACCATGAAAATGGAAGGAAAAGCATATAACTGTTATATGTGGTGAAAGAAGATGACACTTTCCATTAGTTGGAAAAAGTTCAAAAATGCATTCTTTAAGATATTCCAAGGTGTCAAGGAGGAAGAGTTATTCTTAGCACTCACTAGATTGCAACAAAAAGGTGATGTAGATGAATGCACTTGTGAATGGAAAACCTTAGCCACACGAGTACTTGGAATATCTGAAACTCATCTCATTCAATCATACATCACAAGACTAAACCCCATCTACAACTAGAACTTGAGCTTTGTGACATTACGTCAATAGAAGTAGCAAGACAAAAAGAAAAAGTTGTTAAAAAGAAATATGAAAAGATGTTTTGGTCAAAGGTTGAAAGAGTATATTCAAGACGAATATTTCTCGAGGATGCGAATGCAGATAATACAAAATATGTTCCACCACATCTTCATGAAGGAGACAAAACTAATTTAGAAATGCAAAGAATGAAATCAGGTTAATTCATGCATTGTGGCGAAAAATGGGACCCGAGACACAGATGTGCTAAAGGGAAAGAAACCAAGAACTTGTACACATGTGAAGCAACCAATGATTTAGACAATGAAGAATTAGACGTAGAAGAAATTGAATATTAGCCACAATTTTCTCTAGAACCAAATGATGAGAGTATTTCACAAGTATCATTATTAGCCATGATAGTTATATCACCGCCTCAAAAATTAAAATTAAAAGGAAACATCAAGAAGAACAATGTAATGGTTCTGATCGATACTGGTAGTATCCATAATTTTTTTGACTCAACCATGGAAAATGTAGAAAATATAACAACAGGATTAAAACTGATCTTGTAATGTACTAAAACAAGATACTGAATCCCTCAAAAATTTATGGAAACAAAACATGATCACAAAATCAGATAACAAGTAAGAGAAATAGAAAATCAATCACACAACACACGATGTATCTAGGGAAATCTCACTGCCAAAAACCTCGCTATATGTATATTGTATAAAGTCAAGATCG
Source organism: Pinus albicaulis (assembly GCA_034641835.2). Taxonomy (NCBI): domain Eukaryota; kingdom Viridiplantae; phylum Streptophyta; class Pinopsida; order Pinales; family Pinaceae; genus Pinus; species Pinus albicaulis. Next base: position 1,136,761,623 of record CM076584.1, read on the forward strand.
TGAAACAATAAATGCTTTCTCTCTTAGAGAAATTCCTGCACTCTTCCAATTGTCTCACTTTGATCTAGGTAAACTCAGCCAATTACTTAGCCAATTCTCTTCCTCTCCTCATCCTGCCTTGCTCATGGATTGCTTGAGGAATTAAATCCGTAATAAATAGGAAAATCCCTTGCCTTGATTTCACAATCCTTCCTAGGCCTCCAACTGACTCTATAACTGACATGTACAATTTTCTAATTATACAATTGATAGTAATCATCCCTTTAACTTCAGTATCAACTGGGTCTTCCTTAGAACTAACACACAAAAACTATTTATAGAAAATTATCAGTTAATTGATTGATCACTACTTGTGAATTAAATCATACTTAATTCACGTGACCTCTCACTAGCTCATCACTCAGTTAGAACTAGTTAATTTGATTTTAACTCAATTTTTTGAGTTAACTAATTACAAATCACAAATAATTGCAAATGGGACCCCTTAAATTATGGGAGAAATCTACATGCATAATCTTAGACCCTAAACTCGAATTTCTTAAGATAACACAATCATTCTAACTTAGTTAACTAATATAAGCTGTCGTGAGATGAAATTACAATTTCTCTTCCAATTTAATTAAGGGAAAATTAAATCAAAAGCCCTGCTTTAGGGTGCCATTTCAACACTCCCTCTCAATAAGAAAGTTTGTGGAATTCGAATTTTCTTCTTGCTAGCACCTTCGGTAGGATGTATGCATCTTTCTCTTCTGTGGGAATGTACTCTAATGACATAATCCACCTCTAAACACAATCTCTGAGATGATGATACCAGATATCAATATGCTTGGACCTATCATGGAATACTGGATTAACCGAGAGTTTGATGCAACTTTGGTTATCACAATGTATCACTGTCAGATCCATCTGTTGACCAAATAAACCAACAAGTATCTTCCTCATCCATATGGTCTCGCATGTTTCCTAACTGGACGTCATGTACTCTGCCTCTGTTGAACTAAGTGCAATTGATCTATGTTTCATGTTGTACCAAGAAATTTTTGTTGATCCTATGCTGAAGATCCCTCCTGATGTGCTCTTCTGGACGGATGGAATCCCTGCCAAATCTACATCAGTAAATCCTTGAAGATTCACTACCTGCATCCATCTGTACCTTAATCCATAATCTCTAGTGCCTTTGAGATATCACAACACATGATTCCATGCCTTCCAAAAGAGCTTGGTTGGCTTAACCATAAATTGTCTTAGTTTGTTAACTATGTAGCATATGTAGGGTCGTGTGTTCACCAAATACATGATTGAACCCACCAACTACTTGTAAATAGTATAATCCACTACTTCGCCTAAAGTAGCATCCTCCTTCCTCCAGTTTCCTGCAAGAGGAGTCTCCATGGGTTTGTTGCCCTCCATTTGGAACTTCCTTAGAATCTCCTTGGAATACATGCCATGAGATACAAATAGCTCCCCATCTATTTGCCATAATTCCAATCCAAGCGAATAGTGCAAGAGCACCATGTCCTTCATCTCAAATTCTCTTGCAAGTTCATATTTGCAAGACTTTATTAGTCATTCATCACATGTCAATATCAGATCATCAACATAAAGTAAAATAATCAAAACCTTACCATCAACGACAATATGATATATGTTTTCATTCATTTCACTATTGGTGAAGCCCAACCCAATGAAATAGTTGTCAATCCTGGTGTACCAAGCACGAGGTGCATGCTTTAGCCCATACAATGCTCTCTTAAGTATGCACACATGTGACTCCCTATCTAAGGTATCAAAACCTTTCGGTTTCTTAATGTACACTTCTTCCTCAATAAATACATTAAGAAATGTTGTCTTACATCCATCTGATGTATTTGACATCCCATCTATGCTGAAAGTGCAAGCCTATGGTTCTAATAGATGAGTACCTTGCGACTGGTGAAAAAGTCTCATCATAGTCAATCCCCTCCACCTGAAAGAACCCTATGGCCACAAATCTAAGATTGTGTTTCTCCACACTCCCATCTGTTTCTTGCTTCACCTTGTAGACCCACCTAGATCCTACAACTGACTTCACCACTAGTATTGGGACAACTTCCCATGCATTGTTTATGATGATGGATTCATACTCCTTAACCATGGCATCACCCCATAGTGGCTACTGCAATGCTTCCTCAAAAGATGATGGTTCTATCTCAATACCTCCACTCATAAGATCCATGTATCCAGTGTATCGCTATGGGGGCCTTCTCTGACTGCATTGTGATGTGGGTGCTCCCACATTATCTCTTGCATCCAACAATAATCTGTTAGCCTATTTGGTGCACTTCCTTCCATATTTGTTGGATGGCTCTACATGAGTGGTTTCTACCACTCTATGTTCCTCTTCTTGTGGCTGCTCCACATCCTGAGGTTCATCCTTTGGATCTAAGATCTCCTCAACTGCATGCAACTCAAGCTCTCTCTCAAGGGACAATCGCATGGCTTTGTCTTCATCAAATTTCACATCTCTTATGACCACTGTCATCATGTGTGCTTTCAAGTAGACCCGATAGTTTTCAAGTTTATTAGTGTACCCCATAAATATACCCAACTATGTTGTGGCTCTAGCTCCTTCCTAACATCTTTGGTCACATGAAAATAAACAGATGAACCAAAATTTTTAAAATATGACACATCCGATCTCTTACCTGAAAAATCCTCCTCTGGTGTACTCATCCCAAGTATCTGAAGAGGACTTTTGCTCTACACAAATACTATTGTATTAGATGCTTCCACCCACAGATGCAACAATAGGCCCTGATCGTGCAACATACCTCACACTTCTCCCACAATAGTTATGCTCTTCCTTTCTGCAAACCCATTCTATTGTGGGTTATGAGGTGCAATTAATTCTCTTCGAATTCCTTCTTAGGCACAAAAGTTCTTGAATTCATTAGAGATGTATTCTCCACCTTTGTCTCTCCTCAGAACCTTCACCTTCTTCCCTGTATCTTTCTCGACAAGTTCCTTGAACTCACAAAACTTGGAGAACGTATGATATTTCTTCTGCATGAAGAAAACCCAACACTTCCATAAAAAGTCATAAAAAAAAATTACATAATACCTGTGATTTGTTGTGGAATTTGTCAAGAATGGTCCACACATGTCTGAGTGAACTCTCTCAAGGATTTTCATTACTCAGATTTCCTTATCATGAAAGGTGGCTTTGGTATACTTCCCTAATGTGCACCCCTTTCATGTGTCTATCTACACAAGTGCACCCTTTGGAAGTCTTGTAGAAATATGTTGCATGATCCTCAAAGCGATGTGGTGTAGATGGGCCAACCTCCTGTGCCATAACTCACTAATGTTTCGGCTCTCCACCTTCTCTACTTTACTGCTCAATGTTGTGCAGCAATATACATCAAGTTTATAGAGGTTCTTCACTTGAACCCCAATCTTTTTCACCTATCCTATGGCTTTGTGATGAAGGAATGCCTTTCCTTAACTGAAAATCACATCATATACATGATCTTCCAACACAGCAATAGAAACAAAATTCTTCTTTAAACTAGGTACATGCATGACATATTTTAGTATGAGGGGTTTAACTGAATCTCTCTGAATGGTAACTGTACCAATTCCAGTAGTTTTATACCTCTCGTCATCACCCACCTCGATGTGCATCTGGAGATCCTTCTCCTCCAAGCTGCTGAAGAATTCTTTGTTGTGGACATGTGGAATGAGGCTCCACTATCCAAGTACCAGAAATATCCCATCACCGATGACACCATGCATGCGATGAGGGTGAATTCCAACTCAAATTGTGAATACAATGCTTCAACTACTAGTCCTCCTAAGGCTTTCTTGTTTTTCTTCTTTTTTGGACAATTTGTGGCATAGTGCCCATGCTCATGAAAGTTGAAAAATTTCACCTTTGATAAAGTCATGCTTATTTCCTACCTTTCCGTCCTGGATTTGGAATGGGATGAACATTTATCCTCATCATAAGACTTTAATGAGGATCCATCTCTGGTGCTACACCTAAGTTCGTCTTGTGCCAAATCAGACCATAATCTCTCCCAATCTGGTAGATTCTCCCTCCCACTAAAAGAGTCTTGGTAGATATTCCAGCTCTTGGGAAGTCTCAGAAGTGCTAGGCTCACCCATTCATCATAAAAAACAATGATCCCAACACTTCCAAGCTCATCTCGACATTGAGTGAACTTGGTCAAGTATTTCTGGATCGTGTCACTCTTCTCCATTTTGATCTTCCTGAGCTTGTCTTTCAGCGCTAACTTCCCATGATCACTACTATTCTGATACATATATTGCAAGGCTTTCCACATCGCATATGGATTCGCCTTCCCATGGAGGCTCGAGATAATATGATCTCGAACCCCCTCTAACAAGATCCTCCTTGCCTTTGCTACAATCTTCTTCCATGCATCAAGAAGTTGAGCATCTGCTACTGCTGGTTGCGAGACATAAGTATCTATGAAAGCCTTTAGTTTGTTTTCCTCAAGCACTGCCTCCATCCTATCCTTCCATGCAATATAATTCAAATTGCCTTTGAGTGCATATTTGAGTCTCAAGCCATTGAAATACATCTTGATCTGATGTTGGATACTGAAGAATAAATATACAAATTCAAACCTGGTCAAAATAAGCTATGTTCTTCTCTTCTTATTGTGATTCTTCACGCTCTGATACCATGTAGAAAATATAGCGACAAGATTCAAATTGATCTTGCAGTGTACAAAAACAAGATATTGAATACTTCTACAATTTTCGGAAACAAAACACTATCACACAATCACATAACAAGTAAGATAAAGAGACAATCAATCACACAACACAAGATGTATATGGGAAAGGAAAATTTCCTAAAACCCTGCTATCTGTATATTTTATAAATTTAATATCATTAAACAATACAATGCTTTCTCTCTCAGGGAAATTCCTGCACTTTGTCAATTTTCTAACTCTGATCTAGGAAAAATCAGCCAATTCTCAGCCTTCCTTGATTACACATTCCTCTAGGAATTAAATCCCTATTAAATAGGAAAATACCTTTCCTTGATTAAGCAATCCTTCCTAGGCCTCTATAACTGACATGTACAATTTTCTAATGATAGAGCTAATAGTTATCATCCCTTTAACCTCAATCTCAACTGGGTCTTCCTTAGAACTGACATGCAATAGTTATTTATAGCAAATTATCAATTAACTAGTTGATCACTACTTGTGAATAAAGTCAGATTTAATTCACTTTACCTCTCACTATCTCATCACTTATTTAGAACTAGTTAAATTGATTTTAACTCAATTTCTTTATTTAACTAATTACAACTGACAAATAAATGTAACCGTACCCCCTTAAATCATGGGAGAACTCTTTGTGCATCCTCTTAGACCCTAAAATCAAATATCCTAATCTAACTCAGTCATTCTGACTTAGTTAACTAATACAAGTTATCATGATATGAAATTACAATTTCTCTTCCAATTTAATTAGGGAAAAATTAGAAGATCAAAAGCATGAACTCTTTCCTAGGAATTACTGTGAGCTTTCGAAGGGAAAATATGGTTCCTAGGGTTCGCGTTGCCTACGAATCTGGCTCCTCTGCAGCCATTGCATTATAGTCTGGTTTGGCTGCCTATGGTGGTCTCATAATTCCAATTATAGTGCTCTGGCGAGGACTTCTCCTTGATTACAACAAGGTGGGCTACGAGGGTGGCTTGGTCTTCCTTTTCTCAGGCTCACTGCCTCTTTCCTCCTCTACGGCTGCTGCTTCTAGTAATTCTCTTCCCTTCTCCGAGCTGTGCTTGCTCGGCCCTGATGACGGCTCTGGGCTGGCTCCTCAGCGTGTTACGGATAGGAAATTTTCTTATGCACTGACAGGCTACGTCTCAGGCACTCACTTCTTCGGCCGGTTTGCAATCCTTTTTCACCTGCCTTTTTCTTTCCTGGAGGTCTGCTGAAGGCTTCCTCCCTTCTCGTGCTCGGAGTCCCCCCTGCTGCGTCGCGTGCCTTCCAATCTTGTCCAAACTCTCTACTCAGAATGCAAGGGACTCCCAGATCCACAGTCATTGGCTTTTCAGATTCAGATCGTTCTTCTCATAGGAAAAACTCTGCTTCTGTGGGTCCAGTCCTCGAACTTGGTGCTTTTTCTCTCAAAAGCCCTTGAAATCAAGCTGGGGATCCCCTCTGCATCTATGTGTCTCCTGGATGCAAGTAAACAACTCGATGATTGTCTCCCTCTATCTTTTTACAAAATAGAAAATAATGCTACGGTGTATATTTCCCTCCGTTTGAGGGGAGGCACATCAGGTCAATCCTCTACTCCCAAAGGTTTCTCTTACAAAGAATCGGTTAATGCTCAACCATCCAAGCATTCTGCCCCTCCCCCGGAGGCTCCCAAGCCTTTTATGGTTGACAAAATGAAGGAAGTCCCCTCTGTAGAAATATCTCACCTGGCTCTAACAGAGAACCTCCAATTATTTTCAGATTTTTCCCTCATCTGCAGGTTCAATGGACTCTGGCCCCACACAAAAGATTTATACATATAGATTCACTCCACCTGGACCAAGCACTACAAGGTGATTCTCTGCTCCAAGGGATTCTTCATCGTCATCTTCGCAGATAGCAAGGAATACCAGACTTCCCTTACAGGGGGTCCTTGGTTCTGGGGAAAATCTAAGCTACTCCTAACCCCCTGTTTCCCTGACTTTGATCCTTCCACATCGGTCATCACCAAACTTCCGATCTAGGTCAAGCTTCCCAACCTGCTCGCTCATCTTTGGCACGATGAGGTCTTCCAAGCCACTGGAAACTCTTTGGGTCACTTTCTGGCTACAGATCCATCGAGAGGCCTGAGGGGTCTCTACACTTACGGAAGAATTTGTGCTGAGATTGATATCAACAAAGGCTTACCTGACCAAATCATTCTGAAATTCAGGGATTTCTCTTGGTCACAGAATTTAGACTATGAAAATACTGTGTTCCGTTGTCGGCATTTCCATCAAACTGGACATCTTCAGAATTCTTGTGCTCTATATCTATCCCAATAGAAAAAAAAAAAATCTCGCAATTAGAAAGATAAAATTTGGAAACCCTTTGTTCCACGGCCCATGGAGGACATTTCTTCCTCCAACTCAAACGAAGAAGAGTGTAACTCAGATGATGAAATTGATACTCAGCAGCAACCGCTCTCCTCGCTCGTCCCTGAGAGGCGCCCTGCCTCCTCACCTCTTCAGAAACATTCACATGAGTCCAACACCTCATATTCAGACAAAGAATCTCCTCCTTTGACCTACAAAAATCTTCAGGTGATAATAATCCACCCGCCCCCTGACGGCTGGATTAAAGTCACAAAAAATAAAGGGAAGAAACTTCGTATCGATGACTCTAACCTCTCTGGCTAGATCTATTTTTATATCTTCTTGGTTGTCTTCTTGGCTCCTCTTGTTCCTCCTCTGCTTCTCTTGACAACATTGTGAAACTATGGCGGTTCGTTGATCCTTCATGCTCCCCCGATTTCCTGCTTCTCATGATTGTATTGTAAATCCATTTGTACTTCGAGCTTTTTTAATAGAATAGTCCCGCGCAATTTACAAAAAAAAAATTAGGGGAAAATTAAATCAGAAGCCCTGCTTTATGGTTCCATTTCAACATTCCCTCTCAATAAGAAAGGGATTATCTTCTACCTTGATCCTATCTTTGTGGAATTAAATTTTTCTTCTTGTCAGGGCCTTCGTCAAGATGTTTGCAACCTGCTCCTCCATGGGAATATACTCTAATAAATTAATCCACCTCTGAACACAATCTATGATATGGTGATACCAAATATCAATATGCTTGGATTTGTCATGGAATACTGGATTAACTGAGAGTATGATGCAACAACTCTGGTTATCACAATGTATCACTGTCGGATCCATATGTTGAAAAAACAAACCAAAAAGTATATTCCTCATTCATATGGCCTCGCATGATTCTTGACTGGCCACCATGTACTCTGCCTCTGCTGAACTGAGTTTAATTGATGTTTGTTTCCTATTGTACCAAGAAACTGTTGTTGATCCTATGTTGAATATTCCTCCTGATGTGCTCTTCCGATTGGATGGAATCCCTGCCCAATCTACATCGGTGAAGCCTTGAAGCTTCACTCCCGCTATCCGTCTATACCATAATCCATACTCTGTAGTGCCTCTAAGATATCAAAACACATGCTTCCCTGCCTTCCAAAAGAGCATATTAAGCTTAACCATAGCTTGGCTCAGCTAGTTAACTGTGTATCATATGTCGGGTTGCGTGTTCACCAAATACATGAGTGAACCCACCATCTTCCTGTAAACAACAACATCCACTACTTCTCCTGAAGTAGCATCCTCCTTCCTCTAGTTTCATACAAGAGGGGTCTTCATAGGTTTGTTTCCCTCCATGTGGAACTTCCTAAGAATCTCCTTGGCATACTTTCCCTAAGATACAAATAGCTCCCCATCTCTATTCCATATTTCCAATCCAAGGATATAGTGTAAGAGTGCCATGTCCTTCATCTCAAATTCTCTTGCAAGATCATCTTTGCAATACTTTATGAGTCACTCATCACCCATTAGTATCATATCATATACATAAAGTACAATAATTAAAATTTTACCATCAACCACAATATGATATAGGTTCGCATTCACTTCACTCTTGGTGAAGTATAACCCCGTGAAATAGTTTTCAATCCTGGTGTAATAAGCACAAGGTGATTGCTTCAGCCCATTCAATTCTCTCTTAAGTCTGCACACATGCGACTCCCTATCGAAGGTATCAAAACCTTTCGACTACTCAATGTACACTTCTTCCTCGATAAATCCATTGAGAAAGGTTGTCTTTACATTCATATGATGTATCTGCCATCCCATCTGCACTGAGAGTGCAATGATGGATCTAATAGATGAGTACCTTACGACTGCTGCAAAAGTATCATCATATTCAATCCCATTCACCTGAGAGAACCCTCTGGACATAAATATAGCCTTGTGTTTCTCCACACTCCCATCTGCTGCCTGATTCACCTTGTAGACCCACCTAGATCCTACAACTAACTTCCCTACTAGTCTTGGGACAACTTCCCATGCATTTTTTTTGATGATGGAGTCATACTCCTCAACCATGGAATCAACCCAAACTAGTTTTTGCATTTCTTCCTCCAAATATTATGGTTTTATTTCAATACCTTTGCTCATAAGATCCATGTATCTAGTGTACCGCTTTGGGTACCTTCTCTTCCTGCACTGTGATGTGGGTGCTCCCACATTATCTCTCGCATCGAGGAGTAATCTGTCAGCCTATCTAGTGTGCTTCCTTCCATCTTTGGTGGATGGCTCGTCATGAGTGGTTTCTACCACTCTATGCTCATCTACTTGTGGCTTCTCCACATCATGAGGTTCATCCTTTAGACGTAAGAGCTCCTCAAATGCATGCAACTCAATATCCCTCTCAAGGGACAATCGCTTGGCTTTGTCTTCATCAAATTTCACATCTCTTCTGACCACTTTCATCTCATGTGCTGACAAGTACACCTAATATTTGTGAGGTGTATCATTGTACCCCACAAATATCCCCAACTTTGTTGTGGACTCTAGCTTCTTCCTCGCATCTTTGGTCACATGAAAATAAATATATTGATAAAAAAATTTAAAATATGACACATCTAGTCTCTTACCTAAAAAATCCTTCTCTGGTCTACTCATCCCAAGCATCCGATGAGCTCTTATGTTCTGCACAAATACTGTTGTATTGCATGCTTTCTCCCACAGATGCAACTGTAGGTCCTTATCAATCAACATATTTCGTGCTTCTCCCAAAATAGTTATGTTCTTCCTTTCTGCAACCCCATTTTGCTGTGGGTTATGAGGTGCAATCAATTCTCTTCGAATTAATTATGAGACACATAAGTTATTTAATTCATTATAGATTTATTCTCCACCATTGTCACTCCTCAGAGCCTTCACCTTCTTCCCTATATATTTCTAGAAAATTTCCTTGAAGTAAAAAAACTTGGAGAATTTCTGATCTTTTTTCTGCATGAAGAAATTAAAACACTTTCTTGAAAAATTATCAACAAAAATCACATAATACCTATGCTTTGATGTGGAAGTTGTTGAGAATGGTCCACACATGTCTAAGTGAACGCTCTCAAGGATCGGCGTTGCTCGGCTTTCCTTTTAATGTGTCTCTCTGCGCAAGTGCACCCTTTGGAAGTCCTATAGAAATCTGTAGCATGATCCTCAAAGCACTGTGGTGTAGATGGCCCAACCCAAATATTTTTCACCTGACCCATGGCTTTGTGATGAAGGAACACCTTTCCTTCACTGAAAATCACATCATATCCACGATCTTCCAACATAGCAATAGAAACAAAATTATTCTTTAAACCAGGTACATGCATGACATATTTTAGTATGAGGGGTTTACCTGGCTCTCTCTGAAAGGTAATTGTACCAATACCAGTAGTGCTATAACTCCCGTCATCACCCATCTTGATGTGCAACTGGAGATCCTTCTCCTCCAAGCTGCTAAAGAATTCTTTGTCTCTGGTCATGTGGAATGAGGCTCCACTATCCAAGTACTACTCAGATCCCATCACTAATGACACCATGCATTCGATGAGTGTGAAGTCAAACTCGAATTGTGGAGCCAATCATTCACCTGTTACTCCTCTCGAGTCCTTCTTGTTTTTTCTTCTTTTGTGGACAATTTGTAGCATAGTGCCCATGCTCATGACAGATGAAACGTTTCACCTTTGACAAGTTGCACTTCTTGCCTGCCTTGTTGGTCTCAAATTTGGAACGGGACACCTTCCCTTTTCCTTTCCTTGCCTTGCTAGCCAAGGCACATTTCTCCTCATCATCAATCTTTGATGAAGATTCATCTCTTGGGCTCTGCCTAATTTCTTATTGTGCCAAATTAGATCATATTCACTCCCAATCTAGTGGCTTCTCTCTCCCATTATCAGATTCCTGGTAGCTATTCCAGCTCTTGGGAAGGCCTATAAGTGTTAGGATCACCAAATCATCATAAAAAATAGTGATCCCAACACTTCCAAGCTCATCTCAACATTGAGTGAACTTGGTCTAGTATTTATGGATCATGTCGCCTTTATCCATTTTGATCTTCCTGAGCTTGTATTTCAGTGCCAACTTCCTGTGGTAATTTATATTCTGATACAGATCTTTCAAGGCTTTCACATCACATATGGAGTCACCTTCCCATGGAGGCTCAAGAAAATATGGTCTCAAACTCCCTCTAACAATATCCTCCTCACCTTTGCTACATTCTTCTTCCATGCATCAAGAAGTTGAGCATCTACTACTACTGATTGCGGGAAATCAATATCTATGAAAGCCTCTAGTCCATTGTCCTCAATCACTTCCTCCATCATGTCCTTTCATGAAATATAATTTGAATTTCCCTTGAGTTCATATTCAAGTATCAAGCCATTAAAATACATCTTGATCTGCTATTGGATACTGAAGAATAAATCTTCAAATTCAAACCTGATCAAAATAAACTTTGTTCTTCTCTTCTTATTGTGATTCCTAGCACTATGATACCATGCAGACAATCTAAAAACGTGATTCAAATTGATATTTTAATGTACTAAAACAAGATATTGAATCCTTCTACAATTTTGGGAAACAAAACACGATCACACAATCACATTACGAGGTGCAATCAATTCTTTTCGAATTCCTTCTCAGGCAAAAAATTTCTTGAATTCATTAGAGATGTATTCTTCACCATTATCGCTCCTCGGAGCCTTCACCTTCTTCCTTGTATCTTTCTCGAAAAGTGCCTTGAACTCACAAAACTTGGCCCAACATCTAATCTTTCTTCTACATGAAGAAAATCAAACACTTCCTTGAAAATTCATCAACAAAAATCACATAATACATGTGCTTTGTTGTGTAAGATGTTGAGAACGGTCCCACATTTTTGAGTGAACTATCTAAAGGATTTTCGCTACTCGAATTTCCTTATCATGAAATGTGGCTTTGCTATACTTCCTCAATATGCACCCTTTGCATGTGTCTCTTTGTGCAAGTGCACCCTTTGAAAGTCTTGTAGAAATATGTTGCATGATTCTCAAAGCATTGTGGTGTAGATGTCCCAGCCTCCAGTGTGTAGAAATTATATAACTTATGTGTTATATGTCCAAGATTATCCTGATCTCACACTATTTTAACTTCATGCAAAATACAGAATCTATTCCACCATTTATCATCTTCAGAAATTAAATCAAGATTGCAATGCACACATGAAACAATAAAAATTCACACACATTAACACAGTTGTTTAATGGGAAAGCCTGAAGTTGAAAACCCCAACTATCTATATATAATATATGTCATAGAGATCATGTAACAATCCTCATAAAAATTTGATCATATCAAGCTCTTAGTACAATGCCACCTGCTAGCCTTCCTCTACTGCACAATCCCTGCTGAAGAATGGCTCTGAATGAACTCTAATTGCTCTAGCCTTGTTCACACAATCCTCATTGGCATCTCCACTGAGTGTTGGATGCAATAAATGCATCACTATAGTCACAACTGATAGTCACACTTGCTCTTTCACCTATCTCTCCACTGGTATCCACTGAAACTACCATGCAATGTAGTTAACTGATGTATTATTCAGTTGATTAATGAGTTATTATTTAGTGAATTAATTAAATAATTAATTCACTCCACTCTCACTAGTGTATCAATCAGTTAGACTAGATACAACTAGCTCAACTGAGTCTAACTGAGTTAAACTAAATACAACTCCACCAACTACTTCTCCAACTCCACCAAACTCTGTCACATGAGTTCTAACTAAAGTCCTCCATGCAATAGCTCCAGTAAACCCTCAGGAATAGTGTAATTCATTCTGTCAACTGTTGTGCCACAACTATGCACTTAACTGAAGTGCTCCAAGAGAATAAGATAATGTTTAGAGTCCAAATATTATTAAGAGCTAATAATATTCGACATATCTATTTTTAGACTGGCAGTCTAAAAATAGACTCCGCCCAATATGTCTAAAAATATAAGTCCATCTATTTTTCCAACTTGACCAACCATCCACAAATAGCATCATGCAACTCATAGAATATGATCGACATGTCTAAAAATAGACATAGTCTAAAAATAGACTTTGCGCCAAAAATAGCCTGCGGGCCCACTTAGTGAAGGCGACTCTTTTCACTAAGCTCATCATCTTGTTGAATCTCAACACTCCCTATCAACAAGATATGGATTATCTGCCACCCCGATCCTGTCTCTATGGTATTCGAATTTGCTCCTAGTGAGCGCCTTCGTCAGAATATCTGCATCCTGATCCTTTGTGGGAATGTAAGAAAGCAACATGATCTTCCACTGTACACAATCTCTGATATGATGGTATCGAATGTCAATATGTTTAGATCTATCATGAAATACTAGATTAAATGAGATTTTAATGCAGCTTTGATTATCACAATATATCATAGTAGGATCTAAATGAGAACCAAACAAATCAACCAGGATCTTCCTCATCCATATAGCCTCGCATGCAGCCAAACTTGCTACCATGTACTCGGCCTCCGCTGAACTAAGTGCCACGAATCTTTGTTTCCTACTATACCAAGAAACTGCTGTAGATCTGATACTGAAAATCCCTCCAGAAGTGCTCTTCTGTCTGTTGGGCTTCCTACCCAATCTGCATCCGTGAAGCCATGCAGCTTCACCTCATCCGACTGTCTGTACCACAATCCATACCTAGATATGCCCCTGAGATACCTCAGGACATGCTTGCCTACCTTCCAATAGAGCTTGGTAGGCTTCACCATCGCTTGTGAAAGCTGGTTCACAACATAGCATATGTCTGGTCATGGATTGGATAAATACATGAGCGAACCAACCAACTATCGATAAACAGTGGCATCCACTACCTCTACCGATGTAGCATCCTCTTTCCTCCAACCACCAGGAAGAGGAGTGTCGATAGGCTTACAGCCTTGCATGTGAAACTTCTCCAGTATCTCCTAGGCATAATTTCCTTGAGACACAAACAGTTCACCTTTCCGCTACCAAATTTCCAATCCCAGGAAATAATGAAGGAGGCCCAAGTCCTTCATCTCGAACTCCTTTGCAAGATCTGCCTTGCATGAGTGTATCAATAGTTCATCACCCGTTAGTATTAAATCATCTACATAAAGCACAATGATCAAAAGCTTACCCTCCACCACAATCTGGTATAGGTTTGGATCCGCTTCACTCTTGGCGAAACCAAGTCCGGTGAAATAACTGTCTATCCATGTGTACCAAGCACGAGGTGCTTGTTTCAGCCCATACAGCTCTCTTTTGAGCCTGCACACATGCGACTCGCTGCTGAATATTTCAAATCCTTCAGGCTACTCAATGTACACCTCCTCCTCAATGACTTCGTTGAGGAACGCAATCTTCACATCCATCTGATGAATGTGCCAACCCATCTGTGCTGAGAGAGCAAGGATGGTCTATATGGAATAATACCTTGCGACAGGTGCAAAGGTTTCTTCATAGTCGATCCCCTCGATCTGTGAGAAGTCCCAGGCAACAAATCTTTCCTTATACTTCTCGACGCTCCCGTCAGCAGCTTTCTTCACTTTGTAGATCCATCTCGAACCTACCACTGATTTCTCCCATGCACTGTTTCTGACAATCGAATCATACTCTTCCACCATGGCATCTACCCATGCGGGATCCTCTTGACTTCCTTGAAAGAGGATGGCTTCGTCCACGACCTTGCTCATCGAGCCACGTATCAATAAATTGGTTGAGTGTGAATGTCTTCTGCGCTATGATGTGGGAACTCCTACATTCGGCATTGCATCGAATTCAATCGCTCCATACGTGATCTACGCCTCCCGATGTTTGATTCTGGTGGTTTCTTCCTCACATAGACACTCCTCTTGTGGCTGATCCACATCCTGAGACTTATCCTTAGGAACTAATAGCTCCTCATCTGCATGCAAGTGTGGCTCCCTCTCAAGCGAACACTTCATGGCTTTCTCCTCTTGAAATTTGATATCCCATCGCACAACAGTCTTGCGACTGTCTGGAAAATACACACGATAGTTGTGGGGTGTATCAGTGTACCCCAAAAATATCCCAACCTCTGCGGTCGGCTCCAGCTTCTTCCTGGCATCCTTCATCACATGAATGTAAACAGGTGAGCCAAAAATCTTCAAATGAGAAATATCGGGCTTCTTACCAGAAAACGCCTCTTCGGGTGTACTCATGCCAAGTACTCTATGAGGACAACGGTTTTCCACATAAACCGTAGTGTTGCATGCCTCAGCCCACAAGTGTATGGGAAGGCCTTGATCATGCAACATCGTCCGTGCAACACCCACGATCGTTCTGTTCTTTCTCTTAGCGACCACATTTTGCTGTGGGTTATGAGGCACTATGAGTTCTCTTCGAATTCCTTATTTGCTGCAGAAGTCTTTGAATTCGCTAGAGATGTATTCACCACCATTATCGCTCCTAAGAGCTTTCACCTGCTTCCCCGACTCTTTCTCAACTAGCGCCTTGAACTCACAGAACTTTGAGTATGTCTCGATCTTCTTCTGCATGAAGAAGATCCAACACTTACGAGAAAATTTAGCAACAAATATCACATAATACCTGTGCTTTGTTGTCGAAGCTACTGAGAGAGGTCCACACACGTCTGTGTGAATTCTCTCAAGGATCGTCGTGGCACGACTATCCTTCTCATGAAAGGTGGTCTTTACGAATTTTCCAAATGTACATCCCTTGCACTGATCTGACTGCGCAAGTGTACCCTTGGGAAGCCCAGTAGAAATCTGCTGCAAAATTTTCAAAGCACCATGGTGAAGATGGCCCAATCTCCTGTGCCACAATTCGCCCTCATCCCGGCTCACCACTCCTTCTACTTTTCCTGCCATTTCTGCACAGCCATCTACCTACAATCGATAAAGATTCTTAACTCGAATCCCTATCCTCCTGGTTTGACCATTTATTTTGTGGCGCATTAAATCTTTTCCCTCGCTAAAAACAACATCATAAACCTTGTCTTCCAACATCGCCACAAACATCAGATTCTTCTTCAATCCTGGAACATGCATGACATCCTTCAATATGAAAGGTTTACTGGACTCCCTCTCAAAGGAAATGGTCCTGATACCAGTCGCACTGTATCTACCATCATCTCCCATATCGATGTGCACTCGAAGATCCTTTTCATCCAGATCACTAAACAAATCTTTGTCTCCGGTCATATGGAAAGACACGCCACTATCAAGAAACCACACTGATCCCATCACACTTGAAACCAAGCATGCGATCAAAGAAAAATCTAGCTCAAACTGTAAGGCTAAGGCCTCTCCAGCTGCAGATCTAGCAGCCTTCTTATTCTTCTTCTTTTGTGGACAGTTAGTGGCGAAATGCCCGTGCTGGTGACAGTGAAAACACTTCACCTTGGAAAAATCCTGCTTCTTGCCTTTTGCACCGGATTGAGAAGGATTTTTTTTCCCCTTCCCTTTCCTTGCTTTGGCATCCAAAGCACAATTTTCTTCATCTTCATTCTTTGATGAAGATCCATCCTTGGTACCCCGCCTTATCTCCTCCTGCACAAGATCCGACCAAAGTCGCTCCCATCCTGGCAGTTTCTCCCGTCCATTGAAAAAGTATTCGTAGCTATGCCAACTCTTCAGAAGCCCAAGGAGAGCCAAGCTCACCAAGTCTTCTTCATCAACAGTAACCCCCACACTTCCCAACTCAACCTTTCAGTGGACAAACTTCGTAAGGTATTTTGGTATACTGTCGCCTTTCTCCATTTTTATTTTTTTGAGCTTGTCTTTAAACGCCAACTTCCTCTGGTCTCTTCTGCTTTGGAACAAGTCTGTCAAAGCCTTCCACATTAAGAATGGAGTGGCTTTACCGTCAAGGCTAGACACAATGTGGTCCTTCACACCTTCCAACAGAATCCTTCAAAACTTTGCTACCTTCTTTTGCCATGCGTCAAGTGCGGCTGCATCGCTAGAAGTAGGCTTCGGAATATCAACATCTATGAACTCCTTCAACCCATTATCATCCATTACCACCTCCATCCTGTCCTTCTATGCAATATAATTCGAGCTCCCATCAAGGACATACTCCAATCGCAATCCGTTGAAAGACATTTCAATGAATGCTCAACTTCGACACAAAGAAAACACTGCAGCAAATTCGAATTCCACCAGCACAAAACTCAACCGCTTCAATAATTGCAATCTTCTCCAATGATAAACTGCTCTAATACCACATAGAAATTATATACATTATGTGTTATATGTCCAAGATTCTCTTGATCTCACACTATTTTCACTTCATGCAAAATACAAAATCTATTCCACCATTGATCATCTGCAGAAATTAAATCAAGATTTCAATGCACACATGAAACAATAAAAATTCACACACATTACCACAGTTGTTTAATGGGAAAGCCTGAAGTTGAAAACCCCAACTATCTATATATGATATATTTCATAGATATCATGTAACAATCCTCATACAAAGCTGATCATATCAAGCTCTTAGTACAATACAATCACTACACACTAATCAAGCCCGATCTTGCAAATCCATGCACCGATCTTTGCCACCTACTAGCCTGCCTCTACTACGCAATCCCTACTGAAGAATGGCTCTGAATGAACTCGAATTTCTCCATAATTTCTCACACAATCCTAATTGGCATCTCCACTGAGTGTTGGATGCAATCAATGCATCACTATAGTCACAATTGATATTCACACTTGCTCTTTCACCTATCTCTCCACTGATCTCCACTGAAACTACCATGCAATATAGTTAACTGATGTATTTTTTAGTTGATTAATGAGTTATTATTTAGTGAATTAATTAACTAATTAATTCACTCCACTCTCACTAGTGTATCAATCAGTTAGACTAGATACAACTAGCTCAACTGAGTCTAACTGAGTTAAACTAAATACAACTCCACCAACTACTTCTTTAACTCCAACAAACTCTATCACATGAGTTCTAACTAAATTCATCCATGAAATAGCTCCACTAAACCCTCAGTAATAGCGTAATTCCTTCTGTCAGCTGTTGTGCCACATCTGTGCATTTAACTGAAGTGCTCCCAGAGAATAAGATAATGTTTAGAGTACAAATATTATTAAGAGCTAATAATATTTGACATATCTTTTTTTAGACTGGAAATCTAAAAATAGAGTCCGCCCAATATGTCTAAAAATAGAAGTCCATATATTTTTCCAACTTGACCAACCATCCACAAATAGCATCATGCAACTCATATAATATGATCGACATGTCTAAAAATAGACTTGTGCCAAAAATAGCCTGTGGGCCCACTTATTAAAGGCGACTCTTTTCACTAAGCTCATCATCTTGTTGAATCTCAACACTGTGCCATAACTCACCGATGTCTCAGCTCTCCAGCTTCTCTGCTTTCCTTCTCAATGTTGCACAGTAATATACATCAAGTTTGTATAGGTTCTTCACTCGAACCCAAATCTTTTTTACCTGTTGTGTGGCTTTGTCATGAAGGAACTCCTTTCCTTCCCTGGAAATCACATCATATCCACAATATTCCAACATACAATTAGAAGCCAAATTATTCTTTAAACCAGGTACATACATGACATATTTTATTATGAGGGGTTTACCTGAATCTCTTTGAAAGGTAATTGTACCAATACTAGTAGCACTATACCTCCTGTCATCACCCATCTCGATGTGCATATGGAGATCCTTCTCCTCCAAGATGTTGAATAATTATTTGTTTCGGGTCATGTGGAATGAGGCTCCACTATCCAAGTAACACACAAATACCATCACTGATGACACCATGCATGCGATGAGGGTGAAGTACAACTCAAACTATGAAGCCAATTGTTCACCTGCTTAGCCTGCGGGCCCACTTAGTGAAGGCGAATATTTTCACTAAGCTCATCATCTTGTTGAATCTCAACACCGTGCCATAACTCACCGATGTCTCGACTCTCCAGCTTCTATGCTTTCCTTCTCAATGTTGCACAGTAATATGCATCAATTTTGTATAGGTTCTTCACTCGAACCCAAATCTTTTTCAGCTGTCGTGTGGCTTTGTCATGAAGGAACTCCTTTCCTTCCCTGGAAATCACATCATATCCACGATATTCCAACATATAATTAGAAGCCAAATTATTCTTTAAACCAGGTACATACATGACATATTTTAGTATGATGGGTTTACCTAAATCTCTCTGAAAGGTAATTGTACCAATACTAGTAGCGCTATACCTCCTGTCATCACCCATCTCGATGTGCATATGGAGATCCTTATCCTCCAAGATGT
Source organism: Pinus albicaulis (assembly GCA_034641835.2). Classification (NCBI taxonomy): domain Eukaryota; kingdom Viridiplantae; phylum Streptophyta; class Pinopsida; order Pinales; family Pinaceae; genus Pinus; species Pinus albicaulis. The sequence goes on from CM076584.1 coordinate 1,136,781,001, forward strand.
TGAATAATTCTTTGTTTTGGGTCATGTGGAATGAGGCTCCACTATCCAAGTACCACACAAATACTATCACTGATGACATCATGCATGCGATGAGGGTGAAGTACAACTCGAACTATGAAGCCAATTGTTCACCTAATGCTCCTCTTGGGGCCATCTTGTTGTTCTTATTTTGTGGCCTAGTTTCCATGCTCATGACAGTTGAAACATTTCACCTTTGACAAGTCACGCTTCTTGCCTGCCTTTCTGGTCTCGGATTTGGAATGGGATGCCTTCCCTTTTCCTTTCTTTTCCTTTCCATCCAATGCACAGTTCTCCTCATCATCATTCTTTGATGAGAATCCATCTATGGTGCTCCACCTAATTTCTTCTTGTGCCAAATCGGACCATATTCGCTCCCAATTTGGCAGCTTATACCTCCCATTAACAGAGTCCCGGTAGTTATGCCAGCTCTTGGGAAGTCCTAGAAGTGTTAGGCTCACCAAATAATCATCAACAACAATGATCCAAAAACTTCCAAACTCATATTGACATTGAGTGAACTTGGTCAAGTATTTTTGGATCATGTCACCCTTCTCCATTTTGATCTTCCTAAGATTTTCTGTCAGTGCCAACTTCCTGTGGTCACTGCTATTCTAATACATATCTATCAAGGCTTTCGACATTGCATATGGAGTCACCTTCCCATGGAGGCTCAAAAAAATATGGTCTTTAACTCCCTCTAACAAGATCCTCCTTGTCTTTGCTACATTCTTATTCCATGCATCGAGAAGTTGATAATATGTTGCTGCTGGCTATGGGACATCAGTATCTATGAAAGCCTTCAGTCCGTTGTCCTCAGGAACTTCCTCCATCCTGTCCTTCCATGCAACATAATTTGAATTTCCCCTGAGTACATATTCGAGTCTCAAGCCATTGAAATACATCTTTATCTGTTATTGGATACCAAAGAATGAATTTGAAAATTCGAACCTGATAATAAAAAGAATAGTTCTTCTTCTTATTTTGATTCCTGGCGCTCTGATACCATGTAGAAAATCTAATAACGAGATTCAAACTAGTCTTGTAATGTACTAAAACAATATATTGAATCCTTTTACAATTTACACAAGCAAAACACGATCACACAACCACATAACAAGAAAGATAAAGAGACGATCAATCACACAACACAATATGTATCTGGGAAAGCACACTACCTAAAACCCCACTATATTTATATTGTATAAATTCAATATCATGAAACAATACAATGATTTCTCTCTCAGAGAAATTCCTGCACTCTGCCAACTGTCTCACGCCGATCTATGAAAAATCATCCAATTACTTAGCCAATTCTCAGCCTCTACTCAACCTGCCTTTCTCATGAATTCCTTGAGGAATTAGATCCCTATTAAATAGGAAAATCCATTTCCTTGATTGCGTAATCCTTCCTAGGCCTCCAGTTGACTCTATAACTGACCTGTACAATTTTCTAACTATGAAACTGATAGTTATCATCCCTTTAACCTCAGCCTCAATTGGGTATTCCTTAGAACTAACATGAAACAACTATTTATAGTGAATTATTATTTAACTGATTGAACACTACTTTTGAATTAAATCAGATTTAATTCACTTGACCTATCACTAGCTCATCACTCAGTTACAACTCTTCAAACTGATTTTAACTCAATTTCTTGAGTTAACTAATTATAACTCACAAATAACTATAACTGGACCCCCTTAAATCATGGGAGATCTCTATATTCATCCTCTTAGAGCCTCAGCTTGAATTTCCTAAGATAACTCAGTCATTTTGACTTAGTTAACTAATACAAGTTGCCATGAGATGAAATTACAATTTCTCTTCCAATTTAATTAAGGGAAAATTAGATTAGAAGCCCCCTTTGGGGTGCCATTTCAACAACAAAAATGCTCAACATTTTCACATTTATCGTGCCCAACATGAAGGTTATGGTAGCTGACGGTAATAAAATTGAAAAGGTAGGGAAGTGCCATAAAGTTAAATTACAAATTCAAGACTATAACCTAGAAACTTCGTTTTACATTGTACCATTAGGAGGAGTTGATGTGGTCTTAGGTATCCAATGGCTACAAACCCTATGCACTTACCCTTCCAAACATCAAAATAAATTTATAAAATTTAAATCGGAAGGGAAAAAATACAATTATATGGGTTCCATCGCCCAGAGAATCAAATTGTATCATCATACTAGATGATGAAAATTATTCGAAAGAGAGCACTAACTTATGTAGTATAATGTCATCAATTAGAAATGTTAACTTCAAATTTGGTCAGCGAAGAAGCACCAAAATTCCAAGAGCTAATTCAAAAGCACAAAAAAGTATTCCAAGACCTTCCAATGAAGGTGCCTCCTAAAAGAGAATCGAGCATACAATAGTAGTCAAAGCAGGATCAAATCCCATCAACATCAAACCGTTTCGATATCTGCATCATCAAAAAAATGGAATTGAGAGATTAGTCCAAGATCTTTTAAAGTGTGGCATCATCACAAAAAGTAAAATTCTGGATGTTGATCCCGTTGTATTAGGTCGGAAGAAAGATGGATCATTCAGATTATGCATCTATGATCGAGGACTAATCAAAATAACAAATAAAAACAAGTTTCCAATTCCTTTTATCGATGAAATGTTGGATGAAATACACGGAGATGAATACTTCTCAAAATTGGACTTAAGGTCAGGGTATTACCAAATTAGAATAAGGTTGGAAGACATAGAAAAAATTGTGTTCCGAACACATTAAGGTCATTACGAGTTTAAAGTAATGCCTTTTGGGTTAACCAATGCACCAACAACATCCCAAGCCACTATGAACAAGTTGTTCCATCCATATCTAAGGAATTTTGTGTTAGTGTTCTTTGATGACATTTTAATTTATAGTAAAACCTGGAAGGAGCACCTACACCATTTGGAGCAAGTTCTTACGATATTAGAAGAACATATGTTTTATGCCAAGAAGTCCAAATGCACTTTTGCAAAATAATAAGTAGATTATCTTGGACATATAATATCTAAGGAAGGAGTAAAAGTATATCCTAATAAGATCAAAGCTATAAAGGAATGGCACAAACCAGTTAACATCTCCAAGGTAAGGGGATTCTTAGGATTGACCCGGTATTATCGAATATTTATTAAAAACTATTCCCATATAATTTCACTCCTAACGAACTTTCTAAAGAAGATTTCGTTTCGATGGAATGATGAAGAAGAAAAATGTTTTGAAGACTTGAAGAAATTTGTATCTAGTGCCCCTATATTGGCAACTCCAGACTTCTCAAAACCATTTGTAATTGAGTGTGATGCTTCAGGTTTTGGCATAGGAGTAGTACTAATGCAGGATGGTCACCCAATTGCATTTGAAAGCAGGAAGCTCAATAAGAAATAATGTTTCAAGTCTACATACAACAAGGAAATGCTTTCTATTATGCAGCCATTAGCCAAATGGAGACAATATCTCTTTGTAAGTAAGTTATTAATATGAATAGATCATAATAGGCTTCAACATCTTCTCCAACAAAAAAAGTTATCTAGAAAACAATAAAAATGGATATAAAAAATCGTTGCCTTTGACATGGATATATTACATAAGAAAGGGAAATATAATGTGGTATTTGATGCTTTGTCAAGGAAATATGAAGAAACATCATTACTTGTAGTTTCAGTTGTTGTTCCTGAATGACTTAATGAGATTCGAAGTGAATATGTAAAAGATCTGGAAGCGAGTGTTATAATCAATAACATACCACAAAATTCAAAATTTGAATGGAATAACGATATTCTATAGTACAAGGGAGGAATTTATCTGAATTCAAATTCCAAATTTAAAGACAAGGTTCTCAAAGAGTTGCATGATTCACTGTCCATCGAACATGTGGGATTCTTTAAAACCTATTATAATTCACGCCAGTAATTTTTTTGGAAGGGAATGAGTAATGATTTTAAAAAATATGTAGTAGAATGCGATAAATTCTAGAGGAATAAAAATGAAAATATTATGACACCTGGACTACTAAATCCTTTAAATATCCCAAATCATAAATGGGAGGAAATATCAATGGACTCTATCGAAGGTTTACTTGTATATGATGGTAAAAATAAAATCCTTGTAGCAGTCGATAAACTCACAAAGTATGCTCACTTTATTGGAAAGAGGAAATCATATTCAAAAAAACAAATCACTAAGATATTTTTCAAAAAAATTTACAAACTACATGGATTTCCCAAGGTCATTGTGAGCGATAGAGATGCCAAATTTAAGGGTAATTTTTGGAAAGAATTTTTCAATCATATAGGAACCTATCTCAATATGAGTTCAGCCTACCATCCTCAAACATATGGCCAAACAAAGGTTGTCAATAAATTTTTAGAAACCTACCTATTATGTTATTCCACATACAAACAAAATAAGTGGGCTCAATGGTTACTTCTCGTTGAATGGTGGTATAGTTATACTTATCACATGTCAACGAAAATGACTCCATTTCAATCTCTGTACGGTTACGAGCCTATGAAATGGAAGGAATTTTCTATCATCGAGACAAAACTTCCAGTTATTAAAGACCAGTTAGAAGAAACCCAAAAAGTCGTCCAATCCCTAAAATAAAATTTAAATAATGTATGAAATTGTATGAAGCAGCAAGCTTATTGAAACATAACAAAGAGAGAATTTTAAGTTGGAAAATGGGTATTTGTTAAACTTCAACCTTACAAGAAATTTTCCTTAAAATAGAAGGGAAAAAACAAATTGGCACCAAGTTTTATGGACCATACCATATCAACAAGAAGATCATCCAAGTAGCATATATTTTAAACCTTCCTGATAGAAGTCATTTTCACACAGTTTTCCATGTATCGTGCATTAAAAAGGAACTTGGAAAAAATCAATCAGCATAAACAACACTTCTGACCTTAGATGACGAAGGAAGGGTCATTCTAGAACCAAAAGCTATCACCGGCATCAAGAAAAATAAGTTTTGATCACGAGTAATCAAAGAATACCTTATCAAGTGGAAGGATTTACTAGAAGAAGAAGCTTCTTGGGAGACAAAATCGTTTCGTCAAAAACACCCGTTGTTACATGTGCTTTGAGGACGAAGCATCTTTTCAAGAGGAAGGAAATGTTATGTAAATTAATCTTAATTTAAATATGTAATTATTAACTCATTAAGCAAAGTGTGTGATCATAGATCATGCCCATTGGTCAAGAGGCACCCAAGGTTGTATTTAAGCCAAGGGCCTCCCACATTTGTATCATTATTCAATAATTAATATATATATCTATTCATTTTTCTGATTTTTTGTGCTCCATTATGCATCTATCTCAAGCATCACAAGCACTTCGTACTTCCAATCACCCAGGGAAATACAAATAGGAAAAACAACTAAGGGTGTCACTTCATGATAAATAACTTGCTAGAATAGTCATCGATCAAGATTTTATGTATGGTTAGTGAACATAGTATTGATTCCTATAATCAAAGCTCTAGGAGAAATGGTGTCACCCCGAGTACTTGCCACTTCAACTAAAACTCTTGTATACACATAGCCCACTAATTCAAATTCCAGGGGATAATATACTTGCTTGAACCAACTTGACTAGTGGTTGACACCTATGTTGGAGGTGCTTTCATGGAAAGTATGATTCTCTACTAATGGATTTTTTTATCCTTAATGAACTTCTAGTTGATTTTTCTAGTCTTGGAGAGTTTACTCTCCAATCCTACACCAAGGATTTAAATACTAGAGTATTATTTTTTTCTTGAAAGAAAAATGTTTAGTTGATTTTATGAATAAATAATTCATTTTAATACATTTGGTATTACTCAGGAGATGGAGATGCAACTAATGATGTACTAAGACATTTGAGAAAAAAAGAAACACAAGAACATTACCAATTTTTAAAATTTACTCTTATTCTTTTATGAAAGTAAGTCGCCATTAACCATTAAACATGAACAACTCTTTCAAAGATCAAAAACACTCTGCAATGCAAATCCTATCTCTTTTGAGACTACTAAAAATACATCCCTATCAATCAAACATATCTACAAGAAAACACAAATCAAACACGTCACTAGAAATGAAAAATGAAAATGAGAACAATATTTTTATCTCTTTTCTCATTGATGAACCCTCAAGTGCTTAATTAAGTGTAGAACAAGGAAATCCCTTACTATAGGCCCTAATCCTTCATATTAATAAAAAATAATTGAAAAAGTAGGACAAAAATGTAGAAAATGTGAAAAATATTATTATAAGAGCTACATACACCTTTCGTGAAAGTAAAAAGCATTTATACCCTCCTTTATTGAAGAAAAAAATCATATTCCAGTGAAGGAAATGAGTGTACTTTCTTTGTATAAGGTAGAAACTTCACAAAAGCCTTGAAAAAAAATTCTCTGAAGACCAACCTAGAGGAAAGTTAAGCATGGTAAATATGATAAGAACTACCAAAGGAACCTAAAAGAAGTCATTAAACAATAAAGCAAATGTAATGAGAAGAAATCAAGGATTTCTTCCTAACGAAGTCACCAATTATGAGAGAAACGATTATCCTAATAGCAAAGGATGTACTATCACAAAGTGGTTCAAAGAATAGTTCACTTATTTCTCTAAAACTAGACTTTAACTGCTTGCTATAACTAAATTTTAGTTAAAGAAATGACATACCTTATCCTAGTGGTTGGTTTGAAGTGAATCCTATACACTAATATTACTATATTTGTCCTTATTCGATCCAAGTCCTAAAAGTTTCACACAAAGAGACAAAAACCTTCCTTAATGCAATCTATTATACAAGAATCATATAACTATTTTGAACTAGCAAATAATTAAATTTATTTCAAACAATAAAACACAAATTTAAAGCATCTACTAAAGAATACTAATTGTACTTGGAAGAAGGAAAGAAGAGAGCTCTTTTTGTCAACATTACTGGAAGTCTTAGTTATTAAATCTTTGAGTTACAATAATCTTTAATAGAATATCACCTTTTCACTACCACCTTCATCAGGTCATGTGAGAATATTAGTGGAAGTTAATAGCTTCCATTCAATATTATAGAGGTGTTATAGAAATTAATTCACATAATACAATGTCAAGGGAGTGAGTTAAGTAATCCCTGTAGTGTAATATATGATGTTCCATGTGGATAATTCATGTAATATGCTATCAAGGTGTAGGGAGGTATGGTTGATTTAATACAATGTCAAGAACATTTTCCACCTCGATGATCAACCTTCCTTAAATTATCTTTCAATTAGCCTCAAAATAATCAATCAACTAATATTTTCACTAAGTTTGGAATGGAATCAAAGAGATCAGTTATGCCACATTGTGTGTGGAGATGTAGTTGTGTGAAAGGACCTTTGTGTGGATATTTTCTTTTTCAAGAGGAATGATGTGCAAGACACAGTATGTGTGGAGGATCAATGTGTAGGGGAATAATTTATGAATTTATTTGCACATGAAAAAATTGCTAAGTGTTGAAAATGTGGAAAGTATGGTGTGGAGTGAAGATATGTGTGAATATGATCAAAGTGCGGGGTGAAAAGTGTTTTCGTACATTTTTCTTGAAAAATAACTAAGTCGAGGAAAATTTTGGGGTAGGAAAAACAAATAGGATTACCAAAATACATCAACATCTCTTCCTTTACAATACGTCATTAGTGCATGATACATCCTCTAAAATGAACACATCATGGTGATCACCTCTCCTGGAGGTACATGTCACCATTCTTTAACATGTTATTCTTCTCGTGGTGAGGAGTATGGAGACGTAGGTTACAATAGAGGAAATGCACCTCAAAAATTTACTATCCTACTTGTTCTTCCTCTATTTTCCATATTTTCCTAGAACGGGAAGAAATTTTGCAAACATAATTAATTGAATTGACATTATTCAATTAAATAATGCATAAAACAACAAATGGGTTTGAGGTCCTGGAATTTTGAACATAGTTCTAATACAAAATGTAACATCCTATTTGGTGTTAACCCTTTAAATTTAATAATCTTGCAAATTACACAATTAAACTAAGATTATATGTATGTATGTATGTATGCATTTTCACACAACCATTGTTCTACACACACACAAAGATATATAAAACTCTTTCAAACTCAAAAATTGTGCAATTATGCAATTGAATATTAAATTATAATAAAAATTAATTTTCACTACCATCGCAAGACATGCAATATTACTACAAATGTTTTTGTAAAAGTAAGGTCTTTTACATGTATACACATACCCCTTATTTCTAATTATTTAACTTCAATATCCTCTTATATACTTCGTCAATTTTCCCTTGTATATTTATTTAAATTAAAAACCATATTTTGATCATTTCAACTTGACATAATAGAATTCTCATTCACATGAAACTTAATCCTTAAAAAAATATTTTTCAATAATGAAATCGCACTGATAAATTTGGTCAAGACAATAAACAAATGGCAAGGCAAAGGCTTCTTATTTGGAAATAAAATATAGTTGAGTTATCAATATGCATGCTACTGAATAACTTTCCTTCATACATTATTCTAAACAATTATTCTTGAGAGTGATAGGGTCCTAAGAATATAATTAGACTGAAGGAAGTAAAATTGTAAACAAAAATTGGAACTAAGGAATCATAAATGCTCATGGTCACTGGAAACTGAGCATTGGGTTCAAAGGAACAATCCAAATCTACACTTGAAAACATACTCCAAGCACACTTGAAAAGGGGCATGGATAATAGAGGTATGAATGGATTTCATTGAATCTATATGGAACATAAGGAAGATTTTGATTCCATATCCATCAATTTCTAGAGTTGTATTCTTAGGATATGCTTGATCATCATGTTGACCACATTTGTTTCTCCATCGGTTTGGAGCTAGATATAGATTAAATTTGGTTAGCTTGGTGTCCATAAGTGACCATGGAATGGAAAAAAAACGTACTTAGAAACCTATTGTCTATATCTGAAATAACTGTCCATAATAGAAAAAAATGACCCAAACATGCTTGAAGACAAGCTTCATGCTATCCTTTATTATGATGCTCTTCTTATAGGATATCAAAATGGCCATCTTAGAGATTTGATCAACAACCAAAAATACACAATCATTAAAATTCTTGGTTGAAGATGTGCTATATATGAAATCCATTTTGGACTCCAAGTTTTGTTTGGGATGGGAAAAGGAATGTACAACCAATGCTTCTTGATGGAAATTTCGACAATGGTTTGGGTCATGCATGATATAATATACCTACTTACGCCAAATATAAGCTTTGGATAGTAAAATACTATTGTGTCACTACCATTGTATTATTTGTGTTAAAGTACACTACCATTAGACTATAATGCACCTCCTAAATTGGCTTCTCATACTCACTTGAAGGAACATATAAATATCCCAAATGGCACATAATTTCATCATGGAGATGAATTTTTAAGATAGTTTTGTTGGTGTTTGATAGTAACAATGAAGTGTAGTTTTTATTGTACAATTGGACCAACTAGGGGACTTGTGTCCATAATAGTTAAGCATTGTGCTCAACATCATAGCCGAAAGTTAATTAACGCAAATGTGAAATGGGATTTATGTTATCCTTCTTGTACTTATTGTTCAGATTTAATTGTTGAAGCTACATCGACCACTTTTGATGATGGCCATTTTGTAACTTTCCTTACATATTCATAAATTATAGTCTTGTGGTTAGTGTGGATCATTCTCTCCTTCTGTAAAAATGTAACACTTACATTGGCAACAGATATGCATAATTGAATATATCTCCTTGTCATGAGTGAAGTAATTATGAATTGCATTAGAGAGTGCCTAATTGTGATTGGCCACCGTATGTTCATGCTTAGAGAGGCATAATCATGTACATGTCTCAATCTTAAAGGCCCATTTCTAGTTTGGTAGAGTGAGTACTAGTGTTAAATAAAGGGGATGTTTTAGATCATCAAATGTTTTTCATTCTAACTCAACCCAAATGAACTTGTCTTTGGCACCACCTATGGTCACTTGGCTAAGGATCCAAGTGATATGAGAGAACATGAACACAAACCTATGATATAAGTTGGTGATGCTTCAAAAATTATGGAGCTTGGTTTGAGTTTTTTGGGGGAAACCAATTGAAAATTACCTAGATCATGGTTGGATGCATATGCACACCATGTTCATCCATGATGTATCTTAGATATTAAATTCCTTGCTTGCTGAGTAAGAATTTCTCTAGAATAGCTTACAACTTGTGTTGTCATAAGGTTCTTAGTATTTTTTGAATGCATTGCATATGTTCTGCCCAAGTTTTATTGAAGATGAAGATATTATCCAAATATTGTGAATAGCTACAACAGATCATTTTTCATCCTCGAGAATATTCTAGGGAATTATTAAAATGAAAGGCATGGCCAGTTACTCAAATAGACCTTCTTTAGAGTTGAACCCAATCTTCTATGCATGAAATAAATCAATTAGATCCTGAGGTAGCCTTACTTTAAATAAATATTTCTAAAAATTTGTTATCATTTAGTTAATAAACATTATCATTAACCTAGGGGATTAGATATTGGTTCTTGATTGTGACTTTATTTAGATATTTGTAATTAATACATAGTTTCCATGTCTCGTCCTTCTTCTACACCAACTCAACTGGCCTCCCACAAGGTGAGAAACCAAGTCAATTATGGCCCATTTGGATGAGCTCTTGAATATCATGTTTGATTCCTTCATTCTCTAAAAGAGAGAAATTATATACAAATCCTTTAGGTAAAGGGGCACCACATATAAAACCAAATGAATGTGTGACCTGATAGTGCAAAGGCACTCCCATATGCGAAGCAAATATATCTTTTTACTCTTCCATTATCATGTCCCCCACTTCTATTATGTAGATCCAATGCAGTGGTTGTAGTAGTCACATGATCTTCTATTCACCTTCCTACCAAATAATGAAGAGGATAAATTTCTTAGTCTAATAGATTATCTTCCTACACTACTTCATTTAGATAAAAGAAACTCAAGTATTCAAAACTAATTATGCTCTTCTATAGATATGAGATCCTAAATTAATAATGGCACTACAGTGCTTAGAATCATGAACACAATGATGTTTCCACATATATGGTTGTCCTAAAATATCACCACAAACTTCAAGCGGGGCAACATCACATGGTACCTCATCTTTAAAGAGTTTTATTTCATAGGGTATACACCATTCTTGATCAATGTAAATGTCTCATCCCTGGCTTAACTAACCAATGGTATATGGCTAGAGGTGTGCCATTGTTGGTAGCTTCAATCTCTAGATGAGCTTTGCTAAGATCAAGCTCTCCAGGATAATATTATTAATAAGGAATGTAACAAATTCCCTTCACCAACATACACAACTGTAAAAAGTGTTCATTTTTCTTATAACCATTTTCCTCCTTTAATTGGATTTTGGTGGTTGTGATGGTAGCATTGAGTTCTACATCAATGGCACACTTTCCCTTATATAGCTTGAAAATAGAGTTTCAGCCAAAGTTTGACTCTGAGGCTTTCATCTTAACCAACAATTATTGCTTAAAACAACATTCACCATTGTTGTCCTAATGGATTTTATGGAATTCGCACCATTTTATAACATACTTCTTTAACTTCCTATTACTTTTCTTTACCTGCAACTTGGACTTGGATTTGATTTATTTGTTATTTTTTCTACAAGTTAGGGTTTCCTTTGACATGTTTTTATTATGGTGGATCTATAGAGCTAAAATCTCACTTATTATTCTACTTAAATTTTTGTTTGATTTTTACAACATCAAGAAGTGACTTCCAGTGAGGATATGTCCAATATTCCATCTATTTTTTTATGTACTTATGTAGAAACCTATAGTAATTTAGCATTAAGTGCCACTTGGAGTATCTAATAGCCATTTTTTAGTGTAACATATGAAATATATTTATGTACTCTAGCTCCATTTGGTATATTTCTTGGTGCAATGTTGTCCATCTCATGTACTAGTCATCATAGTTCCTAATAGGGTAGAAATACTCCATAAGGGCATTGAGAAAATCCACTGAAATGGGTTGTTTCCTAAATGTTTCAAAATCATCTTTTGCATGTCAATATTTGACACAGGGAAGAGACTTGAGGTGTGCGAAGGTGATCTTATAATTGTCATTTTTTTTTAAAGAGTAATAACCCTCTAACATGTTTAATCATTTTCCCAAAGCATATGAAACTATTGAGCTTCAAATAAAGGAAAAAAAGAATAAATTGTACCTTGAAATTATCTCTATCATTGTTATAGTCATTAAATGATCTAGGAAAAATTATCCATCATCACATTCCTATATTGCATAAGGGCTTCCTATAATAATAAATTGATGTGATATCTTGCTCCATCATATTTATTTTCTTCCATCATGGGAGACCACTTGGGCCAATGAGAGTGGTATTTCCCAGGATGAGTTACTTTGAGGCCATACTCCCTATATGCTAACCTCATGGAGAAACAACAAAGAATAGATTGCTCTGGTACCACTAATCTAGATTGTACATAGGAAAAATTGAAGGAAAAAAAATAAATGGAAACATATGAAAATATTGTACAAAGCACAATATTACAATGAAACTCAAAATATATTAATGGATGAAATAGGAAAATAGTGCATAACTTGAAGCAATACAAACTAGCTAGAACTGTGGTAGCTTATCTTTGAAGATAGATGTGTCAGCTACACTCATTTGCAATAAGAAATTACAAGGGGTCAAAAGTGAATTTTAACATAAATTGTGGTCAATCATGATGAAAAAACCTAAATATACTAAACCATAACCCTAGGAAATGATGTGGAAAAAGGAATATGAGCCTTGAAAAGACTACGTAATATGTCAAATTCTCGGGGGAGAAACTTTTGTATAAAAACTCTATCTATGTCATTGGATCTTTACAAAGTTTAATCCATGCTTTATGTGTTTGGTAGGCCATGTAATCAAATATTCCATGGCCTATGTAAACTACTAAAAATGTAAGGAAAAATCCCTGAAAAATGCACTAGAAATTTGAGCCATAAAAACACTCTAGAAAAATTTCCAAGATGTGGAACGATTTTGAGTTAGTGAAACAAGAGGGTGGCTACTCGTAGCCAAATTTCCAGTATGCGGAAATGATTTTGAGTTAGTGAAATGAGTGGGTGGCTACTAGTATCCACTTAAATTGATAATTATATAAATATTCCCAATTAGGATTCCTTGTAAATCCTTTGTTTTTCTATGAAATAAATGTTGAAGACTTAATTAATATTTTTTATGTTGCTCATTTGTATTAGAAAGAATATTGCATATGTAAGTTTTGAAGAAGATTAGATAGAGATTTTTTTTGTGCTATCCAACTAAATTTAAAAATGGCCATAATAGGCCAAATCACACCACACAAATTGGCTATGTGCATTGAACTAAATGGATTATGTATTCAACCAAAAGTATCCTAAAAGGTTGTTGGTGGTCAAGCAATTTTTAAATTTCAAACTACCTACCCTACCAATGCAAATTTACATTAAGGAATTTAGGTCCTAGTATCCAAACAATATATAATAATTACATATGGAAAAAATGTTTGACAGGTGAGGATGCATTGTTAACAACCTCTCTATAGTTAATATACATATAGCCAAAAATAACCCATACCATTTTACTATAAATAATCAAAATTTTCATGGTGATAGATGGTCACATATGCCTAATCTAACAAACATGAATCCTATAGTAGTTCAATTCATGTCATATTTAGATCAAATATAAGCACCTCTTTTATTCAAACTCAAAGAGGGAATTTTATAAAAATGAGCTAAAATATCATGGAAGAATTTCAATAAAATTTCCCCTTAGATTTGATATGAACACAACATATATTACATTTGTAAAACCACGGGGATTAGAATCCTAGCTAGTTTGACATGCAATGGCAGAAAAATACCCTAAAATTTGGACTACAATGCCATCAGTTGCAAGAATACAAGGAGAAGGGTCATTGCGTATTAAGAAGATACCAAAATAGTTGGCATAGTAAATCGATGGTTACACTCAAAATAAAATTAAGTAGCTAATCACTCAAAATATAACACAAGAAACTAGCATAGAAATGGTAGAAACAAATAGAGTAAAGATAAAGGTTAACACTACCAAATTGGTGGGGGCTGGGATAGTTCCTACTGCCAGCCCTTACATTGAGCTATGGGCTTGCTCAGTGCATTTGTATCCTTCTGCTCTCATCTTTGTTTCGGTTTTCCGGGATATGATGAGATAAAGGAGATGCACTGATGTCATGTTTGGCTCCTTTTTTTGGTCTCTTTTAGCTGCTAAGCATCTTTACAGGTGTTTAAGCAGCTTTGTCTCCACTTCCTTTCGAAAGAAAGGAATGGCTATGTTACTGCAATGCTATGCATATGATCTGAAACTATCTATATAATAGAAAGTTCGATTTTTTTCCGTGGAAAAAAAAAAACACTACCAAATTGGAGGTACCTTGTAATATGGTTTCTAACAAGGAATACTTGAAAAATACATAGTTTTCATCCAAACTTTAAAAGTTATATGTATAGTGCATTGATGAAAGAAGTCTGAATTTTTTATGCATCTAATGACACAAAAATGGTTGAATTTTCTTCCCTTCTTGGAGAGATTATGGAAATCAAAGATGAAAAACACCATTTGAAGAGGATCCCTAAAATACAACCATTTCTAGGGATGGATTCTTCTTAATCCTGAAGGAATAATAGTGGATAAATTCTTGTGGGGGCTTGGTAGGAAATCAAATAACCAGGCTGAGATGTATAGTCTATTTTTGGGCCTAACAATAGCACAAAATCAGGGCATTCAACACTTAGCTATCCTTGGATACTCTTTCCTAATCATTTTCCACATAAGATCCAATACTCCCCCTAAAGATAATATGTTAAGCCTATTAATCCATAACATCAAAGGTATTTTGTTCCCCTTCTTTAGCTATCCCTCTTTTCATATTCTTCGTAGTCTCAATACTGAATTTGATATTATTTCCAATAAGGGTTGCCTCAGTTGGAAGAATGGAAAATGGAAATTAATGGTGTGGTCGTCAAGATTTCATCCCTTAAATTATTTCAATGGCCTATCTATATCTCCCCTCCATCAATATTTCCCCCTTTAACTCTAAATAATCTATGTAAATTTCTTGCAACTTGTTCTCCCAAAATTCCTCTCCACGTCCCTTGCTTCCACCTCAATGTTTAAATAGTAGGAAAATATATGATTTGGTATCATATGCAATGATGTTATGGCATGCTCCATACCAGGCGAAAGTTATTTGGTGGCTTATGCAAATTTTATGGTGAATGCATACAAATGTGCTACATTTATTGGCTTTAGCACCACCCCTGTACTCCCTTCAGACTATTACTTTAGCATCTATTTTAATTATCTCCTCCAATGTACCACAACCATGCGAACTGAGGAAGATTAGATGGGACTATGAAATTGAATCCATGGCGTACTAGGAAGAGGTATATTCTGGGAGTGGGGAGATGATGATCTTATCTCGGGACCCTGAGTTAAGTGATGTGAGCTTGTAGAATCACATGGGTCTTTCCACTAGCATCAAGATTAAATTTCAATAAAAAGACTTTGTTTTCTCATTTTTGAGTGCATAGAAAAGGTTATGGTTTTTCCATACTCAGAGCCTTGGGTGAAGTGAGGCTCTCCTAACTAGGGTGGTGTGCAATTGGTAAAATTGGAAGCTCATTATTGAGCTTCCGACAACTTCCTAGGCTCTCTAGTGCTAGTATCTAGGCTCGAGAATCAAGCACCATTCCATCTAGGAAGGTTGGCGATATGTCCCATATGATTCAAAGGTAATTGCGATATGTCCCATATGATTCAAAGGTAATTGTTTCCAATTCTTGCCCAATTAGTTTGGTGCATCATAGGGAGCCTTTTGTTTGTTCATAAGTCTTAAGCTATAGTCCAAAAAAATCAGAATTTTGTGCCTTGGATCAGGCTGTGTGGTTCTTTAGTGTTATCTCTCTTTGGTCGGGTTTCTAGTTCCAAATCAATAAATTGGGCTATATGGTTGTTTATCCCAATACGTAGGAAAGGAATTTAGTCCCTTTTCTGTCAGCCTAGTTTCATCATATTTCCTATTTGTTTGGATTTGTGGTCTTCAACCTATTTTCATGGATTCTAGCTTAGTGATGGACGACTCAGCTTCAACTATATGTGACCAATGTTGAAAGGCACTTGCAGAAATGAATGCAAAAAATTATGACTTACAGGTATTGATGTATCAACCGCATGATTCAGACAGATCCACAATGGAAACAATAGAGGCCATGTTGAGAATTTGGAGGGGCAGTGATTAATTCAAATTCTCTTATTGATAATTACTTGTGAGCATACTTGTTTTACTTATGTCTTCTCTTCTTAACTTATTTAGTTTTTCATCAAGTCAAATACCAAAACCACAAGAGACAAAAATTTAGGCTCTTCGAGCCAGGGAAAAACCTCTCCCTCTTGGAGAGGAGAACCCACAAGAAATTATTCTTATAGAATTTCCTATGACAAGTACCATGACCATGACACAGACCCTAGACCTTTATATGCCTCTAAGACCTTTTCATTTCTTCTTCATTGGCTCCTTCTTTCCTGCACCTTCCTACACCAATCTATAACTTTCAACACCAAGTCTAGAGAGCTTGGTCTTTACTCATATTATTCCTTCTCCATATGTATATGATACTTATTTGTGATATCAGAACAACATCATAGATTGTACTACCTTGTGCCTTCACTTAACCTTGTTAACTGTGCACGCTAGTTTCCTTGTAATGATCAGACCGCCATATATTAGAATGATACCTTTACACAATCTCAGTTTTGTACACTAACATAATCATGTTTTAGCACAGTAGTATAGTCTCTTCCTCATATAGAACACTGCCTTTATCTTACATATATTTCAGACCTGATCTTGCACCTTAGACATAGAATTATCACCAAACAACATTACTCTGAAAACAATCCTCGCAATTATGTGATAACGTAGATATTATCACAAAGTATTCATCGCATCTTCTTCAATTAGGGTCCTTGCTATACATCTGTAATCCGAATTCCAATCTCAAACTTGACCGCATGTTTTAGCCTTAGACTCATCCGCAAATCTGTTCCGAAAATCATAGAAGTCTGAATTTTTGTTCTGTAATTTCTAGGAATTTTACTGGGCTATTTATAGTTGATCGAACCAATAATTATCCGACCTATCAGTGAAATTATGTGACATATTATTGAGCCAAATTTTCCTGCATTTTTAAGCTGACTTGTAGGGTTGATGTTCCAGCGTTAAGGAGGTTGTCTTGAGGGTTTCTTTGAGCATCATTATGGAGCCATTTTCTTCAAGTTCTTGAGGCATATTTATCTGACTAGAATATTCATATACATGAATCCCAATTACATTTATAACTAGAAGAAAAATCCTAATAGACATCAAGAAGAAATCTATTGACCTATAATCAAACCTTTCTCCTAAAACCCATGAGGCAAGAATATCAAAAACATATTTTATTATATTTTGTCTTCTTCTTTACATAAATACATAATTACATGGTCAATATGAATATCGATCCTAGTTGCACTTTTCAACACTCCCTCTTAAATAGGGAGGTATTCATACAGGTACATGGTCACTTTCAAACTGAAGAATCTCATAAGAAGAATCAGATTGGTAATCACATCTGTATAGCATCACATCAACCAGAATTTTCTTAGTGCAAGGCCTTGATTAACAACCCCATCTCTCAATGAAAAAATGGGCTACAATGTTGGCTATACACATGAATTATAGACACCATATTCATTGTCTCTCCAAGGTACATACTCCCCTTAGGTGTTCCCAGAGTATGAACTTCTTAGACTATTCGTCTCTTGGGTAGCTAACCCTCAAATAATATCGGTCCTCGACTACTCTTATCTTTAATTTCCTATCACATTCTCAAAGAGTATCGAATGCCAAATGATTACCCAATCCTCCATTTTTTCTTCCAGGTGAAGACCAGAATGATGTGTCTATCCATTCTCTCCACATGGACTTCACTAAGACTTACGATTGTTAGTCTTGGTCTAGTGCATGACACATGTATTAAAGAATCATATACGTTACTCCCTCTTAACCAAGGAAGGACATACTTCAAGTTTCTTCTAGCCAAGAAACTTACCACTGGGCTCCCTCTCAACCAGGGACCTGTAGCAGTAATGGTGAGACACCCAGCTGCTCATGAATAATTCCTCCCCTCGACGTAATGGATTTCGATATTGAGGAATCTTAAACCTTTGGCTTCATAGTGCACAAATCATCCATTACTTTCATCCATGAGTCATGTCAACTATTAAAAAGTGATTCATCATTCTTCCTCATCTAGTCCACCTTTATGCCATGCTTCTTTCCTTTGAACCATCTCCAAGGATCTTACATCCTTACACATGGTTGGAAACCCTCCATAAACTTATCCAAATAAACATATACATAAGAACTTTTAAATCAAAAGTTACCTCAGTGATGATCTTTCACCATGACATCTTCCTGTAGGCATTGACATCCTCTACTCAAATTGACACATCTCCTAAATATATTTCTTTTCAAGAGTCTTCTTGCTTACCATACTTCTATCAGCGTCCACGTATCTTCCCAAGAGATCTCCTAGTCACATCTTCTTGGCTTCTGAATGATAATTGCTTCTTTGCATGGTTTCACTTCATGATCTCTTCAATTCTTTCTACACACATATACATACCCAGGAACTTCCAGTATCCAATTCCTTGTTTGCATACAACTACCTCATATTGCATATGAGGACATATTTAATTTCGTCTGTTAGTGGCAACCTGTGCACCGTAAGATATCCTCCTTCATAAATCATACTTCTAAAGATAGAAGTCCATTACCTGTAACCATATGACATGAATTCACAACATCCAATGTCAGCATATAAATATATGTACCCCATACCTTTTACCTTTGAGTAATCCTATAACAATTTTAATAGAATGAATAACTTCATTCCCTTGACCTGCTTCATCAATATGTCATCATATCCTAATCCCATAACTTTGTAACATACAATTCTTGATGAAACCTTTTCTCTATTTCTAACCAGAGAACCCATAGAGAACTCCATTAGAAAAATGTCAACACTTGTTTCCATATGGATCATTGAATGATTTCCCTTGATCTTGATGACTGCCTTCTATCAATGTTTTTTATTAGCGAGGTTCCCAGTAGCTTCTTCACCAAGTGCTCCTTTCATCCTTCTATCATGATGTTATTAATATACATTGCTTCCTATTATTTTAGAACCAAGATAAATCTCTTGAGGATAAAGATGATCATAGAGATATTTCACTTTATTCTTTCTTATATTTCTTTGCATTAGGTCCTTCCCTTTTACCTATGACATGGTCTTCTTCCCTTTTACTCTTGTCCTTTTTAAATTTAGGATAATCTCATTTACAATGCCCAAAATCATTACATCCGAAGCATCATGCTTTTTCCATATTTCATCTCTTATTCTGAGGAACAAATTTATTGAATCTTCCTTTCTTCCTAGACATGGCTACAAAGGATTGATTCCCTTCACTTGATCTTCTATCAGATTTGAATTTCAATCTTGTTTTTTCTATTTTACATAGAGACCATAGATCACAGAATGGTGTTGCTTCTTTCTTCCCGTATTAGCTTGAAGTGAAGTTTTCCCCATTCTTCTGGTAGAGCATTCAACACCACAGTAATCACTTCATTACCAAACATTACTTCTCCCAATTCCTGCAGTTGGTCTTTTATTTCATAATTCCTCGTAAAAATTGAAGTGATTCCTTCCTCTCCTGAAAATTTCATTTAATATAGTTATTGTCTCAGAGAGATTGCTTCTCCTACAGTACTCACAAATAATAGCTCCACCATTTTCTCATATATTTCTTTTGTAGTTTTCATTTTTGATACATAGGATATGAGAGAGTCCTTAACATATTCTATGAGAATCCTTTGGGCTCTGATTTTTCCTTTCATGTACTTGGCATGAGTTGGACATCTTCTTTTGAGGGTTGAATTGTAGACTCTTTGATATATTCCATAACTTCATCTTCAATCACATTCAAATTTTTCCTCTACTTCCATGCGATAAAGTTTGATGACCTAACCAATTTGTTTCTTTCTTTGCAATAATTCATTAGATAAGATCATAGATACTTACTTGAGTAGGGTGACTTACTCATTCTAGCATATTATTTGATAATGATGAAGATAGAAACTTCTTCTTAGATTGAGTTCTCCAATGTAGGTGATATTTGTATCCTTGATGATAAAGGATGTCTTCCAAAGGATGATGTCTCTTCCAAAAATGTCTTGAATACAAATATTCGATGGAAAATATTTATTCTTGATTAGTGGATATTTTGAAGAATCTTCTTGCAATCTAATCTGACCTTTTAAACCAAAATTTTATCCACAGGGACTTCACTCAATAAACCTCTAACATATCACGTGCAATATTGGAAAATAAACCTAAAAATCACATCATTTAACCCCCTACCAATATAAACTCAATACACCTTCCCAATTTAAAAAGCCCCTGCTTTCACTATATATTGTAGGTATCCATTTTTTTATTGACATTTTTTATACCCCTTTTTATTTTTTTATTAAGTTTGAGCTCCATTTTTTATATCTGCCAAAATAAAAACACTTTATCCCCTATATATCCCCCAATATATTATGCCAAATTTTCCTCATTATATATTCCCAATATGAACCCACGTGCTATGGTATTCCTCCCGCAGTGAAGCCCCTGTGCTTTGATCTTTGCTTCCTTGAGTGTCTTCTTGTCAAGTAGCCTTTTGTGTTCAACACCTTAGCTCTGATACCATGTTGAGAATTTGGAGGGGTGGTGATTAATTCAAATTCTCTTCTTGATAATTACTTATGAGCTTACTTCTTTTTAGGATATTCTGACACATAGGAAATAGTTAAGAATAATTTAGTCTTGTGTAGAGTTAGGTAAAGTGTGTTTCTTTACTATGTACATTTGTAACTTATAATCCGACGGTCACGATTTGTAGTGATCCGATGGTTATCTCTCTCCTCGGTATTAACGACACTTGATCCATGGATTAACACCCGATTAGTCCATGATCTCTATTTAAAGAGCATGGAGGGTCATTTTTCTTCTAACCATTTATGAGAGAAACATATGTAACCTTTATTTTATGGTCGCATTGGCTCAGGCATTGGACTATTTCCCTCTTTGAGGGTTTTAACCATGTGATAATCCTGGTGTATTGATTTTTGATCTGTTTGTGAGTGGTGACATTTGGTTCTTGATATAAGGAACTTACCCTGTAAATTCCTACATGTTATCAGAGCTATTTTGAGGGCTGCATCTGTTGTTGATCCAAATCCTAAGCCGGTTTGACTACATGCAACTGTCGTTTTATAGTCTATTATTTCTAAACATTTTCAGGCCTGGAGAACTGGTCTGTTGTGTCCATAGCATTTTTTATAGTGAGGAATGCCTTTCGTTTCATGCAAAAAGGTTTCCGGTTTCTCAAGTTATGTTAGTTTAGATCTGGAATTAAGTATTTGTTTTGTAGTTATATGTGTTAATAGTTCTGCTTATTTCGGTTCCATTTATTTATTTCGTTTTTAGGTTTTATTTATTTGCCGGATCTATACCCTCTTCTCTATGTATGCTCTTTTCTCTATGTTGTGTGCGATCTCAGAAAATTAGAAACAGGAAGAAGGGATTTTTGTTTACTACGTATGCTCTTTCCCCGCGCCTTTGTGCGATCTCGGGAAATAAAAAATAGTAAAAAAATATATAGTTGCCGGTAAGGCTAACCAAAAATCTAACATTCTGCCATAAGGCTTGCATTTCTTTGTTTGCTCGATTTTTTGTGCAGGAAAAAGCACCCACACGGAAGAACATTTGACAACAAAACAGATTAAAGAGTCTTTTTTCTTAAAAATCTGTTTGGAAATTTGACCCGCGTTAGTTCCAAATCACTCTAAGGCACACTAACACGACTCTCTGGTATTGACTTGTGCATCATAACGTGCTCTCTGCTCTTGACTTGTGCGTTATTAACGCTAAGGATCCTCTGAAACAGAGCGTTAGCACAGCAGAGTAACGCTCCTCTTGACTCGTTTTTTTCAAAAGGCCTAATTTTTCGAGATCTTTCCATTGGAGTAGTTAGTTTCAGCTTTTCTCAGCTTCATTATTTTTAAAATGGAAAGTGCATGCCCGATTATTCTTAACAGCACCAATTATTTCCAATGGCTACCTCATATGGTAGATATAATTAGAAGTAAAGGGCTTTGTAGAATAGCCACAGGCCAAGAAACTAAACCTTCCGATGATGATAATTTCGCTAAATGGGAAAATAAACAAGATCAAGCATGAGGGTTGATAGGAATGTCCATTTCTCAAGATCTTTGATTTCATATCCTTGACATTGACACCCCTCATGAAGCCCTAAACAAGCTCAATATTGTCTTTGGCATTCAAAATCAAATCAGGGCCCACCAGCTTGAAAATGAGTTGCTTACTTTGGACCCCAATAATTTCTCCTCTATTGAAGACTTTTTGTCCAAATTCAAGACCCTTAGACTTCTTTTAGAAGGTTGTAAGGTCAAAAAGGAAGATGGTAGCCTCATCTATTGCATTCTTGCTAAGCTTTGGCCTGCATACTCTATATTTGTTTCTGCCTTCCATTCCACTAGAGGAGCCATCATTTCTTCAAGAACCACCTACAAGAACCCCTCTTAATTTGATGCATTTTGTGATTCCTTGATAAGAGAACAAGAAAAACTCTTACACCTTGGTCTTAGCACTCCTGGAAACGCTTCTAAGAAAGCCTTAGCAACCCAACAGCAATCATATCAAAAGAATCCCAAGGTCTTGAGGCATAGGTCTTGACACATATTTATCTGACTAGACTCTTCATATACATTACTCCTATTTACATTTATAACCAGAAGAAAAATCCTAATAGACATCGAGAATAATTCTATTGACCTATGATAAAACCTTTCTCATGAAACCCATGAGGAAAGCGTATCAAAAACATATTTTATTATATTTTTTTCTTCTTCTTTACATAAATACATAATTACATAGTCAATATGAAGACCGATCCTAGTTACACTTTTCAATAGAGAAAAATAGAATTGGTCGTTTGGAGGATGAGGGCAGGGTAGATATATGAAATTGAGAAATCCAGAGGCCCATGATCATTATAGTAGTGTGAATCTCCTGAGTGTTTTCCACAATCGAATGTGGATTTAATGAAAAAGTACTCATTTTTGTGAAAAAAAACATAACCATTTATAGGTTTTCATAAAATTCAAGTAGCCTAAAGAGGAAGCCAACCAAAAAAACTAAAGCGTACTCAATTAAAATCATCTATATGTCTTTCTTTTATTTTTCAGGGAAACTAAACCAACCAAAGAATAAAATACCTATAAGAATGGATAACCATGGTCCAATCAGAGAATGGAAATATAGATAAAGAAATATTAGGGATTGTTAACACCCAATTCAAAGAAATATTAATGTTTTGATTAGCCAAAAATCTATTCCTAGGTACCAAAGTGAATGGCATGTCCCTTGTAACAAGCACAAAACCACTATCAAAAGATCAAATCACTAATATAGCTTCTTTGAAGTTTGTTATAGTAATTGTATTTAGCATATAGAATTTATTTACAAAATGTTGACCCAAAGGTCACATTGAGAGGGGGGATGAATTAGTGTGAGAGAAATTTTACCATTTCATAATTTTCATAATCAAACACTAATATATCAATGAACCATAACCATAAGCATCATGTCATCATAAGGAACAATGCATCATAAAGCTACCATCACATCAATAACATATCAAGAATCCATCACATCACAAAGAGACATAAGTTTTTAATATGGAAAACCATATGTGAGAAAACCACAAATCCTTCTTCTTCTTTATCTTCAATTCATTACATAGATTTGCAAGCTTTGACCTATTGAAGGCAACCACCCTCGAGTAATTCAAGCTATCACTTGTGGTAGGCTACAACATTATTGAAGAAACAAACTCGAAAGTATGCAAGTAGTTTCTCATTGTAGGCTACAACCTGATTGAGGCACCAACCTCAATGATGAGTGGGATCCAACCTCATTAAGGCTCCGACCTCAGTGATGAATGAGATCCAACCTAATCTAGGCTCTAATCTTAGTGTATGCACGCACCTACTTCTTCAACTCCTTTTGGACCTATATTTCATATCATTTTCAAATTCGATCCACAATCATCATATATGATTAATAAAGAGAAAAAAATCACAATCAACAATCACGATTGTCACCATCACAACATGCACATACAGTCACTATCATCAAAACCTACACATAGTGTCACTAAAATCAATGCCACATATGAAAATATTGTTACCACTGCAAATAAATTCATATAAACCATGGTCACTAGCTTTTAAGCTACTTTCAAGACACTATTCTAACTTGTTCCTCAATTTTTTCACTCAAACCAATTCTCGGAACCCATTTTCATCATGTATCCAAAACTAAGCAATTTGCTCATAGATCTTGAAAAGCATAAAATATAGATTCTTATCATCAAATATTTTTCAATGGGGCTTTCCAAGCCTCCAAAAGAATCACTATGCTTCTTCTAGAACTCAATTTGGACCAAAATTGGGCCCAAAAACTCCTAAAAACCAAACCAAACTATATAAAATTAATGGTTCTATATATTCTCCCTTTTTTAATGTGCTTCTACAAAATGAACATACCTCGACGCCAGTCCTACAAAATTCCCGTCGATGAGTTGTTAACAACGCGACAAAATGGAAAATATATATAAAATAAAAATTACAAACTGAACCTATCGACGAGTGAAGGTTGAACCAGTGACCTCAGGGTTCCCACTGGAACTTGATACCAATTGAACTAATTTGTATTTCTTGCGGGGTAACACATCTGACATATAATTGTCAAAGAATGAGAGTTCAAATGAATAGAGTGTGGGGCCTAATCACCATATGTATTCCTCTCGTTGACATGGATTAGAACTTGTGCACATAATCATAATGTGACCTCTTAGTGTCAGTTTTTTCACACTTCCATCAGTGATCAAATTTTACTCTTTTTCATTTGCATAGTAGGAGTCCCATACCATAAATTTTAATCATTCCATTAGGTCATGAATTCATTGATGGTAGTGGTCTTTCATCAGTTTTCCCTCATGTGAAACTTGCTGATTCTCCTATCTATGGTCTTCAGTCATGATTCAATTTCACTTCGCAAATCATGTTATTAGGTCATAGGGTTGGTCTCATTAGGTTCTAGGGTCTCATCATGGTCAAATTAACGAGTCAAGTGTCAATACATATCAGCAAGGACATAAGGAGGTAAAATAAACTCAAAGGCACAGTATCTAGAAAAATAAAAGAGTTGTTCTATTAAGCTTGATGTAATTTTCACCTCAAAACATGTTTTGAGGTGAAAACATGACACTTTGCCTTTATTATCATTTCTTATGTAATTTTATTTCCTCATATGTAATAAGTTGAGCTTCAGAAGCTGCCATATCTACACAGCCACCACCCTTCTTTTCAAAGGTTTTTTCCATAGTATTTTTAGTGCAAAATCATGTTCTAATTATGTCCATCAGATAGAACTCGGAAAGAGCTTTCCAACGATATATCATGCTCCCAAAACCGACTCCTGGATTGGAGGATATGCCTAAGCGAATAAAAGTCCCCAAAATCCTAACCTTACCCTTCTTTCTCATTTGGTTCCTTAAACTTTATAATCTCTATCTTTCCATATGATTTTAAAAAAATTTCATCTTAAATCCCCTTTGAAATTTCATTGCCGTCTCCTACAAACCTCCAATGTGATTGATCGCATCACAAATTACATACGTCGTCGATCACAAACATTTCCGATGCGATTGACCCATTCCCTTCCCCGATCCGATCGCAATCGCAAGATCGCATCACATCGCAAGTCCAATCACCGATCTGATCGCATCATCCCAATTCCATTCCTCTGATCCGATCACATCGCAAACTTCGCAGCGCTCCCAACTTTTTTCCCTGCTTCTATGTTTTTCTCCAATTTCGATCCCTCTCGGTCCCACCATAAGGCCTTTCCACCCCGCTCCAAAAAAAAATGGTTTTCTCTTTGTAAAAGCCATAATTTAATTTAAAATATTCCTTAAGTCCCTCATCGCATCGGCCCCATCACAAAGTTCTATGTCATAGTTCCCTTCCTTCCATTTTTCCGATGCGATTGAGTTTTCCCGACACTTCCGATCGCTCCATCGCAATCGCATGTCACAATTCCCTCCGCTATGTGTTAAACCCACTCCCCTTTCCAATTGCGATTGCGATTTCCATGGGTCCCACCTTAAATCCCTTCCGCCTTTTCAATGAAAAATGGTTTTTCCCTATGTAAAAGCGCAAATCTTATTTTAATTTTTTTTAAATGGATTTCCCCATTACTCCTTCAGCTTATCCTTTACTCCCATCGCATTTCTTCCAATCGCATCATTCCAATACACCCCTCCCCCTTCCGATTGCGATTTGCGATTACGATCTGCGATCGCGATTTGGGGCCACCATCCTTTCCTTTGCTCTTTTTCACCCAAAAAGGGACTTTTCTTCATTGAAATGGAAAATATGGTTTTGATCGGTTTTAAAGGGCATTATTCCTCGACAGTTGGTTTTTCTTCAAAGAGTAAAGACAGAGACAATGGTCGAAGGTCGTGAACTAATTATGAACCAGAGACATCTACAGCAGCGATGAAGAAGGGATCTGTTCCTCATATTTCCTATTTTCATTCGTTGGGTGTAACAGCGAATCCTCAAGATGGTCAAAATTTTTTGTTGCTCCTTTTCAGGGGCATATTGTTGGTCTTTTTCTTATATTCATATTTCTGTTCCAAAGCTAGAAAAACAGCTCTTTCTTCTGTGGATCTACCCCCCCTCAAATTCTATCTATTTAATGTAATTCTTCATCATTTTTAAAGGGGGAATAAAGTGAGGAATAAGTTGGAAATCACTGAGGACGCTCTGCACTCCATTTGTAACAGTTTGGCAGGGAATTAATAAAGAATTGCAGCACTGATTTGTGGGATCCCTGTGGTATGGATTTTAGCACTGTTCTTTCCTTTGTGTTCATTTGTTAATTGTTTTGTTTGCCATTCATTCATTCATATCTCTGGTTGAATTCTTTCAAGATAGATAGGTAGAATCCATTGTATAATGCTCTGCCTTGGGAAATCATTCAATACTCTATGTCTTCTGCTATTTGAAAAGGATCCACCTCCTATGCCCTTTTCATCTTCTCACCAGTCTTACACATTCCATCATTATTGAAACTAATTTGTTAGAATCCTGCCTATCTTGCCTCGTAAAATACCTTATATCTCTGATTTAATTCCTCAGTTTCAAACTGCCCAACCCCATCTGTTCATACAACCCTAAAAAATTTATGAAAAACATTTCAAGTATTATTATACCTAGCCTAAAATCAGTGCGTAGTTATACTTCATTGAATAATTTTCACGGAGAGAGCCCTCTCCTAACCTTGCAGGGCTAGCTACAAGGCTGAGCGTGGTTTGAAGGTTACCCTAATTTTCCTTCCTTCAGCTTAAGGTTCAAATTAGGTGCTAACATTTCCTGGCGACTCCGCTGGGGAACATATTTAAAACAAAAGACTAATCACCCCAGAAATATCTTCCATACAGATTCTTGAACTCTGGATGATGAGGTTCAGAGTTTTCTAGGCTGAAATAAAACATTGTAAAGTAGAAATTTGACCACACTGGCTTCAAGGAGATACACAAGGGCCAACCCTAATCCAAATCCCCCCCCTGTGTTTGAAAATCCTAATCTCATCCCAAGAATAATCAGAATAAAAGAAGTTTCAGTAAGCCCTAGACCTATTTTCAGATCCCATACCTAGCCCAGTGAGTGGTTTTTTGTAGAATACCTCTCTTTTGATGAGTGTTTTGAGCTTTCTTTGTTCAGAAATAAATCAGAAACTGCACTTGATGACACAGTTTTAGACCCTGAGTTTCTTGTGGATATTGAAGTTCAAAGAGCAAACATATCAATTGATGATTATATTTTGAATTCCCCTTAGGCATCTATCACTGTAACCAATATCCTTGAGCCTTCAGAGTTATCAGAAACAACATTTCCTCCCCTTAATTCATTAGCATTCCCATCAGTTTCAGACTTCATTTCTCAGCTTTCGACTCCCCATCAACGCCTCCCTTGAATCCTAGTATCACAAACACTGTTGTAAATCCATCACGAATTATGGATGCACGGTATGCGCCCCTGGTTTTACCTCAGAATATGAATGATATGCATGTTGATTATCAAAGTAAAATACCTATCTTTGATGCCACTCAAAGCATCACAGCCCAGCAGCATGTTGATAAGATAAATGACTTTTTTTGCCTTCATGAGGTAGAGGCAGAAAATGTGACCACGAGATTGTTTGTTCAAAGTTTTGGAGGTGAAGTTAGCAAATGGTTCAGAGCCTTGCCAGTAGACTCTATCCACAATTTGCAGGAGTTACATAGACAATTCCTAGACCGGTGGGAGGTAAAGAAAAACCCACTCCAAATCTTGTCTGAATATGAAAATATTAAAAGGAATGTAGGTGAAAGTGTACAAGATTATTGTGTGAGATTTAATGCTGTGTATAATGCTTTTCCAGCCAACGTAAAACCCCCCATGGGGTTAGCTTTGCTCAAGTTTCCAGATGCTTTTGATGTTGATATGGCATATCAGCTACGAGAACGAGATCCTACCACACTTGAAGACATGCAGAAGATAGTTGTGAGCATAGAAGCAAATTTTCTGGCTAGAAGAGAGCGGACAAGCGTTGAAAAGAGAGTAAATGTGAAAGAAGAAGCCTCTCCTTTAGATAGTAAGATGGATAATTTGATCCGAACAGTGAAGAATATGGTTGATCAGTTGACTATTACGAAAAAACTTGAAACACAAATCAGGAATCCGAATTTCAGAGGACAGTAGCAGCCCCAATTCCGAATTAAGAAAAGGGAACATAAAGCGCGGGACCAAGCAACACAACAGCAGCAGATCCGAACTCCTTTGCAACAAAATTATGTTTAGGGAATGGAAACAGATGATGATGATGATCCGATAGTTGAAGCTAATAATTTCTTCACTGCTGATGATGCGCCCATTTTTCTGACAGAAGATGAATAATATACAGCGATTTCAAACATTCGAAAAGATGAAGATTTCATATTGGTCAATGACGTAGCGATAGAGGATGAGTTTGATGATTATCAATGAGGATATATGAACGCTTTGTCAGCGCAACAGAAGCAGTATTCTTTGAGGAGCAAAGATGTGCCAATCAATCCCATTCATAAAAGGAAAGAGCTGCAAACAAAAAATGACTCCTCAAATACTCAAAGAAAAGGTAAAGAGCCTGTTGATCCATCTCCCAGCAAGGCATCCTCAACAAATAACATTGCGAGTGAAAAGAATCAGCTTAGCACAACAAAGGAGAAAGTGGAGAAGAAAGATCCTCCTGTCAAAGAGGTAGAAAAAGTTCCATCTTTTAATTTAGAAAATGAAATTGCCAAGCTGAAGGTGTCCATGCCCTTGACTGAGTTGGTTAAAAATAGCACTTATAAACATCAAGTCTCTAGATTTTTGCAAATAGACTCTGTATTAGATATGGTAAATGTTGAAGATGACTATCCTGAACTCATTTTTGGTCCAGCCATAGAAGGTCAGTCAGAAGAAAGTGAAGTCCCTCCCTTCCACTTGAGTCTTAGATTGCATGAGTTCATTTTACATAACGCTATGTTGGACTCCGGAGCCTCGCACAACTTGATTCCCAAAGCCATTATGGAGAAATTGGGCCTTGATATTACCCACAAGTACCATGATTTGTATTCCTTTGACTCTGGTAGGGTCCATTTTATTGGTCTTATCAAAGACTTGGTGGTGTCTTTAGATCAAATCCTAGCCAAGAAAGTTTTGATGGATGTGGTTGTTGCTGATGTTCCACCACAATTTGGAATGCTTCTGTCCAAGTCATGGGGTGAAAAACTCAAAGGAACCATACAGCTTGATTTCTCTTATGCCACAATTCCCGTGTTCGGTCAGTTGAGAAAAATATACAGGGAAAAGAAAACAAAATACATGATCACTAGTAAAGAAAATCCAGTTAATCATCCCATTAATGCGGTCCACACAGATTTAGAGTCATTTGTATTATATTCAGATGGTGGTTTGAATGATGAAAATGTTCAGTTGGTAGAATTTGATGAGGTACCTGAAATTTCAGAAAATTTTAGGGAACTCCTTAGACAGGAAAAAGATAAAGCAGCAAGCATCTCTGAGCTTTCCACCTACCAGCAGCAAAAGAACAATGAAAAGCAGAAAAAGGCAGAAATCGGTCAAGATAGAGCGGAGAAAGAAGCAAAATTTCTGCATTTAGAAGAAGAAGAAGAAGGCCTTTGGAGCATGGACTTTGACGGAGCTGTTGGTAAGGATGGTGCTGGTATATGAATATGGATTCGGAGCCCTGTTTTCCATCCTGAAAAGGTTCCTAGTAATGTTAGGGTATGTGCTTACAAATTTTGGCTTTTGATTGCTCTAACAATGAAGCAGAGTATGAAGCTTTGATCACAGGTCTGAAAATTTTGAAGAAGCTAAAGGAAAAGAGGATTTCTGTCTATGGAGATTCAGAGTTGATAATCAAACAGGTAAAGGGAGAGTATCAATAAAAGCATCCGTGGTTAAGGGCCTATAGAAATGCAGTCTTAGACATCTTGAGGATGTTTTCTGAATACACTTTGACAGCAGTACCCCGAATGCAGAATCTTATTGTAGATTCTCTTACCACTATTGTAGCTAATTTGAAGATTCCAATGAATTCCAGCAACAAATTTGAAATTTATGTCAAACATCGGCTTGTTGTTCCGGATAATTTAAGGTATTGGCAAGTGTTTTGGGATGACAATGAAAT
Organism: Pinus albicaulis; assembly: GCA_034641835.2. NCBI lineage: Eukaryota > Viridiplantae > Streptophyta > Pinopsida > Pinales > Pinaceae > Pinus > Pinus albicaulis. The sequence continues at coordinate 1,136,812,120 of CM076584.1, forward strand.
CAATGTTTTTTTGTAGAATGAAGGAAAATTCAAAGACACTTCCATAGAGGGTGATTATGAGGTCGATGATCAAGAAATCGAAGCAAATCAGATGGATGTATTGCAGCTGAAAGATAATGTAATTCCTAGAGGTCTCATACCTTTAGAGGAGATTTTTTATCAAGATGATGTTGCAAAGAAACCGAACTTGGTACCTACTGATAAAGGATTTGAAGATGTTAATCTTGGAACAGCTGATAAGCCTAAGCTTGTGAAGTTATCAAAAGCATTGTCGCATGAGGTAAAGGAACATTATGTTAAATTACTTTCTGAATTTTCTGATGTGTTTGCATGGGATTATTCAGATTTGAAGGTGTATGACAAAAATATAATTCAGCATACTATTCCCATCAAACTGGATCAGAAGACATTTAGACAGAAGCTGAGAAGGATCAACCTAAATTTGCTTCCATCTATTGAAAAAGAGGTAAACAGATTGTATAAATCTGGTATCATTGTCCCAATTAGATTTTTTGATTGGATTTCGAATTTGATCCCGGTACGCAAAAAGACAGGAGAGATAAGGTTGTGTATAGATTTCTGGAATCTGAGTAGAGTATCCTTGAAGGATAACTATCCACTTCCGAAGATGGACCATATTCTGCAAAGAGTAGTTGGAGCATCAAGGATGTAACTACTCGATGGTTACTCAGGCTACAATCATCTCTTGGTGCATGAAAAAGATCAAGACAAAACTGCCTTCACAACACCTTGGGGAACTTTCCAGTATGCCAAAATGCCATTTGGTCTGAAGAACGCTAGAGCCACTTTCCAGCAAGAAATGGACATCACTTTTGCCAATGAAAAGGATGTTTTTCTGGTTGTTTATTTGGATGATCTGACAGTGTTTTCTAGTTCTAATGATGAACATTTGCACCACTTGAGGATTGTATTTCAGCGATGCAAAAAGTTTGGGATTTCTCTCAATCCAAAGAAAAGTTTGTTTGCTATGGATGAAGGTAAGCTGCTGGGGCATATCATCTCTAAAGACAATATCGACATCGATCCTTCGAGAGTGGAGGTGATTCAGCACATAGACCTCCCATGTAACAAAAAGGAGATTCAAGCATTTAATGGTAAGATGACCTTCTTGTGTAGATTTATACCCAATTTGGCTGAACATTTAAGAGAAATGACTAACATGTTGAAAAAGGACAACACTGTCAAATGGAGTGAAGAGGCTATTAAGTCATTTAATTTGGTAAAGTTTGCTCTGTCTAATGCCCCAGTCTTGATTAGTCCTGATTACACTCAAGATTTCATTATATTTTCATTTGCATCAGAGCATACCATGATTGCGGTATTCATGCAAAAAAGAGATCAGATTGAACAACCCATTGCCTTTTTCAGTAGGACTATTCGAGATGTTGCCTTGTGGTATAATATTATTGAGAAACAAGCATTGGATCTTATAAAAGCATTGAAGGATTTTAGAGTATACATCCTGCATTCACATACTATAGCATGTGTTCCTAATGTAGCAGTAAAATATGTCCTGATGCAAACTGATCCGAAGGGAAGAAGAGGTAAGTGGATAGCAGCAATTTTGGAATATGATTTGGAGATTAAACCCACAAAGTTAATCAAAGGACAAGGTTTGGCGAAACTAATGGCCCAATCAAACCTGTGTGCCCTGGATATAAATCTCATAGCAGCAATGTCAGAGGATGAGGATGAAGGTTTGCTTGTTCCAGTTTTAGACATTTTTCTACAATCCCCACGGTATTCAGACATTTTTTACGTTCTTCAGCACCTTTCACCACCTCCTGAGATGTCTAGAAGAAAAGGTAGATCACTGAAACTTAAGTCTTCTAAATTACGTATTCTAAACAATGCTCTTTATTGGAAAGATCCAGGGGGTATTCTACTTGATTGTTTGGTTGAAGATGAGGCTCAGCAGGTGATGCATGAATTTCACAAAGGTGATTGTGGTGGTCATTTTTTTTGGAAAACTACAGCTAAAAAAGTGTTGAGAGCAGGATATTATTGACCCACTTTATTTTCATATCTATATAAAATAGTGATGAGCTGCCATGAGTGTCAAGTTTTCTAAGGAAAAAGGAAACTGCTTCCACTTCCTTTGAAACCAGTTCAAGTAAATGCTCCTTTTCAGCAGTGGGGACTTGATTTCATAGGATAAATCCATCCCGCATCATCAGCACAGCATCGATTGATCTTGACAGGTACAGATTACTTCACTAAATGGATCGAGGCCATTCCAGCAAGGCAGGCCACTGATATGGTAATCATTCAATTCTTAGAATCAAATATCTTGTCTTTTTTTGGTTGCCCTCACAAAATCATAATAGATAACGCAACAGCATTTAGATCCAAGAAGATGGTGGAATTCTGTGACAATTACAATATTGTGTTGGGCCATTCAACAGCATACTACCCATAAGGCAACGGCCTGGTAGAATCATCAAATAAATCCCTGATAAACATAATTAGGAAGATGCTAGAAGCAAATAAGAGGAACTGGCATCGAAATCTCATCAACGCGTTATGGGCAGATAGAGTCAGCAGCAAGAAATCCATAGGTATGTCACCGTTTGAATTGGTTTATGGTACTGATGATGTTTTTCCCACGTCACTTACAGTTCCGGTCATCAGACTATTGCAAGAGGCTAGCAGTGAAGAGGACGATAATCAATGAAGGATCAATCAAATGATCCACCTTCATCAAACAAGGGAGGAATTTTCTCAGAACACTATTTTGTTGCAGGAAAAGATATATAAATTCTATGACTGTAAGACCAAAGCAGAAAAAATTTAGTTGGACGATGTGGTGTTGAGATGGGATGTACAAAATGAGGACAAGGGGAAGCATGGTAAGTTCAACAACCTGTGGAAAGGGCCATATAATATTTCAGCGTACACGGGATAGAAAGCCTTTTTTCTCACAGAGATGGATGGCCAAGATTTCCCTGGAGGACCAGTGAATGGTAGGCTTTTGAAGCACTACCATTTTTGAGATAATGGATCAAAAAATATGTCACAGTGATTGTATATACCATTGCCATAGCTGGTCAGCTTTCAAGTACACAGTCATTAAAGTTTGGGGCCCGAGGTGAAGGCTATAAAACTTGAATTATATGTGTAAGGTTTACTAGTTTTAATTTAGTTTTCAGTCATAATTTGAGTTAGATTCAGTCTGCATTGTGTTAGTTTTCAGTGTTTTGACCATATTTTCCCAATGGATAAGGCTACTTGGTCTACAGTGTACTTGGCACCTCCAAGGAGCTACCATCCCCATTGGAGCCATTGTTAGTGTCAGTTTTGTCACACTGCCATCAGTGATCAAATTTTACTCTTTTGCATTTTCATAGTAGGAGTCCCATACCATAAATTTTCATCATTCCTTTAGGTCATGAATTCATTGATGGTAGTGGTATTTCATTAGTTTTCCCTCATGTGAAACTTGTTGATTCTCCTCTCTATGGTCTTCAGTCATGATTCAATTTCACTCCGCAAATCATGTTTTTAGGTCATAGGGTTGGTCTCATTAGGTTCTAAGGTCTCATCATGGTAAAATTAATGAGTCAAGTGTCAATAAATATCAGCAAGGTCATGAGGAGGTCAAATAAACTCAAAGGCACAGTATCTAGAAAAATCAAAGAGTTTTTCTATTAAGCTTGATGTAATTTTCACCTCAAAACATGTTTTTAGGTGAATACATGACACTTTGCCTTTATTATCATTTCTTATGTAATTTTATGTCCTCATATGTAATAAGTTGAGCTTCAGAAGCTGCCATCTCTACACAGCCACCACCCTGCTTTTCAAAGGTGTTTTCCACAGTATTTTCAGTGCAAAATCATGTTCTAAGTATGTCCATTAGATAGAACCTGGAAAGAGCTTTCCAACGATATATCATGCTCCCAAAACCGACTCATGGATTTGAGGATATGCCTAAGCGAATAAAAGTCCCCAAAAGCCTAACCTTACCCTTCTTTCTCATTTAGTCCCTTAGACTTTATAATTTATATCTTTCCATATGATTTTAAAAAAAATTCATTGCAAAGCCCCTTTTAACTTTCATTTTCGTCTCCTACAAACATCCAATGCGATTGATCGCATCACAAATTACATAGGCCGCCGATCACAAACATTTCCGATGCGATTGACCCATTCCCTTCCCCGATCCGATCGTAATCGCAAGATCGCATCGCAAGTCTGATCACCGATCCAATCGCATCATCCCAATTCCCTTCCTTTGATTTTATCACATCGCAAACTTTGCAGCGCTCCCAACGTTTTTCCCTGCTCCTATTTTTTTCTCTGGTTGCGATCCCTCCCGGTCCCACCATAAGGCCTTTCCGCCCCGCTCCAAACAAAATTGGTTTTCTCTTTGTAAAAGTCATAATTTAATTTAAAATATTTCTTAAGTCCCTCATCGCATCAGCCCCATCGCAAAGTTCTATGTCATAGTTCCCTTCCTTCCATTTTCCCGATGTGATTGAGTTTTCCCGACACTTCCGATCGCTCCATCGCAATCGCATGTCGCAATTCCCTCCGCTATGTGTTAAACCCACTCCCCTTTCCGATTGTGATTGCGATTTCCATGGGTCCCACCTTAAATCCCTTCTGCCTTTTCAATGAAAAATGGTTTTTCCCTATGTAAAAGCGCAAAGCTTATTTTAATTTGTTTTAAAGGGATTTCCCCATTACTCCTTTGGCTTATCCTTTACTCCCATCACATTTCTTCCAATCGCATCGCAATTTTCCAATCGCATCATTCCAATACACCCCTCCCCCTTCCGATTGCGATTTGCGATTGCGATCTGTGATCGTGATTTGGGCCCACCATCCTTTCCTTTTCTCTTTTTCACCCAAAAATGGACTTTTCTTCATTGAAATGGAAAATATGGTTTTCATCGGTTTTAAAGGGCTTTATTCCTCGACAGTTGGTTTTTCTTCAAAGAGTAAAGACAAAGACAATGGTCGAAGGCCGTGAACTAATTGTGAACCAGAGACATTTATAGCAGCGATGAAGAAGGGATCTGTTCCTCATATTTCCTAGTTTCATTCGTTGGGTGTAACAACGAATCCTCAATATGGTCAAAATGTTTTGTTGCTCCTCCTTTTCAGGGGCATATTGTTGGTATTTTTCCTATATTCATATTTCTGTTCCAAAGCTAGCGAAACAGCTCTTTCTTCTGTGGATCTACCCTCCCTCAAATTCTTTCTATTTAATGTAATTCTTCATAATTTGTAAAGGGGGAATAAAGTGAGGAATAAGTTGGAAATCACTGAGGACGCTCTGCGCTCCATTTGTAACAGTTTAGCAAGGAATTAATAAAGAAATGCAGCATTGATTTGTGGGATCCCTGTGGTATGGATTTTAGCACTATTCTCTCCTTTGTGTTCATCTATTAATTGTTCATTCATTCATTCATATCTATGGTTGAATTCTTTCAAGATAGATAGGTAGAATCCATTGTATAATGCTCTGCCTTGGGAAATCATTCAATACTCTATGTCTTCTGTTGTTTGAAAAGGATCCACCTCCTATGCCCTTTTCAGCTTCTCACCAGTCTTACACATTCCATCATTATTGAAACTAAGTTGTTAGAATCCTGCCTATCTTGCCTCGTAAAATACCCTGTATCTCTGATTTAATTCCCCAGTTTCAAACTGCCCAACCCCATCTGTTCATACAACCCTGAAAAATTTATGAAAAACATTTCAAGTATTATTATACCTAGCCTAAAATCAGTTCGTAGTTATACTTCATTGAATACTTTTCATGGAGAGAGCCCTCTCCTGACCTTGTAGGGCCAGCTACAAGGTTGAGCGTGGTTTGAAGGTTACCCTGATTTGCCTTCCTTCAGCCTAAGGTTCAAATTAGGTGCTAACATGACCAATCATCACATGGGTTCATTAGGCCACTCTACCATTAATCATGCCAATTAAATAAACAAATATTCCAAATGGATGTGTTACAACTTACTTTTTTATGAGCTATGTTTATATGGAAGATAAATTATTCAAACATCTTCCAAAACTATTTCCAAGTATGGAGGATCATTAGTGGAACTATTGAGGCTAGTAGAACTAGAATCAAACCTTTGCAAATATAGCCAGAACAAAGGCGATTGAAACCATAACCTTATGTGAGAAAAACATAATAACAATTTATGTCCTTCACATAACTAGAATTACCTAGAACTATATATGTATACTTTGCATCATCTCTAAAAATGATTTCATATGTTATTGTTCTCTAATGTGTGTAATGAGGGACATGGGTGTATGTATTTAAAGGCCTGCTATGTGGTCTAGTTATAGGAGGGTCGACCATACTCCAATGTTTTATTCCTTGAAGCCAAAGGCTAAAACAAATTCGATGGGTTTGTCGTATGCCCATGCACTAATGTTTGTCCATATAACCCATATTATCTAGGGATTAGGAATGACAACACCCATGCTCAACCCCTCCTTTACCATATGACCTCGTTCATGTGACCATGCCTTAAGATAGGGTCCCTAGTCATCTGCATTATGACCTCAACATTACATCATCATTCCAAGTGGAAGCCCATCAGGGGTGCCACGCGTCTCCTATATCTGGACTTTCTTCCAACCAAAATTCATCATTTTTACCTACCACGTGTCCTACCCTAGTGAAACCATGTCACCTTGTTGACATCAACAAATTACATGTCATGCTAACTATGCTTTCAACATCAATTCTTCTAGCATATCACAATACACCATGTTTCATTCGTCTAGGGGGTCCATGTCATCTCTTCCAACCACTCATAGTACGCTACGTCCAAATTATTTATTGGCTCGACAGATCTGTTGAATATCATAAACCTCTTAACATAATCCACCATCAATTTTTTCACTTAGTCATTCGATCAGTGAAAATATACACATGATTTAACAAGTTAAACATCATGTAAGTTATGCTCAAATTGGTTATTGACTTGTCAATGTACAATGGATGCACCCCAAAGGTGCACACTCTGTAATGTATTAGTATTGTGGGTTTTTCCCTATAGTTTGGGCCTCCAACTATATTTTATTTTCAAATCAACATAATTTATCACATGGAAAGATTTTTAAGGCTAGGATATATTGTTAGAAAGGTATCGATAAGACCTACACAACCATGCAGTTTATAGGATCATTAAGGCACTATAACTACATAAAAACTCAAATAAATTCAATCTCCCTTATCTTCATGTGATGAGATCCTGTAAGAGATTTGGCTATCATAAAACTTCATAGAGAGTATTGGTGCTTCCTTAGGCATCATGGATGATATTGTTGTTGTCTCGGGAATCCCCTTTGGAATCAATGACATCTTATTGTCATCAATGTCAACACTATGTGCAACACAAAATGTTATCATCTCAGGATGCTTATGGGAATGGAGATAAGATTTGTATATTTTTTCATTATTATGAGAAACTAACATAGTGGGAAAGCAAAAAAATAATGCCATAATGTAAAATTTAATAATTAGAATTTTTACACAATGCCAAAGAATGTTTATGTTATGACAGTGAGTAGAAAAATTGACATAGAAGAAATTACCTTAGCAAATGTGGTCAAAACTAATTAGAATATGTATAAGAGATGTTTGGACAAAAAAAACCATAAAGAACGACCCAATGGAAACCAGAAAAAAGATAAATGTTATCACTATAATGAAAAAATATACTGGTTGAAAAAATCATATGATAAAATATGGAATTCTTTCCAAGAGTTATTGGAAGAAAATGCCTTAAATCCATTAAAAGAAATTTGACAATTTAGCTTGAATGGGTGGGAAAGCTTGGTATCTCTATCACAAGGTAAGACATTTTGAAAAGTAGTGTGCTTAAAAGAAACCTAAAGTGAAGCCCTTAAAAATGGGATTATATGACATCTAATATAGAAGACCTAACCCCAATGAAAAAATATATAAAATGGAATCTAATGATGAAAATAAATAATGAAGGATATGCATAAAGAAGAAAAATAAAAAGAAATGGTATGATAGAATATATATTCGTTCACCAACCTAGAACATATTGATAAGAAGCAAAGAGGTTAGGAGTATTAAAAAAGACAAATAAATCAATGTTTTCCAACCCCAACTCCACTAACTTTACCGAAGTGGTATTAGAGCTAAACATATGGTGTATTGTAGAGAAAAGAACAAAAAACTATATAGCTAATATTCCAAAGAAGCAATGGAATTTGTGTGATAGATTAATTTCCTTATAAGATTGGAAGATTGGAAGTAGGGAAAAAATTTATTATTTTTTATTATTCTGGTTGTATTTAAAACATGAGCCATAAAGGCTTAGTGTCATCACGCTACAAAACCAATTTACAAACCGAAACACTTATTGTTTGTATTGTTATCCAAAAGTCCATTTGTTCTTATGCATATGAAATTCCAGTAAATTTGGATAATATACATATATTAAGCCATTCGTGGTATTCACTGCCATCACTAAGCAATAAATCTTAAGATAATGATTTAAGATTTAATTCCTTGGGATATATATATATATATGGTGAGGTATGTGTTATTTTGTTTACATGACTATTTCCATGTGATGTACATTGTGTGAGGTACAATGGGGTGAACCCCCATTTGCTTGGATGTTTAGGGGCAGTTCTCTCAACAAAAAATTGGACAATTTTTTGCATAAGTTTTTGTTGGTTTTCAACACACGATTTTTGACTTTAATGGTTTTATGCCACATGATAATTTTACCATGCTTTTGTTTCTTCAGTTAAAGAACTATGATTATATTCTAATCCATGGTAAATGGATTGGCATGGATGCCAAATTATACATATTGTATCGTAATAATATACAAAAGAATGTATTGAAACAAACATGTTGATTTTCCCAATTTTGGTTTCTAGGATAAAATATTTGTGTTAATGTATGTGTTTGGCATTGCATCTTTTTTGTTTTATTAAGAATCTATTTGAAATAATTAATTGTACATGGTTACAACCTACATATGGTATCAAATAAATTTTGGATTCAAGGGGTTTCTCTATGGCTAAGAAGTTTAGTTAGGCCCTGTGATAGACCTTGTTACAGTGGGAGATCTATAGAAGTAATTCTTGTGCTAAAAGGAAATGGTGAGCAATTCAAATGTAGAGATTAAGAAAGTCCTTAAGAAAATTTTTGAGTTGTGGAATCCCAAAATGGAAGATTTGTTATTGAAAATAGATTAGTCTATTATCGTGGATATGTTTTCTGCACCTACAGGGATGTCAACAAAATACTGGACCAAGTTGGATTGAAACGAAAAGAGCATAATATGATTGTGTCTCTTAGATTTAATATTATTGAATATTTGAGGGGAAGCTATTGTTGGGTCACTAATTTATCATTACGATTACTATTTCTTGACACATATTTATTCCATTTCTACCATTCTTTATCACATTATTTATCATATAATTCCATTTCATAATTATTTGTATTATTATAGATAAATAATACTTGTTCTCCTTTATTTTTAATAAATTTATGATTATTATGCACGATTTTTCCAATGATGGTTTATTAATGAATTTTCTATAACATCACTCACTATTTTAGCCTCCAATATCTCTTCCAGATTGAAAATTTGATCTTCAGCTCATAATCAAATATTCCAACTTAGAAATTTGTTGGGATAAAAAGTGATATTTTTTCGTTGGACGTTTCGAGAAAATGAAGATGAATCTTGAAAATAAAGGACATGTTTTTTGTGCAGAATAGACAAAATAAGTTTCCCAATGATAATTTTTTCAAAATTCGGCCTGAATTGAGACAAAAACACGGTTTTTCGAAGGACATTTTCGTATATTTTATGTTGTAGCCATTTTCCAAATTGCCCAAATTGCAATACCAAATTTGACTTGTTCCAGCTGAATCATGATGAAAAGATCTTTCATATCTCATCTTGCTTATTGAGATTCTGTAATCAAACTAAATTGTAAGGGAAATCATTTTGTTGTAAATTTCCATTTGTTTTTTGTGTATTTAAAAGACACAAATCAGAGAGAAAAAAGGGAGGGAAATATCACATATAGAGCAGATCAGATATTGAAGGATCTTCCTTTCGCTTATAACAACAGAACTTTATCTTGTAATATTTTTATGAATTAATAAGAGTATCGACATATCATTAACTTGCTGTGATCTATAATATTCAACTATGACCCTGATCAAAGAGTTGGGCCCACTCTTTCGATCAGGTGTTATTGGAATATAGTTTGTGTGGTTTAGGTATGTCTTTTACTGATATCATTAATGTTTTATGTTTGTTGTTAGTCAGAATTGTTGTTACTTTGGTTTTTGTTTATTTCCATTGTTGTTACTCAAATAAAATATTGTTGTCATTCGATTGTTAATTTCTGTTGGACTTATTTAAAACTCTTTCAATCCAACAACTTTGGATTTCATAATTAATAAATGTTGGGTAGGGAACCTGTAGCCGACATAGACCTTGCATGATAACCTTGAAATAACAAGACGAACTCCGAGTTGACAATGATTGTAAAAAAAGTGGTTGAATCCATAAACAGGATCCCAAAATTTTTGCGTCATTGTTGAGGAGGATATCAAAGGAGAAAAAGTACAACCCGTATTGACCATACTACCACCTCTATGGTCCTGGTATGGTGATATTTGCACCAACCCTTTTACCATGACCCAAGCACTAGGATTGCATTGATTTTTTTTATTGTTTTGATTTAATTTTATGTCTTTTAGTTGACCATAGTACCCACTCTCTCGTCCTCATCAGATGAGATTTGCACCAACCCTTTTACCAGGACCCGAGAGTTAGGATTGTGTTGTTTTTTTTAATTTAATTTTATGTCTCTTATATCATATGAACAGGGAAACAAATCCAAGGGGTGGAGGGAGACCCCCAAAACTCTCCCACAGGTGAAAACAAATTTCACCTTTCGTTGGACGTTTCGAGAAAATGAAGATGAATCTTGAAAATAAAGGACATGTTTTTTGTGCAGAATAGACAAAATAAGTTTCCCAATGATAATTTTTTCAAAATTCGGCCTGAATTGAGACAAAAACACGGTTTTTCGAAGGACATTTTCGTATATTTTATGTTGTAGCCATTTTCCAAATTGCCCAAATTGCAATACCAAATTTGACTTGTTCCAGCTGAATCATGATGAAAAGATCTTTCATATCTCATCTTGCTTATTGAGATTCTGTAATCAAACTAAATTGTAAGGGAAATCATTTTGTTGTAAATTTCCATTTGTTTTTTGTGTATTTAAAAGACACAAATCAGAGAGAAAAAAGGGAGGGAAATATCACATATAGAGCAGATCAGATATTGAAGGATCTTCCTTTCGCTTATAACAACAGAACTTTATCTTGTAATATTTTTATGAATTAATAAGAGTATCGACATATCATTAACTTGGTGTGATCTATAATATTCAACTATGACCCTGATCAAAGAGTTGGGCCCACTCTTTCGATCAGGTGTTATTGGAATATAGTTTGTGTGGTTTAGGTATGTCTTTTACTGATATCATTAATGTTTTATGATTGTTGTTTATTTGTTTGTTGTTAGTCAGAATTGTTGTTACTTTGGTTTTTGTTTATTTCCATTGTTGTTACTCAAATAAAATATTGTTGTCATTCGATTGTTAATTTCTGTTGGACTTATTTAAAACTCTTTCAATCCAACAACTTTGGATTTCATAATTAATAAATGTTGGGTAGGGAACCTGTAGCCGACATAGACCTTGCATGATAACCTTGAAATAACAAGACGAACTCCGAGTTGACAATGATTGTAAAAAAAGTGGTTGAATCCATAAACAGAATCCCAAAATTTTTGCGTCATTGTTGAGGAGGATATCAAAGGAGAAAAAGTACAACCCGTATTGACCATACTACCACCTCTATGGTCCTGGTATGGTGATATTTGCACCAACCCTTTTACCATGACCCAAGCACTAGGATTGCATTGATTTTTTTTATTGTTTTGATTTAATTTTATGTCTTTTAGTTGACCATAGTACCCACTCTCTCGTCCTCATCAGATGAGATTTGCACCAACCCTTTTACCAGGACCCGAGAGTTAGGATTGTGTTGATTTTTTTAATTTAATTTTATGTCTCTTATATCATATGAACAGGGAAACAAATCCAAGGGGTGGAGGGAGACCCCCAAAACTCTCCCACAGGTGAAAACAAATTTCACTTTTTTTATATTATTGTGGATTTTGTTAACAGAATAAAAAAAATTTATTTTTTTACATATATCTTGGATTAGGAGAGCCTTATCACCTCTCTTCTTCCATGATTTCATGTTTTATTGTAATTATATGCTTGTTCTTGTAGGTCTCGGGAGAATAAAGGAGGCAAATTTATGAACGAGTGATTCTTGAAGGAAATTTTAATGAAATAAGAGAATTTCATCTATTAATAAATCTAATATCATGTGATTTTGAGTCTTTCTTGGTGCCATGATCTAAAAAATTGGATCATAAGAGCTTGTTACAAAATTGTTCCCATTATTGCTCACCAACATGGAGAAAACAACATAAAGACTTTTTCATTACTTAATGGATTCATAACATGAGAAATGGAGAATTTATTTCCATTTGAAGATCCAAGTCAATTATGCAAAGCATTTTTCCAAAATATCATTTTTTTCCCCATTCATTCACCATTGACAGATTGTTGTTCCTAGAAACAGATTGATGTTCCCTTTGGAAACAACATTGTTGCAACCAACATCATTGTCATTGTAACTTAAGTTATTTATTTATTTATTGTTTTTCAATAAACTGTTGTTTATTTTCTGATTCCTCTTATGTTTTTATGTTTCAGGTGCTATTTACTTCAAAGTCACAGCTTGTTTTCCTTCATCAAAATAAAAGAGGACAGTTCTTAAGTTTCATGTTGGTGCCCCACATATATCCTTCTTTTCCCCAGTCTTATCAAGTATATGGTTGCCTCATATATGATATCAAAAACTCTTATGGTGAGTCTTGTCAGGAATGATTCACTTGTAATTCCTCATAATTTTGTAAAGTGATTATGATTTTTGGATGACTAATATTTTTATGTCACCTTGCTAGGATCGCCCATTGAGTTATTTCCATAGTCATACTTGATACTTCATGCCTAAAAGCTTAATATGGTACGGGTAGTTTCGAGGTTGTAACATGCAACAATGGTACTATTGTATAAATAGGTCTAAAATCATAATTTTTCTAGCTTAGTTACAGTTGTTGTTCCCTAAGTCACATTTGCTGTTTTCTAACTCGTAGTTGTTGTTCCCTAAGTTACAGCTATTGTTTCTTTTTCCCTTTTCCTGCTACTACTCGAGTCACATCACCCTTTTCCCCTTTCCTTGCTGCTACTCCAGTCACAGTGCCTTTTTTTGTCCTTTCCCCATTGATACTCCAGTCATAGTGCCTATTTTCCCTTTCCCTACTACTACTCCGGTCACAACGCCCTTTTTTCTCTTTCCCTGTTGCTACTCCAATCACAATGCCTTTTTTCTCTTTCCATGTTGCTACTCCAGTCGCAACGCCCTTTTCCCCTTTCCCTGCTGCTACTCCAGTCACAACACCCTTTTTTTCCCTTTCCCTATTGTTCCCTCAGTCATAGTTCTTGTTACCTCTATCACAACTGTTATTACCTAAGTCACGATATTTGTTACCTCAGTCACAACTATTGTTATTATAAAATTTTCACATTTGATTCAAAACATGTAGGTCTTTCTGAATTTTTTTTTCTCCTTGGTGAATGGGAAACACTTTTAATGTTCTAGGTCCTCTTTGATATAGTGATTGGTTAGTCAATTTATCTTTGTTTATTTAGAAAAATAAGCTTATTTTTTAAGGAATAATTATGCAAGTATGATTTCATCATGTCAACTTTCAATTCTTCTATTTTTTCAAGTCCCTGATCTTGTAAAATTTATGATGATGACCATAAAGTTGTACTTAAATATTTCCATCACTATCTAATGAATTTTTCCTCAACCCCAATATTATCAAAGAAAAATATATTTATCAAAATTCATTTGAAGGTTATTAGTTTTTTAGAAGAAAAATTATCTAAGTTAAAAATAATTACTACAAAACTTTTTACGCCATCCCTAGCGCTTAAGGAGGTGACCTGACACCCCATCTATTAAGTAATCCTTTGTTGATTAACAAAAAAAATAGCTGATTTTTAAACATAAATAGTCAACTGGAGGACGGGATGTCTCATCACAAGCCGAACTGCCATGATCATAGGTCCCAATAAAGTGACATTACCACTACTGGTCACCAAGCCAGTGTTATGGCCTTCGATCACAAAGCAGATGGACAAGAGGTCTCATCACAAGCTGACTTTTCCACTTTTGTTAGATCTCGTGAATGGAATTGTTATTAACTGGTTACCAATCTAGAATAATGATATTCAGTAAGACATCTAAGTAAATTGAAATGCTTTTGTCACTATGTACTTATTTCTAATAAATGGGGCACTAGCATCTTAATGAGTTAAAAAGACATCCTTATCGAGGCTATGGGCACTTGTTGGAAACAATGGCCATCCCTATGGTATAGAAGTTAATTCAATACTATGATCTACTTGGTTACCTTGTTTTCTCAAAACTAGTTGTCGATAAAGCCTACTATTGCATATCTAATATTTGCTAGAACTCATGGTTCATGGGGTAATATTTAATCAATTATTAGATGATGATGGTTATGGTTTATATCTACTATTGATTTATAACTATTCACTTCACATGTCAGGGATTAAACTTTTGGGATTTTTGAAATTTGACATTTTGTATCATCTAATCTATCATTCGTTTATTCTACAAGTTACATATCTTTAACCAATGATAGTTGATTTTCCCAATCAATCTTCATTTATTCGTAGCTTAGCAACACTACTATTATTTTGGGGAAGAATAAAGAGGCCTAACTCTGATTGTGAACGTAGGGTAATTGGTCAGATCTTGAGAAGAAAAGACTGATATAACTGATTCTCACAATTTTTGTGCTCATAACAACCAAAGCTTATGGGTCTAGGAAATTTATATATTTCTCATCATTTTACCCTCTTTTATATTCCCTTCTTATCCATTATTATCCCATGACATTCACAACATAATTATGTCACTTTTATATATAATGAGGTAATTGAAGTGATGAATTACTGATTGAGGTTACTCATGAGATGTGTTATAGAAATTTTGATGACAATGCAACTAATCAGTTTGGGGGAAGGAAACGTTGCTACACTTTATGATTACTTTATTTCAGCTTGCATGGCTTCCACCTTCCGCATTACTTTCAACATCATCTCATCCTACATCAGCTTCAACAAATGTCAATCCATGCATGCCATTCCACATATTTATGGAGGTAAAACTTGAGGTAAAATATCATAAGTTTTTTATATATTAAAAGTTTAGGAGAATTTCATGAAAAAACACTAAGCATTATTCACTCATATTTTTCAACCATTACTTCCCCTTCTTTACCACTTCCCATTTTCCAGAGACACAAAAGCTTTTAGATCAGGGGAGTGCTACTTTCATTAATTTATTTATCATGACCATGCCATTAATATTCTTTATCATCCATCTATCTCCTTATTCATTCTCAAAACCTCCCTTATTCCATGTTGTTATACACCAAGCAAAAATTTCAACAATGATTGTAGCAACCACCTCAATTTGTTTTCTACTATAGCATGAGGGCATGATAATTCTCCAGTTTGGGGGAGGATTTGCTATGCATGATGGATGGTTTCTCATTTTTTCCTCATTTAAGGAATACAATTCATAAATTGATTTGTGTATATATTTAAAACTATCAATTGGATTCTTGTGATTTTTGGACAACAAAGAGGTATTATTAAAATACACAAACCCATAAATTTTCAAGCTAAACTAGTTTGTAAGACTCCAGAAATAATGCATTTTCACCAACAACCATTTTTATTATATCTCAAGATTTGTGGATCATATATCTCTAATTTTTGGAGTGGAGAGGCATTAATGTAGTAGAAATATTCCTGCAAAAATTCAGCAAGATATTATTTAGTTTTTGAGAAAATAGTTAATGAAGTTTGTTGTTACTTGTATCGTATTTTGTTGCAACTTCATATACATATAGTTGAAAGTAAATGTGAAAATCTTTACAGCTTCACCAACATTGCTAGAATTGAATAACTATTGTTTTAAATAATCATTTGGGTAAGAAGCCTTTTGTTCCATCAATATCATGAGTTGGGGTGAGCATTTTGATTATTATATTATAGCTTGGTTAATACAGAGGCATTGGGTTGCATGAGGATAGACAACATGTTTGTTTTGGGGGAGATGTTGCACCACTAATTTATCATTATTATTACCATTTCTTGACACATAGTTCATCCATTTCTACCATTCTTTATCACATTATTTATCATATAATTCCATTTCATAATTATTTATGCTCTTGTGGATAAGTAATCCTTCTTCTCCTTTATGTTTTATAAATTGATTATTATTATGCATGATTTTGCAAATGATGGTTTATTAAAGATTTTTTTATAACATCACTCAGTATTTTAGCCTCCAAGATCTCTTCCAGATTTCAAATTTTATCTTCAGCTCATAATCAAATATTCCAACTAAGAAATTCGTTCGGATAAAAATTGATAGTTTTTCTTTAGACGTTTCAGGAAAATGAAGATAAATCTTGAAAATCCGAGACACGAGTTTTGTGCAGAATGGACCAAATTAGTTTTCCAATGTGAATTTTTCCAAAATTCGGCCTGGTTATAGAGGAAAGAAAGCTTCTTTGAAGGACATTTTTGTATTTTTATTTGTGATCATTTTCCAAATTGCCCCAATTGCAATACCATATTTGACTTTTTCTAGCTGAATCATGGTGGAAATATCTTTCAGATCTCATCTTTCTTATTGAGATTCTGTAATCAATCTAAATTGTAAGTTAAATCATATTTTAATCAGTTTGTTTTAAATTTCCATTTGTTATTTGTGTATTTAAAAGACACAAATCAGAGAGAAAAAGGGGGGGAGATAGAAGATATAGAGCATATTTTCCTCTAAGATAATTATAGGTTAATTAATTATACCAAAGAATCTTAAAAAAAAAATTGATTTAAAGGAGTTTTTGGATGACCAATGTTATGAGAAATTTATAGACAGATGTTTTAAACTTCTAATAATATTGAGTATTAAGAAAGGGTTGTTCTTTACTTCAAAACAATGATTTTATTTTGCATATGTGAAAGACAGAATATGTAAGAAAATATGATCAGCTAAATATTCAAATTGAATCCTTAGTTAATCATAAGAAAGAAAGGCTGACAAACAATGTTTTTAGCTTAACAATATATATGTATATGTATATGTATATGTATATGTATATGTATATGTATATGTATATGTATATGTATATGTATATGTATATATATATATATATATATATATATATATATATATATATATATATATATATATATATATATATATATATATATATATATATATATATATATATATATATATATATATATATATATGTATGTATATATATATATATATATATATTATATGAGGTGCGAGGTGGTGGAGTGTAAGGGACTTATACAGACAGATAGTATAATAAATCAATCTCTAAAATAGATTATAACTTCAGAGGATTTAAGATAAACTGAAATTCATTTTTCTCTTACCTATTTATCTCCATAAAACTTAAATATATGCAGAAAACAGAATGAAATGTAAACTAGAAAGATTTACAAGGAGACAAATTGTTTGAAACAAATCCAGAATCCTTTTATTAATGGTCAATGATCTTAGCTCATACAATTATTCTTTACAAGTGCTTTATACAAAAATTCTATCTTTTAGAAGCATCTAAACGGATTACAAAAATAGTATCTAAATATAGGAATACAAAAATTGTTGAGTCGAGTTGTCACTATCTTCAAGGGAGTGGTTGATAATGTGGCCCCAAAATGTGTTGCTTTCCTGGCATGTTGTTGGAGATGAAATTTACTCGATGGTTTCACATAAGTGATCCTATCTTTCTTGACTTGTTATTTCTAAATTAATCAATCTTCTGAAAAATTCATCCACTTCAGTATATATTTCAAAAGTATGGGTATATATTTCAAAAGTATGCTTATTGATAAAAATATGTTTGATTTCATGTTTGATTATTAAATCAAACTCTAAAGCCTCCAAAAAAGCCTTTCCTGTCATATGACCTTTAATCTCTACAAATTTGGATTTATTAATTGCAATTGTATAAAGCTTCTTGCAATACTCCTCCAAATTGATTAACCTGTCATTTGTTATTATTAATCCTGACAATCCTCTTTGATTTAGCAGGTTTAACTTGATGTGAAATATTTGGACATCAGTGTCCAAAGCTTGGCACTTGGTTTCCAACTAAGTTAACAAATTCTTCTTCTGTGGAACCTTTTTTATTTATAAAATGGTTAATGTTTTGTATGTGATATGAATCTTCTCTAATTCAACTCTACTCTTTGAATTCAACACCTTAAGCATATCTAAAGCTTCAACTGGTTTTTGTTCAAGTGTTGCCTTTTCCTGCTCAATGATTGTTTTACATTTTGTGATTAGTTCTTCCTATTCAAAAATAATCTTTATGGATAGCTATACTTCAGTCATAGCCTGACTTATTTCTATCCAGATGTTTTCATTGGCTTGGACCAAGGTGCCTGCCATCAATAACTCACTCTATAACTTTTGAAATTTCTGTGTTAATCTGTGGGATTTCTGTATTTCTTCCATGTAGAGAGTATCATTATTTATTTTATGTGCTTCTAGATTCCTGAATTTATCCATAAGTTTTACATTTTCCCACTTTTGAAGAGACACATCCAGCATAATTTGGTTTTTTTCACTTGCTGCCTAGGTAGATTCTGTTGTTTTTTATGAAGAACTTGGTGTTGTGCCTGCAACTTCAATGGGTACAACTGAAATTGGAATCATAGCCAACTGAGTAGAATGTTCCTTATCCTTGAGTAGACCTTCAATATGTTCTTCCATATTCTTAATTTGAATGTTCTGCTCAATGATAAGCTTGAGTATTTCCTCTCTGTTTTTCTCACTTTCCTCTATCTCCTTGGTTTGGCGTTCCTTTGTAGAAGGAAATTTGAGTTGTTTTCGAATAGCTGTAATGTTTGCATTCTTCTTATTGAGGATTTCTTCTACATCTTTGACATGTTTAGGATCATATCCAATCTTAACCACTATACCTTCTAATGATTTGAGTTTATTATCTTTGGCCAAAGAGGAAAGCTTCTCAATCTTCAATTGTGACTGGACATTTGAGAGAGTTTCTCTCAATTTTGACAATGCCATGGTAGTGTTAGTAATTGTAGATAAAATATTTCTCCCGACTGTCTGTGCATATCCATTTGGTTAATAGGATGAATCTGATTGGCATAAAAATAGAATATGGTCTTTTTGTGATCAGAAGGGGCTTTTGGAAAGGGGACTTGTGCTTGTAATAAAGCCATCTACATGCTTCCCTTTTCACTTTCGAAATATGTCAACAACTTATGCTATGAAGTGGAGGTCTATTTCCAAAATTGACTGTATACATTTGCCTTCAGAGCTTCATTTTTCTGCTTAATTTCTAAGAATTTAGAGAAAATATTAGGCTCACCCTATTCAATGTTCCTATTGATTGTATAATATCCATGGGATCTTATGAAAATGAAGAGGAGAATGGAATGTTAGTGAATTTCCCTCTGATGTTTTAGAAACCTATGCATCACCCAAATTAATAATTTTTGGCTCTTTCTGACTTTGATCAGTCGAGATAGTGAAATATGTCTTCTTCTTCTTCTGTTGAATGATGAATTCCTTTGGAATGCTTGCTGAAGATGATGGTTCTTATCTAAGCCTCTTCTGCTGCTTGTTTTGAGAAATGGGAATTTGGAGAGTGGAGGTGGAAAGAATCTACTCCTCTGCTTCTTGAAGTGTGTTTTTTGTCCATTGATCATGGTTCATGTATTTTTCAATCTCTGGCCTAGGAGTATGATTGTAAGGCATTTTCTTCATCTCCACCCAAAATTTAGAAATGATAATGAATGGATCATATGACCAAGTAAAACTTGGCTGAAAATTCATTCTCTTAAGGATAGTATCTGCTTCAACTCATGTTTTCCTAGTGTTGCATATGAAAGAGCCCACCTTGGTCTTGATTTTAAATTGAGATTTCCTTTTACCTGAAACAAAATTCAGCTCACCCATGTTAATCATTTGCCTAATATATTCCAGAGAGAAAAGTTTCATTGGAACATATTTGAGCAGCTTGTAAGGTTCCAATTCACAACCATATACTCTAATCTCTGTATAATTATGATAAAGATACAAGTCACGTGTTCTTTCTTGACCACTCAGATGAAGAATTATTTTGATTTCTGAACCAATCCTTGACTCATTCTAACTACTTAAAATATGAGCAACTAGATGAAGGAAAAGAGTAATAAAATCTGGAAATGAAAAATCAATTGAAATTGACCTAACCAATTGATTCCAATGTATGACTGATTGGTTAACACCTTGATTATCCTATTTGTGCAAAGTTGTTGGTAGCAAATCTCCCTGCTGAAAAATAACATGTAAACCAGTACATAGGTGTTCTTGAAAACGACTTGAGTAGTTAAATTCATCATCTTCTCATGCATATTATCAGTGAATAACTGAATTTAATTATACATGAATGTTGGTTGACTGTCCTTTGAAAAACTAGAAAAGTAACCTAGAATAGATTCATCTACTATTTTATCATTTTGGTAGCCCAACAAGAAGGAAATTAAAGAAATAATGTGTCTGGTTTCTTCTGGGAACATAGTGGATGGATAAGGAGGATTTATTTTTGGAAGTTCAGCATCATCTGGAAGAAAGGTTTCAAAGATCTGAGCTCTTTGAGGAAAGGTAAGTTTGTGGTATAATTTCATGAGAGCAGCTTGGGAAAAATTCCTTAACAAGAAACGGAGAAATGGGGTGAAAAATGCCTTCCCCGCCGTTGATCTAGGTGGGGAAAATGAGGATCTTCGATATTTGCTTTGGGATTAGCGCAAAACAACAAAATAATTTGTCGTGTTGCGACTTAGGATAAAAAGGTAACATGCGGTTTTTTACAAAATAATTAATCACTTAATGAAAGTGATTAATCCTTAATAAAACAAAATTAATCCTAATCTTTGGCGCATTTAATCTAGCTGCCAATTTATTTTGCTAAGTCTAATGTTCAACCAAGATTAAACAAATTTGGTGAATTTTATTTCCTAATCAAAATACATAAATTTAAATAGTTTGATCATGTTTAAACAATATGATTCAAACCAGATTATTTTTGGGTTGTGGCACCCTAACAAGTTGCACACAACTTATTTCTTTTTTCTTGATTTGAAACAAAGCAATTTTATTTATTTTATTGCTTCTATCTATGCCTATCATTTTCAAATATTTTTGCCTTTATTCTTTAAAGCGTCTAATCCTATCATTTTTTGATATGATTATTTTCTTTTGACATTGAGTCCTAAAAAAATTTGGATTTTCATCTATTTACAGTCAATCCTAACATTTTTTAATTTTCCATTTTTCTTATGTCTAACTTATCAAAACAAGAAATGTTACAACAGAGCAGATCAGATATTGAAGGATCTTACTTTCGCTTGTAACAACATAACTTTAGCTTGTAACCTTTTTATAAGTTTAAGAGTACCGACATATCTTTAAATTGGTGTGATGTATAATCTTCAGCCACGGCCTTGATCGAAGAGTTGGGCCCACTCTTTCGATCAAGTGTTGTTGGAGTATAGTCTATGTGGTTTAGGTATGTCTTTTACTGGTATCGTTAATGTTTTATGATTGTTGTTTATTTCTTTGTTGTTATTCAAAATTGTTGTTACTATAATTTTTGTTTATTTCCATTGTTGTTATTCATAATTGATGTTATTTAAGATTGTTGTTATTAGATTGTTAATTTATGTTGGATTGATTTAGAACTATTTTGGGCCAACGAATTTCAATTTTATAATTGATCAATGTTGGGTAGGGAACCTATAGCCTGCATAGACTTTGCATGATAACCTTGAAACGGACCTCGGGTTGACAATAAATGTAAAAAAAAAGGACTAAATCCATAAATTGATATTAGGATCCCAGCAGGTACAACAAAGGCTTTATGGAAAAAATTATGAGTTTTGTATCAATCTGAAGCCATATTCAACAAATTTTTCTTGTGGAAAACATTATATAACCTGAGGACGAAGGATAGAGACTCGATGAAAAAGCAACTGAATACCTTCAATATTGTAGTAAGTCAACTATTATCTATTGATATTAAGATTTGAGATGAAGATAAGTGTATCAATTTGTTGTGTTCTTTACCAGACTCATGGTATAGTTTGGTTGTTTCCATAAGTAGCAATGCAACTACCTTAATTTTTAATGAAATAGTTTCATCCTTGTTATTGGAGGAGATGAGATGGAAAAACATGGAAAATCAAAACATAGTTGCCTTGTTTATAAGAGGCAACTCTCATAATATAAATATAAATAGGTCCTCCAGTGGGAGATCTAAATATCCAAGAAAATATATTAAGGTATGCTGGAGATGTGGAAAATAAGTGCATTATAAGAAAGATTGTAGATCTAAAATTCCCAAGAAAGGGAAGGGAACTAAAGGTGCTCCTTCTGTAGAAGAAAAATACTCATCAATGTATGAAGGACGGGATGTGCACTTGTCTTCTTAAAGTACAAATATAGATCATTAGGCATGGTTGGTCAACTCAGGTACATCCTTTCATATTAATCCTCACAGGGAGTGGTTTTGTGAGTATCAAATATATGATGGTGACGATGTTTTTCTAGGATATGACTTGACATCATAATCATAGGACAAGGAAAAGTCAAGTTGAAGCTTATGGGTGAAAGGATTGGAACACTCTCTAGTGTTTTTCACATCTCAATATTGGCCAAAATAACTGTAGGGGTAAAAATAATGTTTGAAAAAGGATACATGTAGGATGGTTTGAGAAGTAATGGTATTGTTTAGGTGAGTTTGGATTGGAACTCTATATATGCTAATAGGAAGAACCATTAGTGATGGGTGCAATGGCTCCATTGTTACTAAGATTGGATTTAGAGAAGGAAAGATGATCTCTTAAGAAAATACTATGTTGTGGCATCAATGATGGGAATATAGGAGAGAAGGGCCTTTAAGTATTTCATGGTAATGATATAGTAGAAGGTATGTCTAATTGATATTTGGATTTTGATTTCTTTGAACATTGTTTATATGTGAAGAATTTGGGTAATATTATTCTATAGTTATACAAGGCTATAGGAGATATTACAGTCGATGCACAATGATGTGTTTCAACTTGTTTCAATTCCATCACTGGTTAATTTTATGTACTATGACTCATTTATATATGACTTCAAGAGGAATATATAGATTTATTTCCGCAAGAAGAAATATGAAGTATTTGATGAATTCATAGAGTTTAAGGCTTTTACGAAAAATAAGATAAAGAAGAAAATTAAGGTGTTGATGACAAATAATGGTAGATAATTTTGTGGGAATAAATTGAAATAATTCCATAGGAAGCGCAATATAGCAAGGAAAATTACTACTCTATACACACCTTAGAAAAATGGAGAGCAGAAAGGATGAATAAGATGTTGATGGGGAAATCAAGGAGCATGCTTAGAGGTGCAAGGTTAAGATAGGAATTATAGGCATAGGTGTTGGATATTACATGTTATAAATAGATCACCCTCATCAACATTGGATGCCATAAGACTCAACATGAGGTATGGAGTAGTATGAAACCTTCTCTTAAACATCTTATGGTATTTCGCTATGATTCTTATATACATGTTTTAAATGAGAATAGGTGTGAGCTAGATAAGAAAAGTTGGAAAATGTATCTTTATTGGATATAAAGATGGTCTAAAAGGTTATAATATTTGGAACCCTTAAACCAAAATGGTGTTATATAGTCGTGATATAATATTTCGAGAAGTTGTTAGGTCCCTATAATTCTATTGTATTCCACTATTGTTATTGTTAGTGTATCCCCCTATTGCTATTAGTTTGACCATGTATCCACCATGTTGTTATTTTTTTTCCCCATAAAATCCCACTATTGTTATTGTTGTTCCCTTACATTGTTATTATTATGTAGGCTCTAATTATATTGTGACCCCTTAGACTCCTATATCTACCAAGGAGGTCTTATCATTTGTATCATCCAATAATTGTTCATTTATGTAATATAAAGTAGGTTCCCCCTCAAAGAGGCTAATTTTTAATTCGTTTATATATATTTTCTTCTATTTTGTGAGTTGGTTGCATAACATTTGGTATTAGAGCTTTATATTATAGGGTTTCGCTTCTTCAAACATGTCATCTTAGAATTTTATCTATAAAAATTTTTCTAGGAAGTTTCATAACTTTAAATTTCAACTACGTGGAGCCAAAATATTCGTGAACCTCATGTACGAATTTCATATCTTGGTTCACTATATTTTTGGATATATGATCCGAGGAAGTTAGGGTTTATGCAAGATCCGGTATTCAATCTCAAACAGGTGACCGAGAGAAAATTGTCATAATTTTCTCTCTAAGCATTCGATTTGAATTTCACAAGAAGTAACTGAAATTACACAGACCATATATTTTCGTGTATCATTTTTAGAGCTGAAGGTCGAAATGGTGACATGTGACATTCCGGACAAGTTTCTCTATTGAACTAGTCCATAATCAAGTCATCGTGGGAGATTGAGCATAACATTATATTAAAGAATCCAATTTTAGTTTGAATTGTGGAATTGGAAAGAATACTTGTACGGATACCACAAGATGTATTTTTCAGACCTTGGAGATATGAAAATACAGAGTTATAACCATTTCAATATCAAGCTCCTAAAAGTAATAAAAATGTGTGTATTTATTTTTTAAAATTGCATAACTTTTGTTTGAAAAAGCAGTTTGAAGTGATTCCAAGGGTATATTGAAGCATAGATATCAGTATCAAGTTCTAAAATTCCTCCCAAATAAAATAAATCTACACTCATTAATCCCTAATAAATCTCTACTATGACGCATGAAGAGGAAGAAAGGCAACATGATATATCAAAATTACAGGACCAAGTGCAACAAATTTCACTCTCACAAGGAGAAACCAAATATGAACTAAAAAGGGACATGGGTGGCATAAAAGAGGACATGGGTGGTTTAAAAGGAGACATGGAGGGTTTAAAATCAGACATGTAAGCTAATATGGATGGCTTGAAAGCAGACATGGAAGGTTTGACAAAGTTTTTGCAAGAAAGGCTTCCCAATGGTGACAAGGTACTCCATGAAAATCAGGATGAGGACAAAATAATATGAAATGTGATTTTATAGAATCCAACATTGGCCTTAAGAACCACCACATTCCAAATATTGATATGAGGAATTTTGATGGCAAGGATCTAGTAACAAGGCTACTACATATGGAGCAATAATATTTTGATCTCCATGATGTGCAACACACACAAAAGGTACACATTTCAACTTTATATTTACAACCCAATCAATTTGTACGGTATCAATGGAATTGTTCTTGTAAACCAATTTTCACTTGGTCATTTTTTACGAAGGAAATGATTTCACATTATGATGATACAAAGAGCAACACCTTCTTTAGCCAATTGATGAATCTCAAACAAAAGGGTTCAATGACGGAGCCTATTTAGGACTTCCAAAAATTGAATATTAAGGTAACTAGTATTCTAGAGGAGCATAGGATTGATGTATTCATAGGGACTTTGAAGGATAACATCCAACATGATTCCTTCCTTTAGGAACCTGATTCAGTTGAGAATACATTCATGGTGTCAAGAAAATTTGAAATCAAAATTATGGCAACAAGTCTACCACTCACAACTATATATATCGAAGTGTTGTTGCACCAAGCCTTCCACAACCTACAAGTTTGATGCCACAAAAATTGGAGGAAAAAATAGTAAAAGGGATTTGTTACAGTTGTGATATAAAATACACTAAAGGTCATAAGTGTGCCGAGAAGAACTTATTCTACATAGATTATGAAGAGGAGGATGAAAAGGAACAAGAAACATCAAAAGAGGATGATATACACCAGGAACCAACCTTTGAGAAAGAAGAAATGAATCTGATCATATATTGAAATGCATTGGAAGTAATTACCATGCCTCAAAAGCTCAAGATATAAGGGTATATCAAGAACAAAAAGGAAATAGTGTTGATTGATTCAGTTGGTACTCATAATTTTATTCATTGTAAGATAGCCATGGAATTGAATTGCTTCCTATATCCAGCACCCGAGTGTCAAATGATGGTTTCAAATGGAGAAACTATAAATTTCTCTATAAAGTTCTATAATATCAAGCTAACCATGGGGAAGTATGTATTGAATAGTCCAATGCTTTCCATTCCAATGGGTGGTGCTCATGTTGTGCTAGGAGTCCAATGGTTACAATCTTTGGAAACAATAACTTTTAATTTTCAAGAAATTTTCTTGAATTTTTTTTGGGAAAGAAAGGAAGTTGAATTAAGGGGTATCATAGGGAAACCATGAAATATAATCAAATCTAATGGCATGACAACACTTCTGAATAAATAAAAACGGGGCGTAATTGCAAAGTTATTCTCACTAGAGGTTCAAACATCAAAATTATCTATTTATCCAGGTCTCCAAAAAATCTTATACAATCATTCCAAGGTATTTGAGACTCCCAAATTCCTCCAACCTATTCGTGATCATGATCATGTTATTCATTTGATTCAAGGAATTGTTTCTCCAAACATCATACCTTACAGATATCCATATACCCAAAAGAATGAACATTTGGTTGTAGAAATTCTAGAGGATGGTATAATTCAACCTAGTCAAATTTCTTTCTCTGCTCAAGTGATATTCATGCAAAAGAAGGATGGATCATGGTGTATGTGTCTTAATTATAGGGAGCTCAACAAGATCAATATTAAAGATAAATTTTCCATTCTTGTCATCGATGAATTACATGGACAAATTTACTTCACCAAGTTAGATCTTTGTTCGAGATATCATCAAATTAGAATGAAGATTGAAGACATTTCAAAAATCACATTTAGAACTCATGAGGGTCATTATGAAATTTTGGTCATACCTTTTGGCCTTACTAATAAACCTTCAACATTTCAAGGTTTGATGAATTCCATTTTCAAACCCTTCCTTAGAAAAATTTTGTTAGTATATTTTAATGATATACTAATCTACATCAAGTCTTGGAAGGATCATGTTCAACATGTTAACAGGGTGCTCAAACTATTGGACGAAAAACAATTGTATGCAAAAACCTCCAAATTTTTCTTTGGAGTACAAGACGTGGAAAATTTGGGTCATATTGTATCTCGTGAGGGTGTTAAGGTAGACCCTGAAAAAATTAAATCCATTAAGGAATGGAAAATCCCCACAACCATAAAGCATCTTCGATGATTTCTCGGGTTGACAGGGTATTATCACAAGTTTGTTAAGAAATATGGGAGAATAGCAGCACCTCTACAAACATTACTAAAGACAAATGCATTTTCTTAGACTCCAAAAGCAACTAAGGCCTTTGAACATCTTAAAGAGGCAATGTGCCAAGCACTGGTCTTGGCTACACCTGACTTCACAAAAACCTTTATTGTGGAATATGATGCATCAGGAAATGGAATTGGTGTTGTTTTAATGCAAGAAGGAAGACCCATTGATTTTGAAAGTTGTCTTATCAAAGGAATGTATTTACACAAAACTATTTACAAGAAGGAAAAGTTGGAAATACTACATGCACTAAAGAAATGGAGACCTTACCTAATGCGAATACACTTCAAGGTAAAAAAAAAAAAACATGATAGTCTTAAATACTTTTTAGAACAAATATTATCTTTATAAGAGTAGAAAAAATGGGTCACAAGATGTTGGGTTGTGACTTTGAAATCATCTACAAAAAAGGGAAGAAAAATGTTGTTGCAGATGCACTCTCAAGAAAGGATGAGGATGTGGAAGCATTGATTTGTGCCATTTCTATTATCCAACCTGAGTGGATAAAAAAAACAATGGATGAATGGAAGAATGACGAAGAGGTGTGGACACTTATTCAAAAGTTGAAATAAGATACCAATACTTATGATACATTTAGCTAGAAAAATGATTCATTATGGTACAAATATCGATCATATCTTTGTCAGGATTCCCTAATTAAGAAAAATAATCTTTTGGAATTGCTCACCTCCCCCTTAGGAGCACATTGAGCATTTTTAAAAACTTACCATGGGGTCAAGAAGGATTTTTTTTGGGATGGCCTTAAATATGATATTCGGAAGTTTGTGGGAGAATTTTTGGTTGGCCAACAAAATAAAGTTGAGACATTTAAGACCTTGGGTCTGCTACAACCTTTATCCATTCCAAGTCAGTGTTGGGAGGAGGTATTAATGGATTTTATTATAAGTTTACCAAAGTATGAAATAAAGAGTGTCATCATGGTGGTAGTTGATAGAATTACCAAGTATGCACACTTTTGTGCATTATCTCATCATTTTAAAGCTAGTAAAATTGATATTGCATTTATGGAAACAATTCAAAAGCTACATGGAAACCCAAAGATTATTGTAAGTGACAAATATCCCATTTTCACTCGAAATTTTTGGATGGAATTAATTTCTTGTCTTAGTACTCAATTAGCTCATATCTCATCTTATCATCCTCAATCTGACGAGAAAACTGAGATAGTGGACAAATGTTTGGAAATATATCTTCATTGCTTTGTATCTTATCAACAAACACAATGGTTTAAGTGATTGCCTCTAGCTGAATGGTGGTATAACACTTTCTTCCATACTGCAGCAACAATGACCCCATTTATGGCACTTTATGGATATCATCCAACATACATCACATCATATTTAAGAGAAAATTCTAAGGTTCAATCAATGGAATATCACATCGTGCATCAACAACAAGTTCTCTGACTCTTCAAGGATAACTTCACTCTAGTGCATAATCGAATGAAACAACAAGAATATCAACATCACAATGAAAAAAGTTTCAATGTAGGCGACTGTTTATTTTTATGGCTACAACCATACAAGAAAATGTACCTTAAGTAAGCTAATAAGGATAATAAATTATCACCCAAGTATTATGATCCTTACAAGGTGTTGCAAAATATTGGTACTATGGAATACACATTGGAGTTGCTTGCATATTCTTGAGTACACCCAGTTTTTCATGTTTCATGCTTAAATAATGTTATTGGTGACAACCTCCCAATTCAAATAGTGTTTCCAAAACTTGACAAAGAAGGAAAATAATATTTGAGCCCAAATCAGTCAAGGAAACCAGAACTCGACAGCTATGGAATCGATCAATTTCAAAGTATCTGATTAAGTTGAAGAACTTACCCACTAAAGACTCCACATGGGAGGATAATAATTTTATATTTTTCAGCATCTGAAACTACTCAAGTGTTGAGGACAACACTTTTTTGAAGGAGAGGGGCATGTTAGGTCAATTTAACACTAGTGTATTCCCCTTATTGTTAATGTCAGTGTAGCCCCCTATTGTTGTTGTTGTGCCCCATAAAATCCCACTATTGTTATTATTGTGCCCTTACATTATTATTGTTATGTAGGCTCTGATTATATTTTAACCCCTTAGACTCCTATATATACCAAGGATGCCTTATCATTGGTATCATCCAATAATTGTTCATCTATTTAATGTAAATGAGGTTTCCCCCTCAAAGAGGCTAATTTTTAAGTTGTTAATCTATCTTTTCTTCTATTTTGTGCGTTGTTTGCATAACACAAGTCAAATATATTGTCATATAGTAACCCCTACCAAGGGAGAAAGAACCAGAAAGGATAAATTTTGAATTGAAGGATGATGAATTAGACTCTATAGAAGAACAAAAATAAGAGGAAGAAGAAGCATAAACTCCAACACTTAGGAGATCAGTTTGAGAAATAAGACAACCATAAAGGTATACTCGACCTTATTTCCATTCAAATTTTTATTTTTATTTTATTGATGATGATCCTAGAATTGTTAGGGAAATGGATTTAGAGGATGGAAAAATATGGAAAAAGGCCATGGTTGAAGAAATGGAAACCCTGTACCATAATGAGGCTTCATATCTATTGGAGTTTCAAGTTGGAAGAAATCTCATTAGCAACAAATGGTTCTTTAAGAAGGAACTAAATGTGGAAAGCATAGTCGAGAAATACAAAGTTGGGTTACTAGCAAAAGGTTATTCCTAGGTAGAGGGAATTGACTTTGGTAAATATTTTTCTCTTTTTTCCACAGAAAAAAATTGAACCATCTTTTAATATAGAGAGTTACATATTATATGCATAACGTATTCCAATAAACTGTGTTTCCCCCTTACTAAGAGAGAGACGAAGTTACAGCTGAGGTAAATAGAAAGAGTATATTCACCTAACAGCCTATTCAAAACAAGAGAGAGACCTCCTCATCTTTCCTCCACCTCTTGAGCTTCCATAGAGTAAAAACACCTGAAACATAGGGGAGAAAGACAGAGATTGTTTGAAGCTTTACGACTCCAAAAAATGAAACCGGGTAGTAGACACTATTCTAATTTTATGAGTGTTTCATTGAATAAAAAAAGAAATCGAAACCCCAAGCCTCCTCTGAGAGGAAAATAGCCCAGGGTCGATAAAAGATTTTTAGTTTTTCATTCCAAAACATTTACATAATTTATATTCAGCATAATTAAAACAAAAATACAACAGCAATAGAAACCAGATCCTTAGACAAAGAAACGTTGTTTGATAGCTCAAACCAACCCATCATCCAACTCAACAGCTATCCAAAGCCCCATATCCTGCTCAACACCTTCTTTAGAAAGGGTCTGCATCATGGTTCCATTCCCTGCAAATGTGGCAAATAGATATATCATTAAAAAAAAATTATACGGGATATCTCATTAAGCAAAGGAAGAAAAGTATAATTTTGGCATCGTTGAGTCCAGTTGAACCACTTGAAAATATTCAAAGAGTCCCCGAAGATCTGAACCTCTCTCAATCTCAAGAAGGAGAGCCAGCATAGGAGATAGTGTAAATCTTTTAGTTCTGCGAAATTATTGGTCCCCTGTCCCAGCCCAATTAAGGCTCTAAAATTTTTTCCAAAAGGGAGATGAATAACCAGCCCCACTCCGCATCTATTTTGTGGATCCGAGGCCCCATCAAAGTAAGCCCGAGGTATATCCCCCTTGATGACTTCCTGTTGAATCACATGAGGTTGTTGAGGTAAGGAGGGAATAGGAATATGATCATAAATGGATACACCTTCTGCCACTAACTTGCAAATTGGAAAATGTGAATCTTTAAATATAACATGGTTCCTAGCAATCCAAGTGCCCCATGCGATCAACAAGGGAATAGTGTGCACCGTGTCATTTGGGGCTTCCTTCCACCACCTTTGCCAAGCTTCCATCACCTCCTGACCTTCCCAATGTTGGGGTATTTTAAAAGCCTCAATGATTCATTCCAGAGACTGATGTTGAAGGGGCAAGTGAGGAAAACATGTTGCACCGATTCCAAACTATCTCTACAGAGGGAGCACCAACCAGGACCTATATTTCCCCTATGTTGCAATAAGTCCCAGGTAGGTACTTTATTTTGGAGAATGCACCAGAAGAAAAATCTCGACTTTGGTAGCCCTTTCAGCTCCCATAAATATTTGAACCACCATTCCGGCTCCCCCCATCCTTTTTGGAACATAAGCCAATTATAACCAAACTTGGGGGAGTAAATCCCAGACGGTGAGTGTCCAAGTTGACTTCTGTTATATTTATTTTATCTATTATTGTTGCTTTGATTTGAAGTAGAGTAGATGAATGTGAAGGCAAAATTCCTACATGGCTATCTCGAGGAAAAAATACACATGAAATAGCCACAATTCTTTGCTATGAAAGGAAAGAAAGAACTAGTATGCAGTTCGAAAAAGGCCTTATATTGGTTAAAGTAATCACTAAGGATGTGGTAGAAGATATTTAATACTTATATATTAATTATTAGCTTCACAAGGAGAAAATCATATCACTATGTCTATTTCAAATTAGTTAGTGATTGTGTTATTTATTTGGTCTTATATGTGGATGATATGTTTCTTATTGGAAATGACAGGAAAATCATCTAGGAAGTAAAAACTCAGTTTTCATATAAATTTGACATGAAGGATCTTGGTGCTACAAATTTTATTTTGGGCTTGGAAGTTAAAAGAGATTGGGGAAACAATAAACTTTAGCTAAATAAGAGGAAGTATGTCAAGATAATATTACAAGATTTAATATGAAGGAATGTAAACTGGTGAAGGTGCCTATTCCTGTGGGTATAAAATTATTTGCAAAAAAATGTCCCCATACACACGAAGATGAAGAAGTCATGTATCATGTTGCATATGCCAATGTGGTTGGAAGTTTGATGTATGCAATGGTCTATACTATATTGTACATTGCACGAGTAGTGGTAGTGTTGAGTAGGTATATGTCAAACCTAAGGAATGAGCATTAGATAACAATAAAGAGGGATTTTAGGATTTTGTGTGGCACTACTAGCTATGTATGCTATAAAGGAAGACCATGATTGGAGAATGTTGAAATTGTACCAAGAAAAAAGGCTTCATTTGACTTGTGCCTTAGTCAAATGGAGAAAATTTGATTTTCCACTACAGTAGGATGACTTGGATTGCAATTAACTAGAGTGGCATTTCCTTATCTTTTAGTTAAGTAAGTAAATTCAAATTTGTGGGCTAGAAGTAGATTTTTTCATGATTTGATTGCCAATATCTAGAAATCTAGTTGAGTTATTGTTAGTTGAACTAATTTAATTGAGCTCTAATCATTAGTCGAGTCAGTTGAAGGTCAGTTGATTAGTTATGATTGTTGTTAACTCATTGATCTCTCAGTTAACTAGTCAATCAACTAAAAATAGACCCAGTCCTACATGGAATTTGAATTTCCTAGTTGAGTGGATGGAAAAGGCATATTGGTATTTATAATTGTCACTATTGTTGAGTGTACAGACTATTGCATTGAGAAAGTGATTAAATCCCCTTGGATTTGTGCAAGGAAATAGGGAATTTCCCTATATTTTAGTAGCTTAATTCCTCCAGGATTGTGCAAGGAAATAGGAGGTTGGTTGAGGCTTGAATTGGCTAAGTGTTGGCTAGAGCAAGACAGGAAGCAGGAGAGTAGTTTTACAGTGCAGGGTGTGTTTCAAAGTTGAAGCAAGACACTATAATTGATTATCTTTCTCAGTTGAATTAATGCAAAGCAACGAAGGGGTTTTTCCCAGTTGGGTTCCCCTGTAAATAATTGTGTTCCTTGTATTTTGATGGTTACATGTTATTGCATGTGTTTCCATCATGTGTTTTCCTTTCCACGGAATAGCAGAAGAAATTTGTGTCTCTTGATTTCAGTTCGATTTCATTAGCAATAGAAAATTTCTTGCAATTTCTACAGAAAAAGTGTTGGGCATACATGGGTTGTTGATGCAAAGTGGGCTAGAGATCTGGATTGCAAAAGATCTAAAAGTGAGTATGTGTTTAACCTATTTAAAGGAGAAATCAATTAGATGAGCAAGAGATAGTTTTTAATGGAACTCTCAACTATATAAGTTGAATAAATGGCAACCACTCATTCAATTAAGAATCAATATGGTTACAAAGATTGTGTTCAGGTATTAGGTTGGCCCATGGAGTTATGACGATAGATTTTGATAATCAGAGTGTAATATTCCTAGATATTAATCTAATGTACCATTCTAAAACAAAGTATGTTGATGTTAAATATCACTTTGTGAGAGATATGATTGAAAAACATGAATTGTTGCTGGTGAAGGTAGACACTTTCAAAAATATCACAAATTCATTAGCAAAATTTGTGAGCAGTGAGAAGTCCGTTTGGTGTAGAGAAAAAACAAGCACTATTACAATGGATTACTAATCATGTATTCGTGTGACCCCTTGTGTGCAAAGAAAACAACAAGTGGGAGAAATTTATGTGTGCATTATATTTTGTGTTTATTTTTTGGTAGTTTTTGACATACAATTTTCATCTTTGGTGGTTTTATGGCACATGGTGGTTTTTCCCATGGTTTTGTAGTTTTAGTTAAGGAACTACAATTATATTATAATCCATGGTAAACAGATTGGTGTTTTATGGATGATACAAGATATATATGGCATTGTAATATCGTATAGAAGAATATATTGAAAAAATATTGTTGGTTTTCGCAATTTGGGTTTCTAGGAAAAAATATTTATGTTAATGTGTGTGTTTTCCATTACACCTTTTTTGTTTTATTAAGAATATATTTACAAAAATTAATTGTATAAGGTTAAAATGTACAATTTTTGGTATATAATTTTCATTTTAATGGCTATTAAAATTGCATAGCTATGATCAATCAAGTCCCAAAATTTTAGACTAAATTAAAAATTGAATAACAGGATCCAAAAATTCACTAAGAAACTGGAAGAATAATACATGTGACTTAATGAGATATATGTAAACAAAAACCACTATCATTAAGCAAACTACTTAGGAAATAAAAGTACAAAGCATCAACAATAGTAGCCAAACACATGTAATAAGTACCAACTGCAGTAAAAGATTATGAAAAATGTTATAACTTAAATCCGGAAGCTTTTGGTAATCTACCAAATAATATTATGAGATAACACTTCCTATTGGAATAGCTTATGGAAAGGACATTCCCATTGTCCTTTGTGATTAAAAATATGTGAATGAAACCATTGAAGCATTTCTCAGCTATAAATTGAATTAACTCTCCACATCAGAATTATGTTGTTCTACATTCATGGTTAAGTAACATGATGAGCAAAAGAGGGGTAAGAAAATGATGGTGATTAATTACATCCACTCAATGATATCACCATAAAATTAAATTCCCCGATACCACATAAATACATAATAATAACTCATCTCAGTGCAACTTAAATTTATAATAAGTTTAATCAAAAGTGTGGCTTCTATCAAATAAGGAAAAAGCTTGAAGATGTCTACAAGACAACGTTCAGATAACATAAGGATATTATGAATTGATAGTAATGTTATTTTGGTTGTGTAATGAACCATCTTATTTCCAAATATAGATGGACTGTAATTTTACTTCATGCCAATCTTATATTCTTACTTATATAGAAAATATCCTTGTTAACTCAACTACAATTAAGGAGCATACTATCCATGTAAATAAATCATAGAAGTAGTAATGGAAAATGGGAAAACATTAACAAAAGTTAAAATTAAACTCTTCAAGATCAAGGTTGAATTCCTTGGACATTATATCACCAAATAGCAAAGTAAAGTTGTGCTACATATACATGAAACCATCTTAAATTATCAAAATAAAATAAACACTACATGAAAAAAGGACATTGGTGAGGGTCATGCTTGTGATGGACCTTTAAGGTCTGTCACCAATGTCACATATGGTGACGGTTCTTAAAAAAGTGTCGTTGTAAGTGTATAGTGATGGTCCTTTAATTTTCATCACCAAAGCCATTTTCAATAACACTTTTGATGATGGTCGTTAAATGCCCATCACTAATTCTCTCTTTGGTGACACTTCCAGTGACGAACTTTTAATGACCCTCACTGATGCTCCTTTTGTTACTTTTGGTGACGGTCAAAAAATGTTCATCATCATTGATCATTCCAATGAGTTTTTTATGACGTTATGTGCCTGTTAATATATTTTTTGTCAAAATATAACGATTTAAAACCATTATTATGGAGTCTTTCTTATAATATTTCAAATGCCATGGTGGTTAGAGTCAGTCAGTTTGTTAAGAAGTAATTAGTGTGTATCATTTCCCTCAAGTAATGACTAGAAGAATAGATTTTTCCTGTGAGTCAACACATGATTCATATCTATTAATTTTATTATCTAGAAAATTCCCTTTAGATAAATTTCCACTAGTCTGTGTAGGAAATATATTATTTAATACTTCATCAAACTCTGTCAATTCTATTAATGAGAAATACCTAACACTCCTCAACAACCTAGGCACACCTTAAATTAATGTTTTGGCACACAGTAACATTTCTTAGCACCTCTCATGTCTTGGAACATCTTGTCATGACACTAATGCCCAAGCACATGGTGGCATGCGCTAGCACAACATATAACTATCCTAGCATGTGTTGGCATGCATTTAGTCCACACTTTAAATTTTGAGCTATCACTCTAGTCCTGATCAGAACTGGATCATGGACTAGAGTGATAGCTCAAAATTTAAAGTGTTTCGAAGTGTGTTGAACCTAAGCGACCAGATAGATCTCTTCATTCTTATTCTGGCACCATGAACGGTTCAAAAAACCGACACTGTATGAAGAAGTTATCGCATTTTGAAAATTCCTGTAAACTGCAAAAACTGGACTTTGACCAAGTTTGACTTGGAATTTTGGAAAATTAAAAAATATATATTCCAAGGAATATTCCTCGAAATATTCCATTATGTCCAATCAGCATTGGACAAGTGGCGCAATTTGGTTCATTGTTGGGAGCACGTGTTTTTTATGAGCCAATTATAGGGCGACACGTGGCCAGCCCTGAGGCCGCCACATGTCCCCAAGACTGTGTATTAAAAATTTGTGGAGCTCTGGAGGTTTGAACCATGGACCTCTTAATGGCTAGCCTGCCCATGTGCCATCACGCCACATGGTATTTCTTACCATACATAGTTCAATGGTTATATTTATTGTTGAGTGCGTTGGCATTTGGGGGTCTGGAGGGGCCAGCCCCTCCCCCATAGAACCTTAGCCCATGTCCAAGGGCTATCTCCGGGCATTGTAACCGTATCTGCCAGCATCGATCACATGACCACATTAAATTTTAATTCCATGATCCATTCAACTTATCCACATGGTTTATAAAACTGTAATCGCCAACCGTTTTGTAACTTGTCACATGGAGGGCTTTACTCCATAGTTAAATGCCAACAGTTTCGGTTTAGTCCGACATTTACTCTAACCGTGGAATTTGGGGGTTGGCATGTGGCCACCCCCTCCCCCTAAAAATAAATTTTATTGTTAATGTTGGCAGAAACATAGAGGTGCACCAAAATTTCAGAGTTTGGCCGAATTTGACTACAATTAAATGCAGTGCTCCAGATTTGGTGGAGCTAATGTAGGGGACACTGGGCAAAATCTTGTTTTGGCTCTATCTTGAGCTAGATTCGCCCAATTTTGGAGTGCCAATAGTCAATTTTGACTATCTCCAACATTAAAGACTCAATGGAGTGGGTTGAAGAGCCATTAGAGAAATTTTGAGTAGGTTTTTTCTTCAGTGAAGTTTAAGGGGCCACTAGGGCCACCAGGGGGTAGCAACAGTTTGAGGCTTAGCGAGGGGAGCTAGAGGCCTTATTAAGAAATCCAGTAGTAAATTTTGGATGTTTCGATGTTTTGGAACTAACGGTGTGGTTTGAAGAGGTTGTAGAGGACTTTTGAAGGATTAGAAGCTTCAGTAAAGTTCCAGGGACCATCAGTGCCAACTTTTGCCAGCAGCAGTTCAGGGCCTAGCCAGGGCATCTAGAGACCATATGCAGCGAACCAATAGTAATTTATGACTTTAAATAGAATTCTGAATCCATTTAAGGAGGTTTCAAAAGCTTTTGAGTACTTCTAGAGGTCGAGAACCGATCATAGAAGTTTTTAGTGACCCTAGTGTCAAGGGGTGCCGACAGGTATTGTAGGCGAAACCGGAGCAACGGGAGGCCATTTTTAGTGAAAAAATAGTTTATACTGACTTATTTTTTAACTATGAATCCAATTAATGGATTTTAAAAGCCATTTGAAGACTTATAGAGCTCAATAAGCTAGAAGGAATTTTTGGGCAGCCCTGGGCAAACCGTGGAGGAAGGCCTAGTTTGGGGATGTAGTGATCGATTTGAACAAACGATCAGTCGATATTTGATGTCTGATATGTGCTGGAGATATTATGTGTGTTTTTAGGGATAGTTAAATAATTCTGAAAATGTTAGTGCCATGGAGAAGCTTAGTGTAGCTCAGTGCACCGACAGAAGGAATCGAGTCTAAGGGAGCCTAGATCTGTTTGCAGAGTGGTGACAGACATGATAGCGATATAGATGGTATTCTAAGCCCTTTGGTTCAGTTCAGTAACCATTGGATTTAAGTGTGTAACTTGTCAAATAAACTTAACCATAATCCCAAAGAGCGAAGTCAAGATGACAAAGCTCAATGAGACGTAGCCCACGATATTCGGGTGAACTCCTAGATTAATTTTTTTCTTATGTGTGGATGTTTTATTGCTTCGTTATATTTTTGTTACAAATGTTTAATTTCAGAAAGAACAAATGGATTTAGGACACTTAAACAGTTAAAAATCATACACCTCTTTCAAGCATAATTTCCACAAATTGTCAAGTATAAGCTAGATCATTTATTTTCTTAACTGAGTGGCAGGTTATTGAAAATAATAACAAGTTATCCAACCCATTTTTAGATCAGGTTGGTATCATAGCACTTGGTTTCTTGATTGACTGAGCAATAGCTTGATTTTTTGACTTGAAAGGTGTTTAAACAGTGCAAAAGATTGATTGTTTTACTGTTTGCAAACTGATTATTGCTTGAGTTTTCTAGAGGTGAAGGGATAGATATTGATAGCTTAGTTCAGAAGAGGACAAGAAGGAAGAAAGGGTTGAAGGAATCTTCCTTACCCAAAGGACCTCAAGGCAACCCTCAAAGCAAAAAAGAGTTTGTTGTTTGGATTCTTGAATAAGAGCTTGTCTCTACATATTTTTTGTTCAAAATATTTGTCATTTGTTTTGAAAGCTTTGTGAACTTTGTTAAAAAAAATAATTAGTTCATTTTCATGATGACAACTTCTTCAAGTGAGGTTTCAAAATCCTCCTCCTTCACAAGATTCTTCGATGAAGACATGAAGCGTGACTTCTACATCTTAGAGGACATGGTACAAATTCTGTTTGAAAATAGAAGAGAAAGCATTGAACTTCATGAGAAATTGTTTGCTATGAAGCAAGAGAAGGAATAAATTCTTCAAATATTTAATGATATGGAGATGTTGCTCCATCAAGCCCAAGAGGCTTTGAGCAAGAACATGCGTGAAGCAAAATTAATTCGCTCTAATTTGTCTACAGTTTCCTCATCAGAAAGATGTGTTGGTTCATTTGAAAAGCACATTATAGGTATAGGGTCCAAGTTAATGTTTAAAAGGGGCTATGAAGGCAAGTTTTTAGGCAAGCATACATAAGGCATGATTGATCCTATTTTGGTTGAGGAACGACCTAAGAAATTTGGTCTTGGTTATGTTCAATCTAATGGCGAAGACTCCAAAGCCATGAAGGCATGTGAGACAACTTCAAGAAGAAATTTTGTTTTAAGTTATAAACCAGAAACATGTCAAGTTTGTTTTCAAGTTGATTGCCATTTTTTCAAGCCTATGTTGCAGCAAGAAGATTGTATACATGTGTCTTATGGCGAGCATGCGAGTTCAAACAGTTTTCAAGACATAAACACTGATGTTAGTCTGCAAAAGAAAGCTGGAACCTCTACTAGTTCATCTCCTCAAGAAGGAAAAAAGGATAAACATGCAAGGCAGCATTTGAGGTATAATTATTCCCATAGTCAAGTTGATTATGTTTCTGAAAGGCATGAAAATTTTGCATGCTTGAATGGAAGAAAGAGTTTTTGTGCATATTTTGGTATGTTTAACCATGATGTTACGAGATGCTGGAAGAGGATGAAGGCTTACAGGAAGCAATTTAGGCAAAGGAAACTTGCAAAGAAGGTGCATAAGACTTGCACACATTGCCAGAAGTGGGGACATGTTGTTTCCCAATGTTGGGCATTGCATCCAACTAATCATCCCAAGCACATGTAGCAAGAGGATAGAAAGACTAGAGAAAGTGGAACGAAGGATTCCATCATTGATGTGAGAACGGATGTTTCACATGAAGAAGATTTGCAGCAGAAAAAGTCACCATGGAAGTGGCCTAGTAAGAAGTGGTTGGACTTATTAACACAGTAAGACATACTCATTTGTACATATGAAATTTTGGTTATGTATGCATGTATATATGTTGTAATCTCATGTTTGTTTGAGCCACCTTGGATCAATGATCAAGGCAGAGATGTTCAGCTACCTTCTATAAATTTCTTGCCAGAAATTTCTGAGTGAGTGCAAGGAAGACAGTTCTTGACAGGAGGAAAAGCGCATCCAAGAAGGGAATTGTTGACTACCTTCTATTTGTGGTTCAAAGACACTATCTATGTAAGGCAAGTGTATGGAGGCTGAAAATAAAATGGTGTTATACCATCATCTATTGTACAGATCAGTATATCATTATTTTGGGGTCCAAAAGATTCTTAATGGGGAGGTGTGATCAGAACTGGATCATGGACTAGAATGATAGCTCAAAATTCAAAGTGTTCGGAAATGTGCTGAACTTGAGCGACTGGATAGATATAGTCTTCTTGATTTTAGTGCCATTAATGGTTGGAAAAACTGACACCGTATGAAGAAGTTATTACAGTTTGAAAAGTCCAATAAACTGTAAAAACTGGACTTTGACCAAGTTTGACTTGGAATTTTGGAAAATTAAAAAAAATATTCCAGGGAATATTCTTGAAATATTCCTCGTAATATTCCCCAAAATATTCCCCAGAATATTCTATTCGGTCCAATCAGCATTAGATAAGTGGCGCAATTTGGTTCAGTGTTGTGAGCACATGTTTTTTTATGAGCCAATTATAGGGTGACACATGGCCAGCCCTGAGGCTACCACGTGTCCCCAAGTCCATGTATTAAAAATTTGTGGAGCTCCAGAGGTTCGAACCATGGACCTCCTAATAGCTAGCCCACCCGCGTGCCATCACGCCACATGGTATTTCTTACCTTGCATAGGTCAATGGTTATATTTATTGTTGAGTGCATTGACATTCGGGGGCCTGGAGGGGCCAGCCCCTCTCCCATAGAACCTTAGCCCATGTCCAAGGGTTATCTCCAGGAATTGTAACCATCTCCACCAGCATTGGTCACATGACCACATTAAATTTTAATGCCATGATCCATTGCAACTTATCCGCATGGTTTATAAAACTGTAACCACCAACAGTTTTGTAACTTGTCACATGGCAGGCTTTACTCCATAGTTAAATCTTTGATAGTTGAGTTTAGTCTGACAAATAAATTTTACTATTAACGTTGGTAGAAATATAGAGGCGCACCAAAATTTCGTAGTTTTTCCGAATTTGATTGTAGTTAAATGCAGTGCTCCAGATTTGGTGGACCTGATGTAGGGGACACTTGGAAAAATCTTGTTTTGGCTCTATCTTGAGCTAGATTCGCCTAATTATGGAGTGCCAATAGTAAATTTAGACTATCTCCAACATTCCAGACTCAATGGTTGAAGAACCATCAGAGAACTTTTGAGCAGGTTTTTTCTTCAGTGAAGTTTAAGGGGACACCAGGGGGCAGCAATAGTTTGAGGCTTAGCCAAGTGAGCTAGAGGCCTTATTCAGAAATCCAATAGTTAATTTTGGATGTTTAAAATGTTCTGGAACTAATGGTGTGGTTTACAAAGCCTGTAGAGCAATTTTTAAGGACGAGAATCTTAAGTAAAGTTCCAAGGGCCATCATTTCTAGCTTATGCCAACAGCAGTTCAGGGCCTAGCCAGGGCAGTTAGAGACCATATGTAGCGAACCAATAGTCATTTCTAACTGTAAACAACATTTTGAATCCATTGAAGGTGGAAAAAAAACCCTGTTTTTTCAATACTCATGGCAACAAAGGGGGAAAATATTTGGAAGACAATAATTGAGTGATCTATTCATATACGCATATGGAAGGAAATTTCACTGGGTGGATTAGTACTAAAAAGAGGATTTGAAAAATGATGGATGGAGGAGATGGAAAGAACGAAAGGACTGGCCTCAACCCCTGACTTGGCCCAATGGGATCAGTTAGATGGGGAATTGGAATCTAGGAGGATCATTATACATGTGGGTTTGGACATTCTAATTAGGTGGGGCTATACTGCAAAGGGAACTTTTACCATTCAATAGGCATACAGACTCAAGGTAGGATGGGGACATGCGAATTAACAGCCACTCTGGAAGAAGCTCTAGGAAGGGAGGTCATGGCCGAGAGATAACATGATTAAAGAGAAATTAAGCCACATTTTTACCATTGGCATTATATGTAGGTATCGCCTATGCTCATTTAGTGAAATAGTCAACAACGACAATGATATAAGCATGCCCCCCGGTCGAGTGAGGGTTACATGTCATGAATTCAATGCCCCATTTGGAAAATGGGTCGACGGTAACAACTGGGTGTAAGGGTGTGGGAGGGGCGCAAATATTTTTTTGATAAATCTTGCAAGCTTGGAATTTACAGATAGCAAGGATGCAGTATTTGAAAATAGAAGGCTAGAAATAACCATCACGAAGGATTTTTTGAGTTTTTGCGTAGCCATACATGTAACCACCACATGCCCCGAAGTGGCAATTGTTGAGCACTCTCTCAACCTCTTCGAAATTTAGACAGCGATGAAGAATCGAATCAATGTCGATGGGGTATAAAGTATCCCCAATGATACCATATGGTTGAGAATGATGTCGAATATGTCGATGATCAGACTTGTCGAACTCAGACTGAAAATTTTGGGTTTGGAGATACACGAGGATATCACCGTACCATGGATCGATAGTGTTGATCATGAAGAGAGTGTCATCCTGAATGTGCTCATCAAGATCAGATGGAGCGAAAGAAAAGGGAAGGGAGCATATCAATTCAGTGAAAACCAATGATTTCTTTAATTTGGCAGCAGTGAATTCCAAATCAAACTCCTGTAAAATGACAATCCATTTTGAATATTTTCCCCCTAGAAACTGGCGATTCAAAATATAAGCCTATAGGATTGTCGTTGGAGATCATGGCAGTTGTGTGTAAGAGAATATAATTCTGAAAGCGTTGATCAGCATGTACTGCCTCTAAAGCCAGTTTCTTGACATGGGCATATCGAGTCTCTGTATCCATAAGATTATGGCTGAGGTAATATATGGCATGTTCAGTACCATCGTCGTTGTCCTGGACTAGCACCATAGCAATGGTACCAGAAGAAGTTACTAAGTAAAGGAAATATTCATGATGATAATTTGGGGGATGCAATAAAGGAACATTAATGAGAACATTATTTAAATCATTGAAGGAGTGTTGAGCAACGTCATCCCACAAAAATGGGATCCCTTATTTCAGTAATCATGTAAAACCCTTGGCAAGCTCTGCATAGTTGGGAACGAAACGACATAGTAAATTAGCTTTCCCTTGTAGACTCTGTAATTGAGATG
Organism: Pinus albicaulis; assembly: GCA_034641835.2. Lineage (NCBI taxonomy): Eukaryota > Viridiplantae > Streptophyta > Pinopsida > Pinales > Pinaceae > Pinus > Pinus albicaulis. Next base: position 1,136,855,610 of record CM076584.1, read on the forward strand.
AATGGGAGGGAGGGAGTAAATTAATTATAGCCTCGAATTTCAAGGGATTGATACAAATTCCTTCTTTAGAGATGAAAAACCCAAGGATTCTTCCATATTCAACATAGAAAACACATTTATGCATATTCAAACGAATATTATAGTCTTGGCAGCGTATAAAAATCTCTCGAAGGTGCACAGGATGGTCGTGGCACTGAGCTGAATGAGCAAGGATGTCATCCAGGTAAGGCTGTATGGTGTGCTTAATGTCATGGAAAGCATAGGAGATCGCACACTGAGAGGCAGCCGCCATAAAGGGAGAGGTTGAAAAAAATTCTTAAGGCTAGATTTATTTATCATATTCCATTGACAAAATAGGTGTCCAATATTGTCCCTGTCAATAAAAAGTAGGGTACCATTCACGTCCTTGATGTCACAGCTCTCCTCCGACGAGTTTGGATCCAGGCATGTCTCCAAATCACTCGTTTCAACTTGATATGAAAGTCTTGTAGCCGCTACAACACTCTCCAAAATTTGGTGCCAGTTTGAAATTTTAGAGCCCCTATTGTTTTGATGAGGGCAAGCACTTTCCCAGCATTAGTCGTGAGCCTCACGAAACTCCACTTCGAGTAGGTAACCCAAACCAGGTGATGACTCCAAGTTTTTCTAAATAAATTTTCAAAGTCGCCCTTCTTCCAAACTTCAGCAAGTTGCAACTTAGCAACCTTGCAACCCAACCAAGGTTGTCAAGTTGCAAACTATGTCAAAATCTAATTTTTTCAACTATGTGACCTTGCGACCTAGTGACCTCGAGGTCGCCAGGTCACATCCACACCCAAATGAACCTAATTTTCAACTGTGTGACCTCCTTTAATGACTGCACATGTGACCCCTTTCTAAATAAAAGGGTCGCATAGGTCACATTCAACCTGCGCAACTGAACAAAAAAGACGTTTGACAAGCCAATCAAAGGGCGATTTTTTCTAGGTAAGTCGTTGAAACCTCCTGCAGTTCCTGTTTTATTGGCTACGGCCCTACCTACCCCAAGCCTAGGCTATTATTCCTTAGATACCCCTCAATTGAAATCATAATTCCTCATAGTTACTCTAGCTAGGGTTTCCTTCACATTTCTTATCCTATCATGCCTAAATCCATTTTGATCCCTCCTTTCTCCTCCTGCCACTTTGGGCACCCCTCCCTGGCCTTCCTGTGAGCCTTTAAACCCTGATTTGTTTCCTTCCCTTGGATATTTCTCCCATTTTTTCTCATTTTTCCTCACAGGTCACGATAGCCTATTTTCCCTTAGAAAATCCCCAATGCGACCTTGTGACCCAGAGACCTCGTGATATTTCGAACTCGCAAAGTCGCAAATTTGCAAAGTCTTGACTGTCCACATAATCGCGACCCAGTGACCTTGTGACTTGGTCATTGAGTCGCAAAGTCACAAAGTCAAGTTTGTTCACGCAAATGTGACTTTGTGACCTTGCGACCATGTTACTAGGTCACCAGGTCGCAACCCTTCCAAGTTAGAATTTTGCAACCAACGTAGGTCGCAGCGACACATCCTAAGGAACCAAGGCCCTAGTTGGTACAGTCAATTGTTCCTTTTGTTTTGCTTTCATGTCGTTTGTCTTATCGTGGGACTGTTTTTTGAATATGCCAGGTAATATCGAAGCCAAGCTCGAGTGCATTTCCATCTCTTTGGCCTCAAGAAACATGGGGCCCCCAGCAGTTAGCAGGAGACAAAAGAGCCCAAAGATAGATCTATCAGAAGGATACATTCCTCCTCCACCACCTCCCATATATGGAGATATCACCTGCATCTTCGGAAAAGGTGCCAAGATGTCATGGTATGAAGTCTACCAAGAGTTCACAAAACAAGAATTCTCGGAAGACCTCGTAGACTGACAAGTATACATTCATGTCAAGAGGTCCAAGCCGCATTATGTGGGCACCCACCCACCAATATTCCCATGCGTGAAAGTGATCGAGTGGATCCTCCAAAAGGTCGACTCAAAGCTCTGGGTTATCCACGAACATGCTGGAAAAACTTTCGCTAATCTGATTGGGAAGGACGTAGAAGTGTAATACTCACTCTCGGTTAGGGAAGATTCTTTCAATTTCTAGTGGATCGCCACACACGACGTGCCAGTGAAAGGTACCTTGAAGGGTTGGTGGGAGGACCCTGAGAAGTTCAGAGGAGAGAAGTATCAAGAGTACAAGATGAAAGGCCTAAGAAAGGTATACAAGCTTGTCACAGTTATGATGTGTAGGATGTATGGCAAGAAGGATGCCACCACTTTTAATGGAACATGGGTTCCACTCATGTATGTGATCACCTCCTACAACACTCGTTTCAACTAGTCTCATCTATTAATTTCAGCTCTAAAGGTGAACATATCAGCAGCCCAGGTACCAGAGGAGAGATGTGCATCAAATTTTTACATGGCTTCCTACCTCCTAGATGCAATGTGCTCACAATGCAATTTTGATGATTTGCCACACAACTAGGATGCAGCACATGGTGGGCCTATCCATAAAGATCTAAACATGTTATGGGCTACTAGGTACAAGAAAGACATCGATGCCATCTTAGACAATTTTATCACCACGCTCTACCGACACCTTTTCAATGAAGATCCTCCTTGCATGTCCAAAAGGGCCATGGAGACAGTGATCAAGGTAGCTCATTGGTTCCCCATCACAGAAGGCACCTTCGTCGGATTTTTTGGATCATTCAAGGTGCCTCACACACACTGCACAAGTTCATCACTAACAAACTTCTATTACAAGAGGTATGTTTTCAAATGACGAGCGAGTTCTCTAAAACACTAAGTAAGGGGAAAATGAAACTGTGGCCTACCCTCCCGCTCACTCTTGGTGCCTATACAGTCATAAATTTCAAAGAAGTTGAAGCAGAATCGAAATACATAAAGGGCTTCCATTTTGTAAACTTAGCCCACAAGTCTTATGACCCTGAGAGGATCGTCCCTGCACATTGCAAGCATGCCAAATTTAACTGGACCTACAAGCACACAGAGTGCCCTGTGGAAGAGAAAGTGAAAAATTGGTACAATGCACTTAGGGAAGCAGCCCCTGAAGGACAAGCCAACTTGGATAGAGACCAAGAGATTCAGCACCAAGACAATCAAACTCTGAAAGAGAGAGTAGACGCTATGAAGCGAAAATACCCCTCAGGAGGAGCATCGACCTCCCAATCAAAAAGGCCGAAGAATACTACAAGTGGTGATCCTCCTAAGAATCAACAAGAAGGAGGGGGAAAAGGGGTCGAGGCACCACTAGAGGACGAGAAGAAGCAAAGAGAGGAAGAACTCAAGAAATCCAAAGATTCTTTGGCATAGCAACAGGAAGAATAAAAACGAAGGAAACAGGACAAATAATAGCAGAAGAAATGGTAGAGAGAGGAATGCAGAAAGAAGCAAGCGGAAGAAGCTCACAAGAAGAAAGAAGAAGAGGATCAACAGAAAAGGGAAGATATAAAAATTTAAAACAGGAGAAGGATAGGGAAGAAGCAGAAAAGAAGAAGAAAGAGGAAGAATCTCAGAAGCTACAAACAGATACATCCAAGGAGGTAGAGGGAAGGAGGTCACAACCCTCGAAAACCGGGAAGCAAATAGACCTGCCACCTATTAACATGCCCCCGACAACCCCCATGATAGGCGGACACCTCCCACTCTTAGAGCTTGGAATCTCGAAGGAACATGAGGATGATGTACTAGATCTAACAAGATTATCTTACGACCAGTACACTCATAATATCAGGAAAGAGAGGAGGAAATGCCTCACATGAAATCCAGCTGAGCCTCTCGCAGTGACCACGGAGAAAGACATAGTCCTAGACATCAAGACTAACCCCATAATTATATCATCGGCTAGAACCTCTTTTACAGCCCCTACCAAAGAGAATGTTAGCAGGATGAGCAGAGAAATATTATTTCTGCAAAACAAACTCCATGCGTCCGAGAAGAGGGTCGCTCAAGGAGGAGGAAAATAAGGCCCTATAGACCGAAAACCAAAGGATCCAAGTGCACTCACTCAGGCCAGCAGATTACAAGCCACCATTCAAGGGGAATTGGAAATCTTAGGAAGTATCATGATGCAAATCTACGAGGAGATGATGATGCTAAGACAAATAGTCGCTCCTTTGGTAGGGGCCGAAGCATAAACGGGGAAAAAGTTGGCACAACTGAAGGAAGCCTCCACAACACTAGACATCATACTTGAATGGTCAGAAAGATACCCATAGGCCCATTCCACCTTTCCAAAGAAGGACTAGATCCACACTCAGAACGATAAGGTACAAATACGGATGAAGTTGCAATCCAGAGACAAGCTCACAAAAGATGTAGAGCAGGTCATGTCTGCCTATGAGAATCTCATCAGTGGCATAGATTCCATGGTGGAAGTACACCACATACCTTCCTTAGGTACGCTGGCCAAGCAAAGGATAAGAGAAGAGGTAATGCAGGATATCCAATAATTTTTAGAACCCATCAAACAGGCAACCATCTCACAAGATCTCCCAGCCTCCAAGTAAATCATCACCTAGTACATTATTGCACCAGTCTAGATCTACACCAAGCTGGCCTCTCTATCCAACCAGATCGACACAAAGAGGTATACATTAGCTCCAGATGCTCTTGATTTTTTTCATAGACTGGGAGAGGACATGCCCCAAATCACTCTAGTGTCTTCCGAATACCAAGCCTTGTAGACCTACCTTAAAGAACAGCAACAGGTAGAAACCACAGTCCTCTCTATCACAAAGTTGCTTCCTTGAAAAGATTGGGTTAACAGGTCGTAGAAACAGGAAGGTCGCGGGTCGCAAATGCTGCCCAGTCGTAGGTCGCAACCCTACTCAGGTTGCAAGTCACAAATTTTCCCACGTCGCAAGTCATACCAGCAGTCAGGAAGATGAAAGGGCAGGGTAGCCCGAAAGACATTTTTGATTCTATATGTACTCCTTCGGGAGATAATGTAAGGGGCCTTTTTCCGGACTCCAAAAGGAGAGAGAGACATAATTGTACAACATTGAATGTATGATTCAGAGAATGAATACAAATGAATATTTTCGACTCCACTATTGGATCTGATGGAAACCTCTGTGTATTGACATTATGAATATTATTCTCTCATATGTTTGATACCATTCGTAACTGATAAGTCTATGTTTCTATTATCACACTATTTATATGTTTAAGCTCTTTTGAAATATGAATGATGTGGGGATTTTTAGCACAGGGATATGTTAATGACTTAATTGTTGATAGTTCCTTAATATTTTGGAAACACGCTTAAGAAATTGAAGGGTGTTCTTTGATCATAATGAATTTTTTCTCTTATGTTCAAATGAGCCTCTGTGTGAGCACGGCCCTAATGATATTTTACTAAAAATACTTATTTTTCCTGCATGCTTTAAATCTTGCTTTTTTATTTGTGATGTTTCAATTTTAGGGAAACTCGTCAACCATTTGTCTTGTTTCATTCGAGTAGCAGTACATTCTCATGATCTTGAAATACACCTCTATCTGAGAAAGGGTGTACATTACACCAGCTTAACAGTAATCGGGCCTACATACCGAACAGGATCCCTATCACAAATGGTGTAGATTCTAGTTGGGATTTTATACTGGGGATCTCCCCTTACTATTGGCAAGGCATTTTCCCCCATAAACAGAAGGGTAGAAGGTCTCAACTCTCGCTCGATACCTATATCAACAAATATGTCTCTGTTGTGCTTCTATCTCTGTTCTCACTAGTAGAGCTATGGGAGGATGTCCATTTTATAGCAAGGGAAGAGGGAACATGGATCCACTTAAGGTGGGGAAATGGGTTGTCCCTTGGGGTGGTAGGAACAAAGATCCCAAAGGGAGAAGCTCGGCTCTATCCTCAAGAGAAAACAACCAACTCTCTGCTACGAAGATTCTAGATCTCGAAGCTTTACTTCCATTTTTTAAAAACTTTCTAGAAGAGGATCAGCGCAGGTATGATCCTCATTTTAGCACCGATCGGCACTTCCCTAGAACAAAAATGAGCCATCGGTGCGAGCAAGACACGCAAGGGGCGTGTCGCTCCATATAATCATGTTTTCAAGGAGATGCTTCAGGAATAGTCAACAGAGAGTTTACTCATTATGCTGGAAGCGATATGATGGTTTTCATGATGGAAAATAGACACAGGGGTCACTATTGGGGGTCTCTCAGATCAGAAAATGGAGAGTACAGGGACAGTGACAAATTGTTGTGTAGCAATTTTGTACCATTTTTTATAATGAAGGGTCTCTTATTCATACATAATAAAATGAATTTCTTATTCTATTGCATTGTAGATTTTCATAAAATGTTACGCTACTAAATAAATATATGGATGATTCACATTGTTATAATTAACAAAGGTGTACTCATGTACTAATTTCTCATGTTGATTCTTTAAGGAAAAAGAAATAAATAAATTGATCTACATTTTGGTAATATCTCAATACTTTAAAAAAAATCAATAATAGAGGTTTTATTTTCAGGGTTTCTGAGGAAACCTGATATCTCAGGAATCTAACCTCGTAGCCTGCTCTGAACTAGGGAATTTGCAATCACTTCAGACTGACACGCTGATAGATGGCATGAGTGTACCTACAAGGAGGGGATATATCCCCTCCTACCGAATATAGTGAGCGGTGAGACAAGTACGCAAGGCGCGACCTATACAGGCATCCTGAATAGTAATAGGAAACAACCTTTTGTCCTAGGGGCTCAATGACAGGCTCGCATGCCCAGAAAATGCCTCCCGCGAGCGACCAAGAAGCCACGATTATTCATACCTGGTAAGAAACTGGAGAACTATAGGAAGTACATGAAGGACCATGCACTAATCTGCAAATTTATAGGAGTTTGGCCAACTGAATGGGATCTACTAAAGCGGATTCGGCACAAATGGCAAGCAAAAGGCCACATCAAGCTGAAATTTGGGGCTCATGGCTTCTTCACAGTAATTTTCTCTAATATGGAGGATAAGGAAAGGGTGTTTGAAGGTGGTCCTTACTTATTCAACAAAGGAGGTATATTCATGAGACACTGGGAGGAGTGTTATAACCCAGACCAGGAGAAATTTTTGGTGGCTCCAGTCTGGGTTCGACTCTTTCCCCTCCCGATAGACTTCTGGTATCTGGACATACTGGAAGGAATCGAGAACTCCATAGGAAGTTTTGTGAAAGTAGCGGAATCCACATAGTGGGGAAGGTATACATCTTATGTCAGGATCTGTTTCTATATGAACATAATAGAGCCTTTACCGGAATTCAAAGAGTTGGAACATCATGATGAGGTATGGCAGCAGCCCCTTGACTATGAGCACATTCCTTTCAGATGTCGTAGTTGCCATGAATATGGGAATATGTTTCATGAATGCTCGATGAACCAATTCGAACCCCAAGAGTCTAAAGCCAATATCCAGGATAAACCTATAGAGGGTGCTAAGGGTTTCTAAAAAGTTCAATTAAAAAAAAAATGAATCATAGGAACCCACAAACTACGGTGCAATCATCGTAAAATAAAGGCCTACAAAATAACAATCGATATGACATCCTACAAGACGAGGAATAAATTATTGAAGGCCAGCCTGAAGCATCGGGACCAAATACTCAACCAACACCACAAAATGGCATAAACAATGCCAAACGAAATGCTTAGGAGGAACCACTAGACAAAGAAGTTGTGGTGCAGCCAATGGAGCAAGATAATATGGAGATCGATATCCAAAAGGAGGAATTAATTACAGAAGAGAAATTCATGTGTCGCTTGTTGAATGAATGGCATCATTGGAAAAACGTTTCATCCTAGAAGACTAGAAGCAACTATACAAAGACACCTTCCAACAATACAAAGCTAAAAAAGGGACAATAGGACCGGAGCAATCAGATAATTTGGGTTCACAAATAAGCGAAGGTGGGGATCAGGGTCCTCAAGGAAAAGGAGGGAAGAAATGCAAATGGAAAAACCTGAATGAAACCATACAAATGATAGGAGAAATGTTGATAAACTCTGGAAGGGTGGTGTCGTTGTCGGCAGTATTCCACCAAATCAGAAAATCGTCAAAATGATTATTACATCCTGGAATGTAAGAGGGCTTAATAGTAAATGCAAACAAATATACCTGAAAGACAGACTAAAAAAAAAAAAAAAAAACTAGGATATTCTTAAGAATGTTAAGCCTCACCATGAGGTAATCACCCAAGATGTCAGGGGCAGCATTGGAGGCCCTGCCATCCTATAGAACCTAGTGGAAATATTTTTCTTAGGGCTCGGTAAGCCTTCCCATAATCCTCTCTAGGAGATTTATTCATATTGGATCCAGAGACTGAGATCTTTTTACAGGAGTTTATGGGCCTCACATTCCAAGATAAAAAGGGGTTTTTTCTCCAAAACCTTAAAAAAATAAGAAGAGACTACCCGGAAGATCTTTGGATCATGGTTGGGGACTTTAACATGATCACATCCTTGGATGAGAAGAAAGGGGTTATAAGATGATTGGATGTGGACATGGAGGAATTTAGAGACCTAATTATAGATCTACATCTTGTGGACCTACCGAAAAATAATGGAGTCCACACCTGGAATAATAGGAGAGGGATATTACACAATCTTGCATCATGCCTGGATTGGTTTCTAGCTTCAGATCCAGTGATCAGCCGTGACATCTTCATGGAAGCTTCAATTCTTCCCTCTATGGGATCTGACCATTGGCCAATCTGGTTGGAGATAGACCTGAAAATAGGCCCCCAAAATCGCCCCTTGAAATTTGAGTCCTTCTGGTGTAGAAATACCAAACTCGTGTTGAAAGTGGAGGGTTGGTGGAAAGAGAGCGAAGAATAGGGAAGAAACCACATGCATAATTTTAAACTGAAGCTTCAAGAAATCAAATGCAAGATTAAGAAATGGAATCAAGAAGAGTTTGGTAACATAATGAGAGATCAACATGAGTTGTTTAACAATATGCAGAAAATCCAACAGTAGATCATCACCAGGGTGGAGATGAACACCTTGTGGAAGAGGAAGGGAGGCTAATCAACCAGTTGGAAGAGAGCCTGAAATAGGAAGAGATACTTTGGAAGAAAAATTTCAGAGCCCACTGGCTAAGAGAAGGCGAAATAAACACCCCCTTCTTTCAGAAAGCAATGATCTAGAACCGCCAACACAACAGGATTTTTTCCCTAAAGGATGAAGCCGAGAATAGACTGGGGAAGCATGAGGAAATGGAGGACTTGTTTGTGAATCATGTTCATACCCTCCTCTTGGAACTGGCCCAAGAAAGGTTTGAATCTATTCAAATAATCACCCAAAACATCCCTCGTCTTGTCTCCAAAGATCAAAAACTAGCCCTATTATAGGTGATCAATATGGAGTAAGTGGAGGAGGTTGTTAAAGGAATGGAAAAAAATAAATCCCCTAGCCCCGACAGTTTCAGGACAGATTTATTCCAAGTGGCCTGGAACTTCATTGAGCAATATGTACTAGAAGTGGTGGAAGAATCATGTCTTAACCAAAAGGTATGTCTGAGCCTAAATGTTACCTTTATTGTTTTAATTCTTAAAAAATCCAATTTGTAGGATCCCCAAGGGTTTAGACCGAATTCTCTTTGTAATGTCATATATAAGGTCATTTCCACCATAATTTTCAAGCGCCTCAAACCTCTGCGTCCCGATCACATCTCCCCTAAGCAAACCAGTTTCGTGGAAGGATGTCAGATCCTGGATGGCTTTATCACTTCCCAAGAAGTAGTTCACTCCCTAAAACACCTCAAAACCCCTGGAATGATGATTATATTGGAAATTTCCAAAGCCTATGACCATATTAAATGTACTTTCCTCACAAGCATTCTTAAATCCTACAGTTTCGATCATAGATGGATCAACTGGGTCCTAGCTATGGTGTCCTCCCCTATTTATTCCATTCTCCTTAATGGATTATTGGGAAAAATATTGAGATGGGGGGGGGGGTGTGAATCAGTGTTTAAAAATCACAATCATTTTCTCTATTTTATTGATTTCTATATGCGACTTTAATTAAGCCAAATAGCGTATGCAAGCAGTTGTATGTTAAGAAACTTGCATATACCTGGAGAACTTAATATTCAGATAAATATTCAAAAACTTTACTTAGCCCAGTTCATCAGTTATTCATCTGATATTTAGTAAGTAGTAAGCATGTGAAGTAAGAACAAAATAAATCATCACACATAAGTAACACACATGAACACCAATATTTAAGGTGGAAACCCAAGTCGGGAGAAAACCACCATTGTTTTCATCTATGTCTTCAATATTTATTATATAGAAAAACTACTTACATTCTTATACTGGCACAGATTGATACCAGTACGCAAGAACCCACCTGTAGAAGGCTGCAACCTTCTCTCGTTCTTCAGCTACTACTAGAAAGTAGATGCAACCCCCTGATCTAGTTTACCAGGCCCCACTGGAAGGGAGCCTCAACCCCCTGATTTGATCACCAACTCCTACTGGAAGGAATCTTTGACTTCCACACTGAAGGCTTTGACTCTCAGACCTATTGTAGCCCATGTTTCATAAATTTTCACATTGGATCCAATATATTTTTCTTCAACACAACTTGTAGATCAATAGAAACAACCATCAATCAAATTCGAACACAACAGTGAGATCATTGTACCTAGACCACGGAACCAAACCCAGACTTCTACATAAACACATTGAATAAACTGTCACTCTGATTATTCATAAATGAATTGTATACGTTGCTTTTCTTACGGAAACCTACATGTATACACGCTTTTCTATGGAGAAACCTGCATATTTATCTTAATATACTCATATTAGAATTTTGACTAGACTCTGAATACATCAAAGATATTCAGACATATTTTGTCAGATTTACAGGGCCCTCATACAGTGAGTAAAAATCATCCTTTTTCAATCATCCAAACACTGATCTTAATACATAATCAACTAGCATCATAATCAGTATTCAATCAACCTAGATCTATATGAAGACATCATTTACAGACAGAAAAAATATAGCAAAAATAATCAGACATTTCCTTCAGCATTCTTTAGAAAAACCTTAGCTTCCATACACACCTTTACAGATCCAAACCCGCATGTATACGCACCTTCACTGAGTCAAACCTGCATATAGATTTGTAAAAATTTCAGGATTGTGCAACACTTCAAACCTAGAAACTTACTCAGCTCATACCCTTCACTTCAGCAATCATGCGCAATACCACAGATCTAAACGACTCATAAACAGATCATGCAAATACATAGTCATTTTAGGTCTAAAGATCCTGATCCATTATTGTATTCATGAGTGCATCATAATATCAGATCTATCTATTGACTATAGCCCATTCAAAATAGATATACTTCATATTAAAGTATTCATTCAATTCACATACGCATGCACACTTAGCACTATGATCTTGACCTCCTTATATAGTGTGAGCCTTAGCCAATACCATGAGCCAAAACCACACAAGTGTCGTTGGTATTCTTAGACAAGATCAAATAACCATTATTGCACTTAACAATATGGTTTAATACCATGGTAAGGACCCCTGGTATCATAAACTTAATGTGCAAGTACATATGTGACTTTGCTTCATCTTACCCATGTGTATACGTGACTTTTCCTTGACCAACTCGTGTATAGTTTCTTAAATATGTGCTTTATCCATATTATGATTCTTATCTGTAAAAAATTTGTCCCATCATTCTAACATTTTGTTCCATCACTATGCCACCTCTGAGTTTATCCAGAACCGATGTATTTGGTCTTTTTACAAGTGAGATTCCATCAAGTACAACACATGCAAACATAATTCCAACATGGATCCCCCACCGGAACCTTCAACCCCTCTCGAAGATTGAGACAGGGGGACCCTATCTCTTTATTCCCTTTTATCCTAACTGTTGAAGCCTTGGGTCACTACCTGAAAATGGAAGCTTGAGCCTTGCAACTCCGCGGTCTAAGGTTGTGGGGGAATGACCTCCCTATTATGCACCAACAATTTTTTCACCACATTATTCTATTATGCCATGTCTCCCTGCGAGAAGACCGTCGTATGAAATATATTTTCCATGTCTTCATGGAAGCATTCAGGATGATGATAAACAATGAAAAATATAGCATCTTATTTTTCAATACGCCACTGTACATACAGTCCTTTCTTTCCTGGGTGATAGGTTTTGGTATCATCTCTCTTCCCTCCAAGTACCTTGGGATTCCTCTTTCTTTGAACTCCTTAAAAAAATCTTGTTGGCAATCCATACTACAGAAAATTCAATTGAAACTAAACAACTAGACTTTCATATCCCTGAACCTTTTTGGTCATATTTTCCTTTTAAAATTTGTTCTCCAATCCATCCTAATCTATCAACTTTCGAGGATGGAAGCCTTGAAAACATCATGTGAAAAAATGGTAGATACCTTCAAAAAAATTCTGTGGGGAGGGGCCAGTAGTTAAAGAAATGGGCTCTGATTTTGTGGCCTAATCTAATCAAGCCTAATTTGGAAGGTGGATTGGGACCTAGGGACCCTCTCACTCTGACTCAAGTGATGGGATCCAAACTCTCTTGGAGATGGATACGTGGAGGATCCGACCTATGGAAGAAAATATTGACCCACAAATATGGTATGCCAACTCGCATTGAAGACATCCTCAGGTATCGTGACCCTCCCAAATGATCTACAATATGGAACATGGCATCTCGAAACAATGGCCTTATCAATCAACATTATTTTGGGGAAATTAGAAATGGAAAAACAACCCTATTTTGTCAAGACTCATGGCAATAGAGGGGGAAAATATTTAGAAGACAATAATTGAGTGATCTATTCCTGTACGCATATGGAAGGAAATTTCACTGGGTGGATCAGTACTAAAAAGAGGATTTGAAAAATGATGGATGGAGGAGATGGAAAGAACGAAAGGACTGGCCTCAGCCCCTGACTTGGCCCAATGGGATCAGTTAGATGGGTAATTGGAATCTAGGAGGATCAGTATACATGTGGGTCTGGACATTCTAATTGGGTGGGGCTATACTGCGAAGGGAACTTTTACCATTCAATAGGCATACAGACTCAAGGCAGGATGGGGACATGGGAATTAACAGCCACTCTGGAAGAAGCTCTGGGAAGGGAGGTCATGGCCGAACGTTACCTTCGTTCTCTGGCTTATCTATAGAGGCAGATTAACCTAGGATCAGTTCCAAAAATGTGGTATATATGGGCCTTCGTATTGCACCGTTTGTGGTCAGCATAATGAGGATCTTGAACATCTCTTAAATTCATGCTCTTTTGCCACACAAAAGTGGAACCAAGTGGAATCTCTCTTCAGAAGAATGGATAGAGACCCCTAGAGCATTAGAGAATCCATTATATTATGGAGGAAATGCCTTTTTTCTAGCCTGGTTCTCAATAGGGCTTGGATTTTAGTTCTTGGCTTCACTCTTTGGGCTATCTGGAAAGAGAGGAATCATAGGATCTTCAAGAACATATAACAAACTCATGAAGTGGTTTGGGAGGGGATACTATAGAACATTCGGGAAACAATCTTGGCATAGAAATGGCTACCATATGATTGGCAATTTGCACCCCACGAGGCTTGAATTCTTCATCGCCTAAACCTTGCACCATCTATGATTTCTCCAAACTCCTTAAAACTTATATCGAGTAGGGTGGACTCAGCATATATTTTCATCACCGCTCCGAAGGGGTTCATCAATTTAAGCTTCAATGGAGCCTTGAAAGTAAATTTGGGTCTTCCAGGTTTCGGAGGGATCTTTAGGCACTCTCGAGCGAAGACTAGACTAATATATGCAGACCACTATGGCTATGCAAGTAATAATGAAGCTAAATTTTTTGTTGTCTGACAGGACCTGCTCCTCATTATTAAGCTAGGGTATAAAAAGTTTTCATGGAAGGTGACTCCAAATTAGTAATCAACACAAAAACAAAATTGATTCAGGGGGCTAAGTGGGACAAGCTCACTCACAGCTGGAGAACTTCTATACTGGTGCAAGAGCTAGGATATCTCATTCAAAACTCTTACTATGTTATCACAACGCATGTCAAGTGTGAAGGAAATAAAGCAATTGAACTTATCGCAAATTGGGGAAGCTCTCATCGTAATGAACCTCTGGAGTTGACTTGGCCTCCTCAACCCCGGGATTAAAGATTCGACCCCCTAGAAGAGATTCTAGAGTAGGATAAAAACAGCAGTTCACAAAGCCCCATCACTCCTGAACAAATCCCCCGCTCGGGGTGCGAGTCGGCTCCCAATCCCATCATCCCCATTCAATGAAGGGTGCCTTGATGTACCAGCCCACAACCCTTCACATGCTCGGAGGGGAAGGCATGGTGTATTTACGCATGTAGATAGTAAATACCCCCATGGGAGGTGGCAGATATATAAAATGTTGGAACTGAAATTTGGTTGTTTGTCTGTTTAGTGAATTTTTCAAGTGCTTGGCTCTACATAGAAGTGAGCTAGTGGATGGTGCAAGGTGTTACAGACAGCCAAGGAAACTGGCGAAGGTGTGCTATCGATGGCTACTAGTTCATGAAAATTGGTATGTGACCTGTTACCCCTCCCTTTCTTCCATTCAATGGATTTCTTGGTTAAGGGAATTGGGTATGCATGGTTTATAATTGTTGGGGTCTGAGGGTGTGGATGTTGTATCCATGTTGCACGCGCCCATCTACCTGTTAAACCATGATAATTTACCAGGGATTGTCTCATTTTTTTTCTTGTTTGGAATTTCCTTATCTCGTATGGGTTTATACCAAGGGAACACCTCTATAATTGATTCAAGGTCTTTTTTAAGGTTAGGTTTGTCCAGGCTTGAATTCGGGGTTGGTTTTCTCGGTCCTTTTTTTATGAGTATTGTGCCTTCGAGCCCTGTTGAGATGGGGTGTTGTTTTATTTGGTAGTGAAGGGGGGTCGAACTTCTCCCTGGATAGCCATTTATGGGATATGGGGACCTCACCCCCTTGGCCACCACCCTGGTCGAATTCTGGTATGGGATATCGGTGGGTATGTTCAAATGGTATTGGGCTCTTTGCTCAAGTTGGGTAGTGCGGATCATAGACATTGGAAATAAACGAAGGAAACCAAGGTTTTTTTTTGGGAATTATCATTTTTTGTTGCTACTATGACATTTGAGCAAGATAGTTAAGACATCAGGAAACTGAGTAGCTTGTGGCTTGGTCCACCACCTTCGAGGAATTATTCTATAAATTCACCCATCTTTGTTGATTACAAGTCTATAGCCATGGATTGTGCAGCGCGATTATTTCTAGAAGCCTTGCCCCGAAGGGTCGTGGCAGGAAAAGCAGGGGTACCACATCGGCAGGTCAACCTAGCGCGTCTGGAGGCAAGTCACGGGCTGAAAGCCTGTAGCCAACATTATTAACGATGTTGCTACTACATACCAAGAGGGCACCGATGAGGAAATCAGGAATATTATTGAGGAATGGGAAGCGATTTGAGCTGCCAGGCGGGCACAACGGAAGTTGATGCAGAGCACTAGTGAACCTTAGTGCTGGATCTGGGTTACACCCATGGCCACATCACTCAGTTCAAACAGACTCTATTATTGTACCAGTCTATGAAAGGCATATTTGGAAAGGCACTGGAACATATTTTGGTGAACATGGTAGTCGCGGTGCAAGACTTCCTTGACTACAAGAAATATTTCCAGAAGTTATAGTTCCAATTACAGAAGCAGGATGGACACCTCTACCGAATTGAAAATAATCTACCTTGTATCATCCCTCAAAATGAACTCTAGGGCTCCAATGCAAAGCACCCAGTTCCGGTGGAGTTTGCGCTAGCTGATGGCACATAATATTTTAATTGCTGGTATCTCTGTGTATTTTTTTGTTTCATTTTTCAAGTATATGGGAAGCTTTTAAATTTTTGTATGTTACTAGTCTTGTCAATAAGCAGGCGGTTTTTAGGAAATGAAAATACATTCAGTCCTATATAACTTGGATAGAAAGACTCAGAACATTTCATTTGGATGGCATACCATGATGTTAGGTGGCATCGACTTGGTTTCCCTTAGGGAAAGTTGCAGCCACCTAACCACCTCTGAACTGGTTGTAATTTGTTGTTTTATTAATAAAACAGGATGGCACTACCAAGATTACAAAATATATATATATATATATATAAAAGGTGTAATCATTTGGTATATTTGTTTCACAGATGAAATACATTAATGCAATGGTTACATCCAAATGTTATCATTAGATTATTAAAATCATCATTATTATAAAAATATATACATTTGGTTTTTTTAATATTAATTGACATTTTATAAAAAAATGAGAAGTTGCATTTGCAGACCTACAATAAAGAAAATTTAGCACTGTAATATATCATTGCATTGTATTCATTTGAACAAAATGATGCAATTTATACATATTTCTTCACCAATGCAAAAAAATTGTAATAAAATCATTGATCCCCTAATGACAACAAGTGCATCGCTCCCTTCAATGAAATTGTTACCATTTTCGTTGTTTATCATTACCATTACAATAATTATTATGTACAAATTCCTATATGCACTAGTGATATTATGCATGAAGTACACATTAACATATATAATGTGCACAAGTACAAATCATAAATGTAGATCACTAGTGTTAGTTATTGATATAAATTTCCTAGTGCTTTCAATATCTAAAATACGCAACAAGGCAAATAAATACGTAGTGTACATCAATGCTTAGCATTGGTATTTTTAGGCACCATTGCATATCAATACGTTGCACATTCATGCATTATAAACATAAGTACCAAACTTGTGCACTTTATCAACTAAAGAGCACTATGAAAAACCTTTTTTAGAATGTATAATTGCCTAAAATTTTTAGTTATAGTGAAAATATATTAAAATCTCTACTACCAATAGCGGAGGATTTTTTAACAATTTTGTCCAATTCTTGTAACACTAAAAACCTCTGTAAAAACATCCCCTATAAGGTGTTTCCTTGTAGTGAGTTATCTAATAATCCCCTTAAAGGATAGTCATTTAAAAATGAATTCCGTAGGAAATTAAGAACTTAGGAAAGAACCATGGGGTTGGTATATGCAAAGCTGGAGTAGAATAGGCTCAAGAAGATTTAATTCTAAAAGTTGTTAAGGGAGTCAAAGTTTAGTGCATTGAAGAGAGGAGAATATTTGAAGTAGACTCATGATGCAAGTAATATACAACCTCAAATTTATGAGCCTGGTTAAGAAAAAGGCATGATGAAAAATCTTTTGTCATATCTACTATTGTCTACAACTATTTAGCTAAAAATGGTTGCTAAGATACCC
This sequence comes from Pinus albicaulis, assembly GCA_034641835.2. NCBI lineage: Eukaryota > Viridiplantae > Streptophyta > Pinopsida > Pinales > Pinaceae > Pinus > Pinus albicaulis. Next base: position 1,136,872,971 of record CM076584.1, read on the forward strand.
AAGCCAAAACTATTATATAGTTTTCAAAATGTATTCTAAGATATCCTCAAAAGTTGGAAATCTTAGTCCTTCATTATGTTGTAACATTATCTAGTTTTGATATGTTAGCATATATAGTCAAAATAAATTCAAAAAATGTTAAGATAGGATATGGATGAAAGAAAAAAGAAATCAAAAAATGTTAGGTTTATTGTGTGTTTTATACATCCATATCAAATAAAATGTTAGGTTTATTGTGTGCTTTATACATCCATATCAAATAAAATGTTAGGTTAGATTTCCCTAAAGAATGAAGGCAAAATCAAAAATAAAAAGTTAGGATGTCAAAGAAAAAAATAAAGGCTTTAGTGCACAAAATTGAAAAAATATATGGTTGCAAACTCAAATGCGCCTTTTTCAAAAGTTAAATATATTAATTATGAGTTTTTATTTAAAAAATATGTATTTTTAAATTATTTTCTATAACATTAAACATAAAGTTATATGGTGCATGTAATTCATTGTAAAGTTAAGGTCACTAAGTGACAAAATTTGTCTTGTCGGATGTAATATCAAGCGATCATGTTTCCGCAGTTGAATCCCAGATCAACCAGGGGAGAGTTACCCTGAAGCTAATCTGGGGGGGGGGGGAGTGGGGTTTAGAAAATACGATTTTAATGTGGCGCTAAAACACATATGTGTAACCTCTCCCATTCGCAACCCTCATTAAGCAGAAACCACTACCCTCAGGAGCTGGGTAGTGGTTTCTACCTTTCTTTATTGGTGTATCAACAACTTCACTGCCATTTAACCTCCTTCCTCTTGTCGCTGCCTTCTATATATACATTTCTCAAATCCTGCAAGCTGTGTTACCACCCTGTCATGTCTCTACCTTCTTATTGGCACGTTGAAGCCCCCGCTCCTAAACCGTTGGCCTCCACGTCATCCCTCCGCTCCAAATCCCATGTAAGCCACTACGGTTACATTAAAACCATTAACAACGATTACATTCTATAAAACACCCTTTGCCCCACTATTTCTCACTTTTTCCTGACCATTGCACTATTCTAATTGCAAGATAAATTTCACAGTCGCCTCCATTATCTGATCGAGATGTCACCACGCCTGCTATCATCCGATCAAGCCATTGCAATTTTCATTCTTCCTAACAGCACTATCTCCTCTCCTTTGTCACTCTTTTAAATTGTCGACATGGCCCCAAAAGCTAAAACTAAGAAGTAGATTCTAGAAGAAATCCCTGCTCCCACAACCCAGGTCAATATTGACCTCATTACTCTTGCAGATGCCCTCTTTAAAGTTACATATTTACAGTGTGAGTTTGATTTCCATGAACCCCACATGTGGTTCAAGCATAAATATCTAGACAAAGAAGACCATATCAGATTTTGGGAGTCACTTATCCCTTTCTTTTCCTTCCCAAAAACCCATGAATTCCCTAATTTAATTTCACGACGCCAAACTCAATATGACCCTGTCAAAAGACTAGTGATGGCCCATAATGGAAACATTTTGATCACCATCACTAATGAAACCATCAATAAAATGCTTCTCATTCCCCAATCTTACTAGCTCAGTTATTTCTCACCAGCCACACTTATGGATCTATACCATAAGTTGACCTTCCCACAGAGAACTCAAATTTTGGATATTTTTCTACCAAAGGATGTTGAATTACCCAAAACAAATCCACCATACCCATCCTCTATGTTTCCTGAGGCCTCTAGACACTATATCTCCCTACTTTCCTACCTGTAAGGATATTAGCACAACCAATCATTTTATGAACTCATTCTTGGGTTCTTTTCCATTTTCAACAATGAAAAGCAACCAACATTCATGTATAATTTCAACCAATTTTTGGCTAAAAATATACATGAATAGTTTATGAATTTCACTACACAGGGGGTATTTAGATACAATTTTGTCATCATTCACCTATTTCTTTTCCAGTAAGCAGGATGAGCAAGGAGTGAATCAATCAGTGATTCATTGGACAAAAATTGTCAAAGCTACATCAACAAAGCCAACATTTTCATAGTTTGTAGATTCTTTCATACATCCAGTAAAGTAGCTCCTAAGTAGTTAAACAGAACCAAGGATTGCAGAGGAATTTAAAATATTTTTACACTTAAGTGAACAAACCAAAACAAGAGATTGGTATATGTATAAAAATTATACTAAGATAAGGGTATATGGATGTAATCTTGCACCATACAAGCTACCTAAATATGTTCCTATGAGATTATTTTCTCTGGAATACATTAGGCAAATGATAAACATGAATGACCTGCACTTTGTGTCAAGTAAAACAAAATCACAATTCAAGATGAAGGCAAACATTGGATCATTTATCTGCAATACTAGATTAACTGGTTCAGAGGCAGATGCATTATTGAAGAAGATGAATTTATAGCCCAACTTCGCCTAGTCATATGACCCATATGGTATCATTTATACTCTTAGAGTTGAATTAAAAAAAACTCCCTATAATCATACCCCAAGGCTAGATATTGAAAATTTTATGAATCAAGAAGAGTGGTCTGAAGGGACATTACAGGAAGCAGATGAACATGTTCTATCAACTTCAAATGTGAAAACTCTAGTTCCTCAGAGCAAACAGCTAAAAAGGGCAAGAGAATAAACTCCATATGCAATGGAAGTTATCCAAGAATTCATTCTGCAACAGAAGAAAGCAAAAATTGGTTCAACATCATTAACAGAGGGAGGACCATCAAAGATAATTGACCACCTTGAAGAGGTTGAAATTTCAACCTCACAAATTACATCAGTTGGAACCAGTGTTCCAAATATTCCTCCTTTTGTTTCTCCTTCCAGGGAACCTATGGAACTAATTCAAACTGCAGAAAAAACTTCTACAGTTGACCAGAACATATTTTCAAAGTTCCTAGAGATCAAACAGAAGAATGAGACTCTTAAAGCTATTGTTTACAACCAATTTTGGAAGCAGACATCAACCTCCAAACACAGATTGCTTTCATCCTTTGACAGTGAAAAGGAAGAATGCAGATGGAATTCTTACAAGCTTCAGTTCCATTTCCAAAGCCTCTTTCTTACTGTAAGAATACCATTTTATCATTTGACACCAGTCAAAAACATCCTATTGATCATATGGACATGCATAGGAAATATGGTGAAATGTTGTTTTCTACCATGACCACCACAGCAATGTCCCTCTCCTCGCTCAGAACATCACTTTCAAATGTTCAATCTTAGCTCAGGATGAAAAATTGTCATCATTTTCTAAAGGTACAAAGATGAATACTTTAGAAGACTTGATAGTAAAAATTGGATACAATCCAAAATACTATAATGCAATTGAATAAATTCTCAAGAAAAATAATGCAGACATTGCAGCCTTGAGAAAGTAGTTGAAGTTTCCTTCTACTAAGGATACAATGACTAAAGAAATTGCAGAGAATTAAAAAAATAGGGATGATATGCTCTTCAAAGTGGTCGCCCTAAAACACATATGTGGCGACCTCTCCAAAGTTTGTAACCCCTCCGCTCAAAACTTGAAACCACTACCCCCCCCCCCTCTGAATTCCATCGCAGTTTCTCTCTTGCCACCTAAATGGTCGTTAATCCTGCGCCTTGAACGTTTTCCCTCTACCACTCTCGTTCCGCCGCCTACCATATATTCGTTGAAAAATCACCTTAACCGTTACCACCTTGTCACGTCTCTACCTTCTTATTCGCTCGTTGAAGCCCCCGCTCCTAAACCGTTGGCCTCCATGTCAGCCCTCCGCTCTAAATCCCATGTAAGCAGCTACAGTTACATTAAAACTGTTAACAATGATTACATCCTATAAAACACCCTCTACCCCACTATTTCTCACATTTGCCTAACCATTGCACTATTCTGATTGCAGGAAAAATTGCACAGTCACCTCCATTTTCTGATCAAGCTGTCACCATGCCTGTTATCATTCGATCAAGCCACTGCCATTTTCATTCTTCCTGACAGCATTATCTCCTCTCCTTTGTCACTCTTTCGACATGGCCCCGAAAGCTAAAACTAACAAGCAGATTGCAGAAGAATTCCCTACTCCCATAGCCCAAGTCAATATTGTGTTGAGATTCAACAATATGATGAGCTTAGTGAAAAGAGTCGCCTTCACTAAGTGGGCCCGCAGGCTATTTTTGGCGCAAGTCTATTTTTTAGATTTTTTAGACTATGTCTATTTTTAGACATGATGATCATATTTCAGAAGTTGCGGGATGTTATTTTTGGATGGTTGATCAAGTTGGAAAAATAGATGAAATTCTATTTTGAGAATATTGGGCGAAGTTTATTTATAGATCGTTAATCTAAAAATAGATGCATGTCGATTATTATTAGCTCTTAATAATAATCAGACTCTAAACAGCAACTTATTCTCTTGGAGAACTTTAGTTCAGTGCACAGATGTGGCACAGCAACTGACAGAAGGAATTATGCTATTCCTAAGGGTTTACTGGAGCTATTGCATGGAGGACTCAGTTAGAACTCAAGTGGCAGAGTTATGACACGGTTGGAAGAAGTAGTTATGGAGTTGTATTTATTTTAACTCAGTTAGACTCAGTTGAGCTAGTTGTATCTAGTCTAACTGATTGATACACTAGTGAGACTGGAGTGAATTAATTAGTTAATTAATTCACAAATAATAACTCATTAATCAACTGAACAATACAGCAGTTAACTACAGTGCATGGCAGTTTCAGTGGAGAGATAGGTGAAAGGGCAAGATAGACTATATGTTGTACTATAGTGATGCATTTATTGCATCACACGCTCAGTGGAGATGCCAATGAGGATTGCGCATTCAAGGATGGAGTAATTTGAATTCATTCAGAGCTATTCTTCAACAGAGATTGCGAAGTGGAGGCAGGCTAGCAGGTGGCAAAGATCGGTGCATGGATTTGAAAGATTAGGCCTGATTAGTGTATGATGATTGTACTGTACTGAGAGCTTGTGATAAGCATTGTATGCTTATATGAGATTGTCATATGATCTCCATGTTACATAATATATAGTTGGGGTTTTCAGCTTCAGGCTGTCCCGGTTAAAAACTGTGTTATGTGCAATTGAATATTTTTGTTTATGCTTCACATGTGTGTGCAATTAATTTTTCCACAAAAGACTAACAAATGGAATAGATTCAGTGTCTTGCATAAAGTTAAATAGTGTGAGATCAGGTGGATCTTGGACATATGCATGCTTAGTGCATATAATTTCTACGTATTGACCTCATTCCTCTTACAGATGCCCTCTTTAAAGTTACATATTTCTAGTGTGATTTCGATTTCCATAAACCCCACATGTGGCTCAAGCAGAAATATCTAGACAAAGAAGACCATATCAGATTTTGGGAGTCACTTCTCCCTTTCTTTTCCTTCCCAAAAACCCATGAATTCTATGATTTTATTCATGGTGCCAAGCTCAATATGACCCTATCAAAAGAGAAGTGATGGCCCATAATGGAAACATTTTGATCACCATCACTGTTGAAACCATCAATAAAATGCTTCTCATTCCCCAATATGACCATCTTAGTCATTTATCACCAACCACACTTATGGATCTGTACCATAATTTAACCTTCCCACAGAGAACTCAGATTTTTGATATTTTTCTACCAAAGGACGTTGAATTACCGAAAACAAATCCACCATACCTATCCTCTATGTTTCCTGAGGCTATAGACACTATATCTCCCTACTTTCCTACCTGTTAGGATATCATAATGACCAATCATCTGATGAACTCATTCTTGGGTTCTTTTCCATTTTCAACAATGAACAGCAACAAGCATTCATGTATAATTTCAGCCAATTTTGGGCTGAAAATATACTTGAACAGTTTATGAATTTCACTACATAGGGGTATTTAGATACATTTTTGTCATCATTCACCTATTTCTTTTCTAGCAAGCAGGATGATCAAGGAGTGAATCAATGAGTGATTCATTAGACAAAAATTGTCAAAGCTACATCAACAAAGCCAACATTTTTAGAGTTTCTAGATTCTTTCATACGTCCAGTAAAGCAACTCCTAAGCAGTCAAACAAAACCAAGTATTGCAGAGGAAATTAAAATATTTTTACACTTAAGTGAACAAACCAAAACAGGAGATTGGTATCTGTATAAAAATTATACTGAGATAAGGGTATATGGATTTAAGTTTGCACCATACAAGCTTCCTAAATATGTTCCTATGAGAATATTTTCTCTAGAATATATTAGGAAAATGATATACATGAATGACCTGCACTTTGTGTCAGGTAAAAGAAAATCACAGTTCAAGACGAAGGAAAACATTGGATCATTTATCTGCAATACCAGATTAGTTGGTTTAGAGGTAGATGCATTATTGAAGAAGATGAATTTCCAGCCCAACTTCACCTGGTCATATGACCCATATGGTATCATTTATGCTCTCAGAGTTGAATTAAAAACAACTCCCTATAATCATACTCCAACGCTAGAGATTGAAAAGTTTAGAAATCAAGAAGAGTGGTCTGAAGGGACATTACAGGAAGCAGATGAACACGTTCTGTCAACTTCAAATGTGAAAAATCCAGTTCTTCAGAGTGAGCAGGTAAAAATGGAAAGAGAAGAAACTCCATCATTAACATAAGAAAGCAAAAACTGGTTCAACATCATTAACAGAGGGAGGACCATCAAAGATAATTGACCTTGAAGAGGTTGAAATCTCAACCTCACAAACTACATCAGTTGGAACCAGTGTTCTAAATACTCCTTCTGTTTTTCCTTCCAGGGAACCTATGGAACTAATTTAAACTGCAGGAAAAAAAAAAACTTATGTAGATGACCAGAACATCTTTTCAAAGTTCCCAGAGATCAAACAAAAGAATGAGACTCCTAAAGCTAATGTTTACAGCTAGTTTTGGAAGAAGACATCAACCTCCCAACACATACTACTTTCATCCTTTGACAGTGAAAAAGGAATAATGCAGATGGAATTCTTACAAGCTTCAGTTCCATTTCCAAAGTCTCCTTCTACTACAAGAATACCATTTTCTCATTTGACACTAGCCAAATACATCCTATTGAACATATGGACATGCATAGGAAATCTGGTGAAATGTTGTTTTCTACCATGACCACCATAGCGATGTCCCTCTCCTTGCTCAGAACAACACTTTCAAATGTTCAATCTTAGCTCAGGATTGAAAAACTTTCATCATTGTCTAAAGATACAAAGATGAAGACTTTAGAAGACTTGATAGTAAAAATTGGATATGATCCAAAAGACTGTAATGCAATTGAATAAATTCTCGATAAAAAGAATGCAGACATTGCAGCCTTGAGAAAGTAGTTGAAGTTTCCTTCTACTGAGGATCCAATGACTAAATAAATTGCAGAGAATGAAAAAAATGGGGATGAGATGCTCAAACTCATCATTGAGAAAAACATACAAATTAAAATGGAAGAACATATAGAAGAACTCCTTAAGGAAAAGGAATCATCACAGGTAGATTTAGTTCCAGCCGCAACCATTCCTATATCAGTTGCAGGAATAGATGCATTTTCATCATCATAAATATCTCCATCATCATCAACAGTGGTTGATTCAACCAAAATAACAGAAGAATTAACTTTGCAAAAACAACAAAATGAAATTTTTTTAGAGAAATTTCATAATCTAGAGTTGCATAAAGTAAAAAATGATACTTTGTATGTAGCATAAATGCAGAAGAAACATAAACTATAACTAAAAATTGCAAAGCTATAAAGTGAATCATTAATGGTTGATACCTTGGCCAAAGCCAAGGAAAGAATATGGACAGACATGAGCCAAGCTATAACAGAAGTATGGAGCCATCCATACAAATTATCTTTGATCAACAAGAACTTATAACCAGATGGAGAACATAGATTGAAGTACAGAAAACAGCCTTGAAGACCAAGCCCTCAGAAGCCACAGACATGATCAAGGTATTAAATTCAAAGAACAAAGAAGAGCTTGAAGAAATCAATATTTCTGATAGAACAACCACAATTTTGGAAATCAATTAGTTATTACAAAAGAATAATTTTATTAATCAATTAGAGACCAAATGTCAAACTCTAGATGTTGTTGTTCAAAGGTTTCATAACAATTTCAATGTCTTAAATAAAAAAGTGTTACCAGGATTGGTAGCTATGGATGACAAGCTGATCAAACTTTAATATTATTGTAAGAAACTATACACCATTGCAACCAACAGGGCTAAATTTACAGGAATCAAAGAATACGTCATAGGCAAGGCTTTCCTAGAAGCCTTAGAGTTTGATTTAAGCATAAAAAATGATATACATCATCATTTCCTCAGCAAGCCCACTTTTGAAAGATACACAGAAGTGGATGAGGTATTGAGGAAAATGGTAAATTTGCAAATCCCAAGCGAGGAAAGATGGGATAAATTATGTGATACCAAGTAATTGTAAATTCTGGAAACACAACAGCATAGCAGCATTTTTGGGTCTAGTCATCAGCACAATAGCATTTTGGCCAAGTCATCAATAGTCTCCTTCAAAACAAGGACACATCATCCAGAATTTTCCTTCTTTCTATCATTTGATACTATTTTTGTAATCAATTTAGGATATTTTATTAGTCCTAGAACTAGTATAAACACTACAAGGAAAAGACCCTCTAACGGATGTTTCTGAGGAACCCCTTATAAAACTACCCCAGACATTCGTTTCTAGCGGAGGTTACTAGAGGAGGTTAGTGGGTAGAGGTTTTTGCGGATGTTTTTTGTCCAGTGTGCTTATCATCATAAACCGCACCGGTGCGTTCAACAAGAGAAAGCACCGGTGCACACAAAACATTGGCACACCAGACATCGCACGCTCCATACAAACCCACCTGGTATGTCTTATTATTGTGCACACCGGTGATTTACAAATATTCCACACCGATGTGTCCTAAAACCCCGCGCCAAAATTGGAACCGCCTGGTGCGGTCTTAAGAAATCGCATCGGTGCGCCTATAAAACCCCACACACTGCAACAGGGTTAAATAAATAATTAAAAATTACAGCCAAAAAACCACATTTTTCATGTTTCTCAGTGCTCCAGAGCTCTCAAGAACCGGTGCAACTTATCCTTTTCTAAGCCTCCCTGACATCGGTGCTCCCATTGCACCCATTGCACGCACTCCTATTGTGCATTGCCCACCAATATCCATTTTTAATTTTGAAAAACGGTGGGAAATTTTACTTTTGCAAATTCTACAGCCAATATACCTCCTCGATGGCCAAATATACAGGTATTTTTCTTGTTTTTCCATAATTAAGTCTTTTAGCGGATTAGAATTGTAAATTACCTTAAAATTAGCCACTAAAAAACAAATAATTATCATGTGATGCGCTCGAGTCGTTCAGCTCGCACCGGTTTGCGGTACTGCGTGTAAATTTACAGGCCGCACCGCAACCAGTGTTAACGGTATCCACAACAGATCCTGGGTGGTACCAAAAGGCGCTCTATGCTATTTTAAAATTTAAAAAAGGTGTGGTGCAGTCGGTTACCCGACCACACCGTTGACCCTGTAGAATAGTGGCAATGCGGTGCGTTGACTGAAATATCCACCTCGGGGTGGGTATTTTTATCAGCGCACCACATTCTGGAATTTTGACATCGTCAACTGTGCGGCCTGGTAAAAGACCGCATCATTGACTATGTAATGATGGTAGGAGGGTGGTGTGCTGACCAAACTATAAGCCCCGGAAGGCGGTGCGCTAACCAAATTATACGCCCCAGGGCATATAGTTTGGTCAGTGCACCGCCCTCCCAAAACTGGTCCATAGTCAATGGTGCGGTTTGTTATACCACCACACTGTTGACTTATGAACAATTCTAGGAGGGTGATGCGCTAAAAATTTTCAGGTGCACCACCTCCGATGCGCTAAAAATTTTCAGGTGCACCACCTCTAATGCGCTGAAGATTTTATGGTGCACCACAGCGGTGCGCGAAAAAAAAAGACTCACCAGTACCAGTGCATGCCTGTTTTTTGTGGTGCACAAACTTTTTTTTTTTCCAAAAAAAATTATATATGTATATTTCTAAATACATGTCTCATTGAATAAAAAAATTGTATTTAATATGTCAATCATTCAGAGACGTGAAAGGAGAGAAGAGAGGGAACAACAGCAACCACAGGCAGACCAGTATAACATGGTTCACCTATGGGATGCACGAGATAGGGAGAGATATGCATACCCTCACCCTATTATAGCAGCTACCTAGGGGCTCCTAAAGCAGGTAGGCCTCCTCAAGTTCTATGAGGAGGCTACTTCCCTAAAGGGGCATGGTTTTTTTTTCAGACATATTATCCGCAGGTGGAATTCCCACCTACAAGCTTTCTAAGTTGGTCCTAACCAGTGGTATGCGCCCACTTAGGAGGACATTTATTTCATTACAAGGCTATCGAGGAGAGGGGTGGATTTTCCCTCATTCCCAGAGGTTCGAGTTGGCTATGCAGCAGGGAGTCAATTGGTGTATTCCCAGAGATACATTAGCACGGATATACTGTCTCCTTCAAATTTTCAAGTCTCTGGAGGTCATTTATGTATTTCTGCATTTGGTAGTGAGGAGGTGAGGTGCCTCTCGCTTCTGATTTCGACCATTTCACACAACACCAATGACGGGCAACGCATTAGTTGCCTGCTTCTATATTATGTTGATTCTTTAGTATAGGAGCCATGACTTCTCAGGTGTTTTGCCATTTTTTTGTGGCAATTATGTATACCCTTAGATAGATGTCGTGCTCATGCACAAGGGAGGGTCAACTTCCCTTTTTCTTCAAAGCTTTTTTGTTTATTTTTTTTAAGTTTTCTAGAGACAAGGCCTACTTTTTTTTTGGTAGCCTCGTACATCGATGTTGGAGGCACAGATGCACATGTGGGGACAGATGATGCCCAAGAGGGGAGAGACTGAGTTTTCCACGAGGACATCGCATGATGCACTGGAGTTTCTAGCCAGTGTTGATGAGCATCCCTTCGTTATGGTCCCCTGCCTTTATGTTGTTTTGGATTGGAGAGGGTATGCCAACATCCTCTTCACAGATGATGAGTCATCGGATGATAGAGGTAATGTTACTGTTTTATTTAAATTAATTCTAACATGTTTTTTAACTTGTTTTTATTAAATTGTGTAATGAAATTGTCTAATTATTGTTGTGTACTTTTATGTATTTTGCAGACATTGGGTCTTTTGATGGCAAGGACATGCCAGCGCCACCAAATGATCCAAGTGTGGATCCTGATGATGATCAGGATATGCCATATGTCGAGGATCATGAGGTAGATACAGAGAAACCTGCTCTTGCTAGGGCACCGGTACTGCCTTTTTCTGGGCGCGGTAGGCTTGATAACAGATTGAGGATGGATTTGGGCGACCAACTCTATGCATTGATTGTTGAGGTGGGAGTCAAGCCCGCTACTATGAGAGATATGCAGGCCGATGGTAGGCTATTACATATGTGGAGAGGCATGCCACATGACATGTACAACCTAATGTGGCATGTCATAGGAGCTACAACCTTAGTTACATGGCCAAGTAGGACCCTTGCATGTTATAGGCGTGGTTGAGACGCTGCACGTGATCGACAGTCCGCGAGCAGCGATGCATCATTTGATGATCACAATTAGGGGAGTGATTATCATTCACCTCGCGTCGTGCCAAATGAGTAGCCTCCACTAGAATCGAGCAACAGCCATCATGGATAGCAGGCTGGACCATCGGCCATGTCGAGTCAGCAACCTGCAACATCCAGCAGTAGTCATGATCATGAGAAGGCTAGACCATTGACCATGTCGAGTCATCACGATGAGCAGCCGACAGTTGATCCTGATCAGCATGAGGCACCAGTACCAGATCAGCAGGCACGTCATGATCAGCATGTATCTGATCTTGTCGAGGCTACACCATTGACTGAGTAGGCCTCGACTAGTACTGTTATTGATGATGTACCACTAGCTGATATATGACATTTATATTATAGTTGTATATTTTTTACATTATTCAATTATATATATATATGGCCCATGTATTTTATGTTCATGTTGCAGTGGTACTTAATTTACATGTTGGTGATCATCATGATGTGTATATTGTTAGGTCATGTTAGATATGTTCATTTAATGTGAAAATTGCAGATAGATATGTATGTGATAGCAGTTATTTCACATCAAATGTATATTTGATGTTTGTGTTGTGATGATGTTATACAATGCTAATTTTGTTTTTTTAGATGATCATGATCACGATGATGTTAGCGAATTTGAATGTGTTTTTTAATCGAATATGATGTTTGTACAATGGTTAACATGATCGTGATGTTTATTAATTATTTAATATTAAATGATCATGATATTGTAAAATTGTAATATTTGTAATTCTAATTGTATGTAAAATTCTAAAATTGTAATTGTAATTGTAATTTTAATTTTAATTATAATTGTATGTAAAATATTCGTAAAATTTTAACTGTAATTGTAATATTTAATTTATTGTGAAATGATTGTAATTGTATATATGTAAAATTGTAAAATTCTAATTCTAATTCTAATTCTAATTGTATGTAAAATTATAAATTTGTCCCCGGATGTGGGTGTTTAAACGAGTTGGTTCGGAGAAAGGTTTGCGGGTTGGCGCGTGGCAAGGCCACATGGCCACCCACAAGTTTCTCCCTCGGCATTTACTAGCATTAATGCAGCTTGGCCGCCACCCCAAGCGCCATTTACTCCACTGCATTCATCGAGGTTGCCTCCTCGGCATGAAAATGAAGCCCCCTGCTTGTTCGACTGGTTATTTCATTCGGCCCTCTAGCTTTACTTCTCGGCTCTCTGGTTCGGCCTCTTGCCCCTCTGAGAATCTCCATCCTCTGCATGCTAATTCTATGCAGCACCATTCTCTCCCCTTGCGTAGCTGTTGCTCTCCTGAGGCGGCAGAGCCAAGCTCCCGCACAGCGACTGGCAGGCATTGCAATCTCAGAGGTTGCATTGAATTCCTTCCAGGGCACCACTACTCTCAGAGTCCTCTTTCTCAATTACACTTCTCGGCTAACTTCGGCTTCAATTCCGCCCCTGCTTCTCGGCTTCCTCCTGCCAACCCTGTTTCCTCCCTTGCTCTGCGAATTTTCCACCCCCATTGTGCCAACATGCCCCGCCTTAGGCACCGCATGAGATTCCGGGGTGGCAGTAGTAGGGGGCGCATCTCTCATCTACCTCCTTCTTCTCTTTCTAGCTCTTCATCCTCTTCTCTCGAGCATTCTGGGGGCAGATACCCCGATACCCATAGTGATCATGGCCAACTGTTCGGCTCCTCTGCTCAGCCTCCCTCCTCGGAGCCTTTGACGCACCCCCTGCCAAGCTCAACCCCCCCCGCCCCTCCCCCACCTCTATGCAGTCCGTCACCACTGCCCAATTTCAATTCCAATGTTCCTCTGACCGTCCTCTCGTCGTCGCTACCATCTCGGTCTATTTTCGTGAGGTTACCAGCGATGACCCCTATCTCAATCTGCCCATCCAACCCTTGCACCTTTGCAGTGACCATGGCCCCTCTGTTTCGGTGAAAGCATATCAGGTCCCGGCTGGGCACAATCCTAATTCAAACAGCGACAGCAGCTCGAACTATTAAAAGGAGCCGAGCAAGCAGGACGGAGATAAAGGTGACATTGCAGTAGCGCCGCAACAGGTGGCTCCAAGCTACCCACATGTAGAAGATGATGAATACAGATGCCTCATCGTCGAAGAACCACCTCCAGCATCTCATGACACATAGTTTTTCAGGTCCTTTTCTGTTTAAGGATACCAGTTTTTTAGTTTTGCCTTCTATTTACTATCATGCTTGGCACATTTACTCAATTTTGTATAACGCTGGTTTCCTCCATCAAGGCAGCGCTTCAAACTCCTTCTAGGTTGGTTTCCCCATGTGGGCAGCTCCATTTTTGGCTGTTTTAAGAAAAAATGTCACTGATACAGGCTAGAACTGCAGAGGCCAGAGCCTCCATGTACCATATGTTTTATTAATAGATCTTACTCTTACTTAGAAAAAAAAAAATTATAAATTTGTAATTGTAATGGTATATATGTAAATTTGTAAAATTGTAATTGTAATTGTAAATTTTAAATTTGTAAAATTGTAATTGTATACATGTAAAATTCTAAAATTGTAATGTTTTAGGCCATTATATCCACAAGTAAATAGTTTTATATTTTTTTTTATAATGTTAGTTTTTTTTTTCTTTTTAATAAGTTAGATTGATTTTAGGTGTATACTAGAAATGTTGTAATGTCATGTTTAACATTTTGACTATGTGAAATTACAAAAAAATAAAAATAAAAGTAAACTAAATAAAAATATTGACACAATGTAATGAACATTTTAACTAGGTCAAAATACAATAAAAACAAAAATAATAATAAACTATAAAAATAGCCCATGGTATTGACCTTATTTGAAAACAACTTCCCTCAATGTTTTTTTTTTTTTGTATATTGATTTTAGGTGTATAATAGAAATGTTGTAATGTCATGTTTAACATTTTCACTATGTCAAATTACACAAAAATAAAATAAAAGTAAATTAAATAAAAATATTAACATAATGTAATGAACATTTTAACTGGGTTAAAATACAATAAAGACAAAAATAATAATAAACTATAAAAACAACCCATGGTATTGACCCATGGTATTCATGTGGAATATAGTTTATTAAATTATTTCACAGGACATTATTTATATTGAGCAATAATGATGAATGTTCATAATTCTCATTTCTTAAATAACACTAAAAAGCTATAAAAAGTGAGACTTGTAGATTATAGTTTTACAAAATTGACACTATGTGATTAAGAATAAGTTACAAACATTAGGTATTTTAAAAGGTATTTAAAAAGTAATAAGAGGAAGGTACACGAGGGTCATGGTAATTAATGTGATTCTTTGTACTATTTTTATTTAAAATAGTAATTTTTAATTTTATTTTTTTAAACAAATATTATTAAATGTGTTTTATTATTTTTATTTAAAATAGTAATTTATTTTTGTATTTTTTAAAATGAATATTGTTAAATGTGTATTTGAGTAAAATGTATTAATTGATATTCTAATTTTTAAGGTATTTATTTAAAAAATTTAAAGTATGGTGAGTTTTTTTTTATTAAGCTTTGAGTCTAGATTTGCCGAGAATGAATCTATCTCAAGTCCCAAACAAGATTCTCATGTCCCAAACAGTAGTCTTCTTTCTCTTCTTATTCTAGCTTCCACCTTGGTATTCCTCCTCCCTGCACAAATTTAAACTATGAGGCACAAGGTAATTTTTTCATATAGGAACATTTAGATATGATAAGAAAAATGTGATACTCTATTGTAATTTTCTCTACAAATGTGATGGCAAGTGTGCTCTAAATATTGACAATTTCATGGTTAATGTAGTATACGCTACATGAAAATTTACAATCTTGTATACAAGGTCAAGAGAGCTATGCCCAATATCCAACACCATAGAGCAAGGCATGTTCACCAATTCAACAGTTGCCTATGCCCAATATCCAACACCATAGAGCAAGACATGTTCACCAATTCAACAGTTGCTTCCAAATCCCTCTTAATGCTAGAGTTGTTTTCTCAGTAAATCCATCATTGTTTCATATAGGAGCATTTAGTTCTGATAAGAAAATTGTGATACTGTGTATTATCCCTTTTTAGTTTTTTAATGATTCAATTAAGATTAACATTTGTATGTTGTCATGAGGAGATTTTTTATTTTTCATGTCAATTACCTTTTATAACTCTAGGTGGTTCTTAATATTGCCTTTGTTTTTAATAAATGAAACTCAATTATATATTTAAAAATATGATTAGGTAAAAGAATTTTAGGATTATAATTTTTTTTTTCCAAGTTGACAATGTGAATGTTTATTTACCTAAAGTTGGCTCCCATGTTCAATACCTCCCCATGGGGTTTGAAGATAATCAATAATGAAAATTCAACGACATATAAAACAAATAATTTATAAATCGAAAAATTAGTTCTATATATATTATAGTAGTTCTCGCTTGAGCAATCTTTCGATTTGGCATTCAATTCTTTATTAATAAAGGTGTTTTACTTAGTAGGGAGTACGATAATTTTGTAATCAAATATAGGAGAAAACATATTCACAATATAATTTATTTGAATAAATAGATGTATGTAAAATAGTTTAATAAGAAACTAGATTCGTAATTATAAAATATAAAACTATATCTTAAAATTATATAATTTCTGACAAGCATGAAATTAGTGCTCGGATATGTAGATGAACTTGGAGTAAACTCTATTTTTGTTAATAACAACTCTCTTTATTTATATCTATGCTAGATAGATTGTACTTGAATGTATTTAAAATATATTATTTGAGTTACATGCTCATTTCATGCTTGTTTTAGAGGATTATTAATCACCAAAGGATTTTCATCCCCAATTTCCTATTTCAATATCTATAACAAAAGTTTTATATGTGTGAACATATTATGTTGGTTTATATATATTTTTTCACCCACAATTGCCTATTTCAATATCTATAGCAAAATTTTCTGGTTGATAACTCTTACCATCAATATCTTTGAAACCTCCATGACCTGCTTCCATGGAAGCAAAAATTTCCTTTCATTCCTTCACAATGACTCCTTCTCTCCAACAACTTATTTTTTCTAGGCTACTCTTTCCTATGATATTTCCTTACGGCGTTTCTTTTGCAACATGTGGTGCAATTGCTAGTTCTAATTCTATGTAAAATGTTTGTAAAATTTTAGTTGTATTAATGTGAAATTATTGTAACTGTAAAATTGTAATTGTAATTGTAATTGTATGTAAAATTCTAAAATTGTAATTGTAATTTTAATTGTAATTATATGTGAAATTGTTAAATTATAATTCTAATTCTAATTCTAATTCTAATTTTAATTGTAATTGTATGTAAAATATTTGTAAAATTTTAATTGTATTAATGTGAAAATTTTAATTGTACTAATGTAAAATGATTTTATTAAAAATTTTAAATTTGTAAATTTGTAAAATTTAAAAAATAATTGTAAAATAATAAATCTAGAATAATATGAATTTTTGTAACATAATAAAGTTTAGAAAATAATGCAAATAAATTCATGTACTTTAGAATTATCATTATTTTATTATGATCTTACATACAAAAAAATAACTTTATACAACACGCCATTGTTTTTGAGATCAACATAATTGCAAGTTATCAAGTGAAATATTGATTTTAACATTAACACAATGCAAATTACCAATTAATTCAAAATACATATAATAATGTTTCGAAAAACCCATCATAAAAAGTATAAATATTGATGAAATACCACATGTACCATATCACTCTTGGTTCTCATGATCACCCTCCTTATCTCCCAACTCACATGCCATGATAACACTATTGTTCTCAAAAATATATTTTGATCTAGGGTCATGTCTCAATACGAACCACCAATCCCTATTCAACACATCTGGGTAAAAAAACACCTAGTTGCAGTGTTTGGGGAAAACATAGGGCTCCTTAGCTTCATCTCACATATTTCTAGAGTTGATACATATCAACCTACTATCGTGATCTTCTTTTACATTATTCTGATCAAAGGTGTCCCACCACTCGCACCTAAAAATAACACATTGGAAAGAAGAGAGATCCACTACAATGACCTCTTGTATCTTTCCGACGTAACCTAATGTCCCTCGTACTAGGTTTTGATCACGGTGACTAGATCGACTAGATTGATCAAACTCGACTTACACTCTACAGCCTTGTGTGATGTTTCCAGCATCAGCATTTTTTGTGCGAAAATGGTGTCCATATGCCCACATAGATGGGAAAAATACGCCTATTATAAAAAATAAATAAATAAATAAAATAAAAAAATCGTTGTGTCATGTGTCTTATAATAACCCAACAATTTAAATATGAAATATAGATGCAATTACATTTGAAAGGTGCATTATTAAGTTTCAAATGTAAATATAAATTAAATAGATTATTACCAAGTTGATGCACTCAATCCCTACGTTTAGCGCATCCTCTTCAGCGCGCGGGTAATGACCGATTACACCGTATTTCTCTCTGACTTGGTCAGCAACCTAACTGTTGGGGCATATTTTTGGCATATTTTCTTTTAAATGATCGGGATAAGGCACACTTCTACCATTCAACCGTTTGAATTCTTTCTTATCGCTATCCCATTTCATCCTCTTGTGTTTGTACAATGCGACCCACGGTTGTGTCACTTCAGAATTGTAAAGAACGAATTTATTGATTGCTTCAATTTCTGCATTCGCTAATGAAATCAAACCGACATTATATATTACATATAGATCAAAATATACATTATATCAAAGTTCAACATGAATATTTACTTTGTGTAAATTTGAAAAATTATAAGTCGCTTACTCTTTATCAAGTGCTTTTTTCCACTCGTTTGGAGCAACACCCCTTCTCTTTTGTCTTCATCCCTTTCATCGTCCCAAATCACCGCACCTGGTCTATTTTTGATCTGCTTGATGTACTCACTGGCATAATAGAAAAACACATACGATATGTACCCCTTTGCTATAGACCCCTTAGGTTTTTCCCTTTGTCGAAAAAAACCTTTCAATTTCTTCATGTACCTCTCTAAGAATAACATCCAATGACATGAAACCACCCCAACTAATTCAACCTCATCTACTAGGTGGATTAGAAGATGAACCTGCAACTCCATGAAACTCGTCGGCAATTCCTTCTCAAACATACAAACAATCTCAACTATCTCTTGGCGCTACCGTGGAATGTTAGCCACATGAATCTCCTTTGACGTGATCCAACGTAAAAATGTAGATAATTTAGATATGGCACGTCCTAGGTCTTGAGGGAATTCATGTTTCACACACCCACTCACGAACAAAGGATAATGACACTGCAAATTTATAAACACGTGCAATAATATACAAAATTAATTATGTTTTATGATCCCTGCATGGGATAAAATTTATAAATATAAAAAAATAATAAAATCATGCTTTTGACATTATACGTACTCTTAGAAGATTCAAATGGTCATGCGATTTGAACCTCGACAAATGGTCATCCACGGTGAAGCAGCGCCGTAGTGAAGACCCATATGAAGATGGCACCCTCACATCTATTATAACTTCCTTTGCCAAAGAAATATCATCTTTTTTTTAAATCCATGGGACATCACCTTCTTTTAAATACCATGAATTAGAGGGACCAGTGCCTGCCTCTAATCATGTACTTTCTAATCGTCTTGGCCGATGTTTCTTTTTTGTTTTTGAAGTAATAAGATCTTTCCTGACCGCTAATGTGTCACTTTGTTTCGACAATATGTGCCTCCGTAAAGAAGATGAAACATTTTTAAATATATGCATGGGATCTAATAAGAGGGTAATCTTAAGATGCTCCCAATATGGGAGGTTATAAAATATAGATTTCCTTTTCATCCCAATAAAAAATTTCTCAACATAGGTGTTGAAGAATTAGGTATCATCAAGCATAGGCTCCCCATTTGAATTGAACATTTCTATGAAATCCTTCTCCTTCTCTCTCTCATATGCTCTAAACCATTTAGCTGGTGTCGTTACTGGAGGCCTTTGGGTTCTCTCTCTTTTACCATTGAAAGCAGATACTGCTCTTCTGTAAGGGTGTTCTTCTAGTAGGAATACCATGGAGAAATCATACACTAGCTTTCGTAGGTCATTGAACCATCTAGCTTTTAGAGAAGGTCCACAACATTTACATCAAAAATACCCTTTTGTTACAAGACTTGCAAGATTATTTTATACAATTAATATGCATCGCACGTTAAATAATATCATGAAGATCAGAACAATTACAACAAATTAAATAACTAATATGCGAAATAATATTGTTATGTATATAAACAAATCAATAAATTAAAAATGTAATTTACTATAGCAAAATTCTAATCCTAGATAATCATGTGTCTTGTCACATATGCCATACAACGTAAAAATCCTCTCTGCTACGATGGGTCTTGATGCAACGTATACATTTATCCCATCCCATAATTCCTTCAATTCATCTACCAGTGTTGTAAGTAGACATCCATATTCTTCACTTGTCTTCTACCATGGACTATGAGAGCCAACATAAGATGTTCATTCTTTAGGGAAAACCATGGGGAGATATTCTTATTGATCACTATTACATGACAAACATAATAGCTGGTGTTC
This sequence comes from Pinus albicaulis, assembly GCA_034641835.2. Lineage (NCBI taxonomy): Eukaryota > Viridiplantae > Streptophyta > Pinopsida > Pinales > Pinaceae > Pinus > Pinus albicaulis. The sequence goes on from CM076584.1 coordinate 1,136,893,231, forward strand.
TGGAGGGAATATGGGTTGATGCCATCCATGGCTATGCTGAGTTGTAGACTTTGTAATTCATCCTTGAATTTTTTGGGCCATGTATCCTCTATATGCTTCATGGCTATTGAATCATTTGGGATTCGCATAACTCCCAACTCACTTCTATGTGAGGCATGACATCCCTGTAACATGGCTAATTCTTTGCAATGAAAGAGGCTTTGAATCCTTGGGATTATAGGCATGTGCCTCAATATCTTAAAATGAGGACCACGTGATTTTCCCTTCCTTTTTTATTTATCATACCTGTCATGCCCACATTTCAGTCATATCTCTTTGTCTGCATATTCTCCTCTATATAGAATACAATCATTTAAACATGCATGATATGATATGTACTCAACACCCAACATTTTCAACAATTTCTTTGCCTCTTCCAAGCGATCGGGCAAGACATTATCACTCGGAAGAACCTTATATTTGAATAACCTGTAGTTGGTAATCATGAAAAATATTAAATGTACATAATAAATGTCGATATAATTATTAACTTTCATAAAATTGACCATTTGTAATGTTCGTTGTGTACTGATTATATTTCTCAAATTTATATAAGTGAGGACTTTATGGTAAATTACCTCAAAATTTCCGAGAAACATGCATTCGACAAGCCAAACTTTTCTTTCAAGTTGTACAGTAACATCTTTGTCCCTAACTGTGTAGACTTTGAATGACCTCCAGGTCCAAAGAGAGGGGTGGTGGAAGCAAATTTAAGCCTTTCGAAAAAGGTGTCAGCAATATGAACATCGTCCCCTAGCTGATCATCGTTTTGGAATGTATCTAACAACATTGTCTCCATGACAATCATATCCCTTAAGTAATCATCCATACCAACCTCTATTTTATTGCCTCCATTTCCAGCTTATGAAGAACTATTATTGTTGTTGTCATTCATAATTGGTGAATATGGACGTAGCTGGAATTGAATCAGTGGTTGATACAACCATTCTTGGTATCGTTCCTCTCCGAGTTTTTCTCTTAATTCAGTCTTCTCTCGATTTGACATTATCGTGGGGTGCAACAGAAGATGGTAGGTAGGTCGCTCATCACCACTAGAATCCTAATAATTTAAAAAATATATATTTGAACATGATTAGTATAAAATATATGGTATCAATTAGTAAGCATGTTGACAATATTGCATGATTAATTGGTTTGACATTGAAATAATTACATTAATCAATATACCAAACAATTATAATTATTACCATCATTATCCCAGGATTGTGGCTAGCAGATGCAATATTGTTACAATTGGAAGGGTGAAGAAGTTGTCCATTTTCATCTACCAAATGCACCTTGCGGTATGCTACTCCTAATAAGAGCTTCCAACGTGTTGGAGTTGTTTGAATATTTTGTGCATCTGAACTCGATTCTTAATCTTCATGAACCTGTAAATTTGTATACATTATAAATTTAATTAATTTGTGCATGATTGAAATGCATAAAAAACATAAATTCACTTAGATAATGAAAATATAAATAAAATCATAAGTAAATATTACGTCTCGAGATGGATAGGGAGAACCCCGCGGTGGACTTTGAGAAATATTATGGAATGAGCTGGATTTTGAAGAAGTGTTAATTCAATAGAATTATTATATTTTATCCCTACATTTGAGCAAAATCAACAATTAATTTTGGTGTACACACCTAAAAGTAATTTCGGTGCCTTAAAAATGGACTTCTTGTTATCGGTGCAAATGTACAAATAACCGCACCGGTGCGTTTTAGTTACTGCGCACCGGTGCCGTGTTATCAAATGACACTCCGGTGCAGTGCTATTAAGTGATGCACCGGTGATGAATAACCGCAAATTAAAAAGCGCAACTCTATTTTCTTTAAGTGAAAAAAAAAAAAAAAAGGTAGCAAAATATTTTCAAAAATCTAATTTCATAAAACAATTCCTTAAATACTAAACAATTTTCATTATTTCATTATTTTTGCAAAAAGATTCAACTAGAGATTTGAAGGAGAGATACCTGGAGCAAGAATTCACGAGAGCACTGTGGAGCAGTGAAATACGTTTGAACAGAAGTATTCAGACAATCAGAATTCTAAACCTCTGGTGATTCAAACCCTGTAGCATAGAATTTCAAACGATCTCGTGATTAAATTTTATTTTATTTTTTACTTTTTTCTGGAGTTTTTTTTACACAGTAAGAAAAAAATTTCAACTTGTTTTTCATTTTCAAAAAAAAAAAAAAAAAAGCCATTTTTACCCTAAACCCTTTATTCTTTTTGTTTTTTCCCTTTCTTCTCCATGTTTCAGTGATTTCAGAATTAGGGTTTTCCATTTTATATTTATAGGGTTTGTATTGCTATATATAGGCCTATGACATCCAACCCACAGGACAACTTGCATAGTCAGATCTCAATCTATGTCGGCCCTTGTGTGAAATTACTGTGTGATAAAAAATTTAAAAACAATTTTTTTTTAATCAGTGCGCCATTTGTAAAATAGGGCACCGGTGCACTATTTCATTATGGCGCATCGCGCACATGCTGTTTCAAAGAAATTTTTTTTATTGTGTTAATCGGTGTAACATATAACGCACCGCATCGGTCTCCTAGTTGACAAAGAGCACATTATGGTGGTCCCTTATTTGTGCGAGGCGTTTATGCTACAAAAACTAACACTAGATGATTTTTATTATTTTGTCTATGTTAATCGGTGCGGTGGTTAACATGTAACACACCAGTGCTCCTTGTGGACATAGAGCGTCGTACGGTCTATTGTACTATTTTGGAAGTGCATTTATAAGACTCCCACGAACCGACGTTAGTGCGTACACTGTGAATGGCGCATCGGTTTCTTGAGAAAAAAAAATTTACCTGAAAAGTTGACAATTTATTTATAAAATATATTAATGAATTATATGGTATAGGTTTCATATTGATAAAGAAATGGCTAACAAGAAATCAAGTAACAAAAATACTGATAACACATCAAGAAAAGCAAAAAAGACAAGTTCTTTGTAAATTCTTTACAAAAAATATAATTTTTGAACTATATGTAAGTTTAACTAATATGTATTGTTTATTGTGTATCATGCAGAGCCACAATATGACAAAGCTCGATAAGGTTATTTCTGATCTAGGATCAGAAGAGCATAAAATCTTAATGGAAAAATTGCAAAAGGACGAATCAGGTGAATGAAAAAATACTATCGATCCAATATGAGTTTCTTTTTTTAATTTTCATTAATAATATACTTAAAATTATTAGATAACATGTGTCAAACAATCTATTAATTCACATTTGTTTAATGTTCTACATGGAGCAACAACTCAGAAAGGAATGTTGTTCTAAGAAAAGAAAAAAAATAGAACATGCAAATGAAAATGAATTGCTCCTTAGCTCATCTGGAGTGGTCCTGGAGGTTAACGAAAGGGGGAAAAAATTTTACAAAAGTTTGAGGGATCTAGTGGAATGAATGTATAGATGTTCTTTCCATTTACAATACAAAAATCAATCCAATGATTCAAAGAACCAAATTTTATCTAAACTACAGGAAGAGTTTCCAAAGAATTGGTCAATGAGACATGTCAGCCTCTTAATAGCAAAAACATAAAACAACAAAAAAGAAGGAATATAAAAGTAATATTCCTTTAAATATTTGTCTAGAACTATTTATAAATTTCAGTTTTGTTATATTTACTTTTCATATATCAATATAAAAATTAAATAGTTTATTATCATGTTACATTTTTAGGAAGATTATGAAAATCTCAAAAGATGAACGAGCTAATATCAGAAATATGCCAGTAGGAATGTCCAAAAAGGTGTACAAGGAGATGGTCAAAGAAATGGACAAAATTGCATCGCAGTAGGAGCCATCTCAACAACAACATGCTTCAAATGTAATATGTAATCATTGAATTTTTCGATCATTAGGTACAATAAATAAACAATTTAGCATTAAATATTAATTTTCAAGTATTTTCTTGCAGAAAAGAAAAGAAAATGGAAGCTATTCAGCACGTAAAACAGGATGACAAGGAAGAAAAGGGTTGATATCTAAGTTTGTGAGTAATTGTTACTTCCTTATAACAACTTACTAGATTTTATTTTTTATTTTTTAAATTGTTTTACAAAAATCATAATTGAGTGTCTTCAAACAGGTCCTAATATATAAAGAAGAACCATCATACGAATTGATTGAGATTGGGTTAAATATGGGTTGTGAGTATATGTTGGCATATCATAAATTAATTGTGGAAGTTGTAAGCATCTATCAATCTTATTTTACTTAGCTCCGTCTATAATTAATAGAACAAAAAAATATTTTATATTAAATATATGATTTGTTGTGGGGTATAAAACTTGCAGGAAATAAAGTATGGAACTGTGCCAACAGATGAAATCTTGAAAGATGGCATACTACATGGTTTTGAAAGCATGTGTATAGTTCATGAGTCAATTGTTGCTATGGTACGTCATTTCTTTTAAATTTACATTAATGAATATTATTTAATATTGCATTTTTCATTATTCTCACCAATGTATATATGTTCATTACAGTTTATTTTTATGTTTGTAGATGGAAGGTGAAGAAGAAGAAAAAAATCAACATCGTGAACAAAACATTCCTAAAAATAAGTGAAGTCATGAAAGTAGCTCTACCAGTGACAATAGTTCAATCGAAGAATGATGATCACTATGTTTGGATATCAAAGCATTAAGGCGATGTATTTTTTGAAATATTTGTCTGTGAAATCAGACATTTTGTTTAATGTAATGGACATAGTGTCTCAATTGAAAGACGAAGGGATACTAATAATTGTCCCATTTTGTATGACAAAGATTGCCTTATTCATATATATATATATATATATATATATATATATATATAATAAAATATGTTTTAATTTATTCTATTGTGTTCTCCATTGTCGCTGTGAAATGTAACACCACTGATTAAATTTATGGATGATTAAATATTATAATGAAGAGATGTGAAATTTGATGAAATGATATAACAAATTAATCCAAACATCACATTCAAATGCACTAATAAAAATTTAATTCATATGAATATTGTTATAAGATATATATGTCTTGTCTTTTGATGAATAATGAATTTTTAAAAATCACAATAATTGTGATAGATATAACAAATTAATCCAAACATCACATTCAAATGCATTAATAAAAATTTAATTAACATGAATACTGTTATAAGATGTGTCGACTTTTGATGAATAATGAATTTTTAAAAATCACAATAATTGCACTGTCACGGGTTGATATTTCTAAAAAATACAAAATGAACACAGCTGCGTGTCAATTACTTTACACCAGTGCGTTTGTATGATACAGCGCACCAATGCATTTCTACGACCTATAGGCACCGCACAAATACCAAGTTCCAATTATAAATTTCGGTGCATTTGTGCGATACTACGCATCGGTGTGTTTATGTGAGACTACGCACCGGTGCATTTGTACGGCCTATGGGCACCGCAGAAATACCAATACTAATTATAAATCATGCGATACTACGCACTGGTGCGTTTATGTGAAACTACACACTGGTGCATTTGTACGACCGACGCCGCACAAATACCAATACGAATTAGAACATTCGATGTGTTTTTTATGATACTGCGCACCGGTGCGTTTCTATAAGTCTATGTACCGGTGCATTGAAATGACCTATGGGCAACACACAAATCCCATGACCAATTAGAATGACCCCATGCATTGTATCACCAACACTGCGCCCGGTGTGGTTTTATACCTTGACAGCCCGGTGCATGCACCTTCGACTGCCTCGGGCCACCTTTTAGATGACACACACCGGTGCGTTGACACCTTAGTAGTGCATCGATAAAAAAAACATCCGTAATAACCTTCGGTCGCCCATTTTTTTAGTTGTGTTGAATTTTCGTTAAAATCTCCGCCAAAACCTCCATAACTGTAAACAGATGTTGTAGAAAATGTTTTTTTGACAATTTTGACCAATTTTATAATACTAAAAACCTCCCTTATAACCTCCGCTAGAGGGTCTTTTCCTTGTAGTGAAATAAGTCTCATTCTCGAGTTATTAAGGGTTGCACCCTTGGATGAACACTTTTGTAAGAAGCAATCTACAAGCTTTTGATTATTAATAATAAAAGAAGGATTCTGGATTTGTTTCATACATCCTTGTTCCCTCGTGAGTTTTTCCTATTTGTTATCATATTGTTTCTACATTCATTTAATTGTTATGAAGATAATTATGTAAGATTAACTGAGTTTCAGTTGTCTTAGATTCTTCCTGAAATTATTATCTATATCAGAGAATTATTTAGTGAGCTATTTATTTATGTAAGTCCCTCTCATCAATAAATTATCAACATCTTCATAATGTTAAATATGTTTTGTTAAACTTTTAGACATTTTTTGAAAGTTTTTACACATATGATCATTTGAAATATTCTATTTGAATAATCAAATAGTCATATCTTCTTATATATTCTGCTTAATCACCTGCAAAATCTAAATTACTATGTGGAATAAAGTAACAGCCCTTTGTCCTATTAATTAATACTATCTAAAATTTTAAACACGGTTGTTGCAAATTGTTTTATGCATTGGTCATCCAAAAAATTCCAAACTTAAAACAAAGCAAAACATTATATATGCTTTGGCATAATTATTGACCCTAATTATCTCAGAGGAAAACACATTAAAAGTGTTATCACAATTTTAGTCAATAATTTTTAAAGCGCTCATAATGGGAGTGTCAAATTTATTGTATGTTTTAAAATTAAAAAAGAAAATTGCTTTAAAGGGAGAAATTAAAATTTATTGCCTTATAATGCGCTAACATATTACATGTCATCATAGGCGCAATCATTGATCAAACATGTGCAAATGAGGCAGAGGATCAGTCACCGTTTTTAACCCATTTTTCTAGCCAAGTTTGTAGCACGCTATTATGATTTAGATACAGATAGGCTTGGAAAAATGTATTATGTGCATGTATTTGACATATACGCTTTTATTTTTAGAATATTGTAATTAAGTACATACTAGAAACATGTTGTAAGTAGTAATCTTTTATATAAATACAAGCTCTGTAGAACGAAGAAGGGTTTAGAATTTTTTGAAAAACAGACCTGGTGTATATTATTTTTGATATTAATAGAACTCACTGCAAATAGTATTACAAAATTTTAGAGATTCATGTGTTGAAGGTTTCCAATAAGTTACCTATTGTGTTCTTCCTCTTTATTAATCAAAACTTGAATCCATATATCTTCAGTAATTTGAATAAATGTTATGAAACAAAATTCTGTGTAAATGCTCTGTTTCAGGTTATTCATATTTCTTATGCGTTTTTCAACTTAAATGTCAATTGCAGAATTCACATGGTTGCTTTGTTTTTTATGTTTACTTCTACTGTCTCCTACCATATCTTTTTACTGATTTGTCTAAGAAACGTGCAGTTATCTTTCCTCCATCATAGTGGTTTATATGACATGTAGCTACTATTTTTTGTATCAAAGACTCCATGCCCAATTGTTATACCTTTCCTTTCCAAAACAATTTCATATGATCCAATAATATCTAGACATTGTTCTCAATACATAACTAGACATATTTAACTGAGTTATAAAAGGGAACCCCCTTCGGAATGAAAGGGATAGATTTCAATTCATGATATTGGTTATAGGTTACCTAGGTTATTACCTTCCACAACCAAGGAGACTTCTGAGTGATAGCAAGAAGAGTTGGTGATTTTAAAAAAAAATGAGAAAGTGAGAGCTAAAACTCAAGTTCCTAAAGGAAAAATCTTGTTAGTAACTCTTTTAATATAATAATCATACCAGAAGATGAAACTATAGGGACAAAACCTCCAAGATAAAAATTGAGACTCAATAAAAAATCCTTCATAAAGAGGTGTAGGGTATAATGTGGGGTTTGGCTTTAGCTTATATCCAAGTATTGAGGTGGGTGGAAATATGTTATGTCAGTTAAAAAAAGAAAGTGAAAAAGGAAATTATGGAAGGAATACAAATGATTATTAAGAAGGCTATTAGAATAGGTAATACCTAAAGGAGTGTCACCTCATGATTATTATTCCTTAAATGTTTGAATGGTATGAGGCATCCATACAAATTTATCCTTCAAAATACTATTTTTCATTAATATAACATAAGTAATTATGATAGAAAAGATAATGAGTGGGGTAATTAAAGCTAAAGCAATGATGTTTTCTTTCCTACAAGAGAGGATTTTTTTTTTGGATTCAATTAGTAAGTTTGAAGGACTGGTGATTGGTTAGCCCTTAAAAAAAATTTCACAAATGTAGGGATCGAGATTGAATTATAGTCAAATAAACTATGAATATTGTAGGTTTTAACCCTGAACAGAAATTATCTACACACGAATCTTATATCAGAAAATAAACAATAGCGAGAGCATAAAACATAAAACAGATAAACACAGAGATTTTCCCCTAGATCCCAAATCGGGACGACCAGCTTGATTTTTCATTATATTCCTTTTAGTGTTACAACACATATATATACATGTCGAAGCATACATAAAACCCAATCCATTAACCCTGGATTAGAACATAACCGTAGTTCCCTTGACCAGATCTACAAAAAATACCAAGGGCCAAAAAGCCATCATACCCCAAAACCATGTGCAAAACCATGCACAAAACCATGGGCGTGTGCTTAGTCATGGAAAGAATATAACACATACCCAACATTCTCCCACTTGTTGTTTTCTTTCCACAGGGGGCCACATGAGAGCTTAGTCATTGGCCCAATTCTTCAACACCCATTGTTTCTCTACACCAAGAGAACTTATGAGTGCTCACAGACTTCGTCAATGCATCTGCAACATTCTTCAAAGTGTCCACCTTTACCAGCAACACCCTTTTAGCCTCAACCATATCTCTAATAAAGTGATATTGAACATCAATGTGCTTTGTCTTTGAATGATAAGCAGGGTTCTTAGCCAAGAAAATTGCACTTTGGCTATCACAGTCTATCCTTATAGCTTGTTGTACTAACCCCATACTTGAACACAATCTCTGCAACCAAACTGCTTCCTTGCTTGCATGAGTGGCTGCTATGTATTCTGCCTCTGTAGTTGAAAGAGCCACTACAGACTGTCTTTTACTCATCCAACTGACTGCGCCTCCAAATAGGCTAAACACATACCCACTTGTAGATCTTCTTTGGTCCAAATCTCTAGCCCAGTCTGCATCAACAAAACCATGAATGTCCAACATTCTTTCCAATCCTAGTCTTCCTTGGTAGCATAAGCCATAATCACTAGTGCCACGTAAATATCTGAAAACTCGCTTCACTACTGTCCAATTCTCCTTTCCTGGGTTTGACATAAACCTTCTCAATACTCCCACTGAATGTGCAATGTCTGGTCTAGTACAGACCATTGCATACATCAGGCTACCCACTGCACTTGCATATGGAACACAAGACATATACTCCTCTTCTTCTTGTGTCTTGCGACATTGTTCACCAGACAGATTTACACCTACAAGAATAGGAACATTCACTGGTTTACTATCCTGCATATTGAGCCTCTGCAATATAGTTTCGACATACGTCCTCTGGTTTAACCAGAGCGTCCTCTTTTCCCGATCTCTCTTAATTTCCATGCCCAAAATATAGTTTGCAGCACCAAGATCCTTCATGTCGAATTTGGAGAACAGTTGGTTCTTGAAATATTGGATAATTTCTTTGTCATTTCCAATCAACAACATATCACCCACATACAAGACCAAATAAATAACACGGTCACTAATTAATTTAAAATAAACACAATGATCCTCCTTGCTTCTGGTGAAGCCAAGCCCCCGTATATAGGTATCAAATTTCTGATACCACATCCTTGGTGACTGTTTTAACCCATACAGAGACTTCTTCAACTTGCATACCGGTTATTTCTTACCCTTCACCATAAAGCCTTCAGGGTGCTTCATGTAGATCTCCTCTTCTAGATCCCCGTGAAGAAATGTTGTCTTCACATCCATCTGTTCTATCTCAAAATCAAATGCAGCAGCAACAGATAAAAGTAATCTAATAGAAGTAACCTTGGCAACAAGAGAAAAAATATCACCAAAATCAATTCCCGGCACCTGGGAATAACCTTTCGCTACCAACCGAGCTTTGTATTTCTCCACCTTGCCTTCTACATTCATCTTCTTCTTAAACACCCATTTTCTCCCAATGGGCTTCCTTCCAGCCGGCAACTCCACCAGATCCCATGCCTCATTTTTGTGCAAGGATGTCATTTCATCAACCATGGCCTCCTTCCAGAGTTTTCCATCCTCTGAATCTACTGCCTCCCTGACAGTTCTGGGATCATCATCAGTTATAGTTAAAGAAAAACCTGAATAGAAAGAAAATGGACTATACCTTTCTGGTTGCCTTCTTTCTCGAACTGATCTTCTCAAAGCCTGAGTTTGTGGCTCTTCCTCTTCCGAATCTTCTTCTGTTGTAGAGTTTGATTCGTACTCCTTTAGCTCAAAATCTATCTTCTTAGGTTCCTTTGGTATTATTTCATGTTTAACAACATCTTTCGCCTCTCTAAATACCACATCTCGGCTGTACACAACCTTCCTTGTTTCCGGGTTCCAAAGCTTGTAACCTTTTAAACCATCCTTATACCCAATAAAGATGCACCTTTCAGATTTATTATCCAACTTGGTCCTTTTCTCCTTTGGAACATGTACATATGCATCACATCCAAATACCTTTAGATGTGAAATAGAGTATTTCTTACCATTCCATACCTCATGTGGAGTCTTATCCTCCAACACTAATGAAGGTGATCTGTTAACCAGATAGCATGCAGTCTCCACTGCCTCTGCCTAGAATTCTTGTCCTAACCCGGTACCACTGAGCATGCTTCTTGCCTTTTCCATCAGTGTTCTATTCATTCTTTCTGCAACTCCATTTTTCTGAGGTGTGTATGGAGTAGTCTTTTGTCGTGCTATACCACACTTCTTACAGAACTCTTCAAATTCCTTCTTGCAGAACTCCCCACCATTATCTGTCCTCAGTGCCTTTATCTTCTTCTCTGTCTGGTTTTCCACCAGAGCCTTAAATTATTTAAATCTGTCAAAAGCTTCAGATTTCTTCCTCAAGAAATATATCCATGTATTCCTTGAGAAGTCATCTATGAATGAAACATAGTACACAGACTTTCCCAGTGATGGAACTAACACAGGTCCAAACACATCACTGTTCACAAGTTCTAATATCTTGTTCGCCCTCTTAGCACCAGAAGGAAAACTCACCCAATTCTGCTTCCCATATACACAATGTTCACAGAAATTGAAATCCAGAGAGAAATTAGACATACCTTCTACCATACCATTTCTATGCAGTATCCGAAGGCCCTTCTCTCCAATATGTCCAAGCCTTTGATGCGATAACATGGTCTTTTCTCCAGAGACAGCTAGGCTTTCCACTCCACTTTCAGGAACCACAGAACTGTTACACCCATCAATAACAGTGCTACCTTGTAGCTTGTACAGAGTTCCAGTCCAAACTCCCCGCATTAATACCAATGCTCCCCGAACCATCTTGCAGGCATCTTTCTCGAACACTGTTTTTACACCTGCATCATCCATCTTGCTTACAGAAATCAGATTTCTGGCCAATGTAGGAATATGCAGAACACCAGGAAGTGTTCTAATCCTCCCACCTTGCAGCTTCAGCTTGACCTTTCCACATCCGACGATTATGGCCTTCCTATCATCCCCTAGGAAGACATCACCACCATCATATTTCTCATACTCGCAGAACCACTCCCTATGGGGAGTGAAGTGAAAGGATGCACCTGAGTCAATCAAACATGACTCATGATCTACATGTGTATTTGAAGAAGAATCCAAATACACATCCCCACCTTCATCTTAGGTGGTTTTTGCCTCTACAGAAGGAGCTTCATCAGATCCCTTTCCTTTCTCAGGAGCTTTAGATCTGCATTCCTTTTTGTAGTGCCCTTCCTTTCCGCATTTCCAGCACACCTTTACAAACTTTCCAGGAGATTTAGATCTCCTTCTAGATTTAGATCTCCCACTCGAAACCTTATTCTTGTTTCTGTTCTGGGACCTTCCTCGTACAGATAAGGCATCTCCATTCTGACCCTCCATATTTCTCCGTCTCATTTCCTCCGACAGCAAGGTTGAGACAATGTCATCAAAATTCAAGGTAGTTGTATTGCTACCTATTGCAATAACCAGACTGTCCCACGAATCTGGTAGAGAACACAACAAACTGATGCACTTATCTTCATCTTATATTTTAATATCAACGGATGACAGTTGACATACCACAGCATTGAAGGCATTCATATGCTCTGTCACCGAGTCTTCATCCTTCATCCTCAGGTTATACAGTTTTTTCTGCAGGAACAACTTATTCACCAGAGACTTAGATTGGTACAAAGTCCCAAGTTTTGCCCACAAATTCTTCGTCGTAGCTTCCCCATATACATTCAACAATACTGAATCTGAGACACACAATCGTATTGTGCTCTTTGCCTTCCGATCCAGCTTCTTCCAATCTTCATCTGACATTTTCGTTGGTTTAATACCTAGATCTACCATGATCCACTGATCTCTATCCTCCAGCAGATCCTCCATCTTGAGCTTCCACAACTCAAAACTCTGACCATTAAATTTCTCGATCTCTATCTTTTCGCCGCTCGCCATCTTCTTTCACCACAAGAATCGATCCCACAGATCTCCCACTGAACAGGGTCTACCTCAGGCTCGAGCAAAAAACCCTCAGCAGCAAAGGCGTCCCCTTGAAGCCAAAATAGCTACGATACCAAATGTAGGTTTTAACCCTGAACAAAAATTATCTACACACGAATCTTATAACAGAAATTAAACAATAGCGAGAGCATAAAACATAAAACAAATAAAAACAGAGATTTTCCACTAAATCCCAAATCAGGACGACCAGCTTGATTTTTCATTATATTTCTTTTAGTGTTACAACACATATATATACATGCCGAAGCATACATAAACCCCAATCCATTAACCCTATATTAGAACATAACTGTAGTTCCCTTGACCGGATCTACAAAAAATACCAGGGGCCGAAAATCCATCGTACCCCAAAACCATGTGCAAAACCATGCACAAAACCATGGGCACAGACTACCCACCGGAAATTAAGGACCAAAAATTTTCGTCGGGGCGCTGCCCCAGACCCCGACAGGGGGGGCTACCGCCCCCCCGTTGCACCCCACGCGTGCTTAGTCGTGGAAAGAATATAACACATACCCAACAAATATCCTTTATAAAAATTGTTGAGAAGTTTAGCAAGAAAGTCTCAATTTGACTTCGCCTTGGTAAAATTGAGAAAATTTGAATTTCCACATCAGCAGAAAACTTGGAGGCAGTTAATTGAGGTGAAATGGATCTTTTCACCCAGTTAGCTCAGTAAGTTTGAGTTAGAGGGCTTGGATTTTAGTTAAGCACGTGTGATTGCTAAATTGTAGCAATCAAGGTAAGCTATTTCCAGTTGTGTTCATTTAAACTAGCTTTAACAGTTAATGGAACTATTGGAAGGTCAATTGTGCAGTGGGACAATAGTCTAAATCAGTGATCATCCAATTAACTAATCGATCAGCTCAAAATAGATATTGCATGTAAGGAATTCAATTTCCTCATTTGTGGTGGAGATTCCAAGGCAATGTAACAAGCAGTTGTAAACTAGTTTGAGTGTATAGGTGTTGCATGCAGTTATATGATAAATCCTTGGGAATTGCGCAATCAATTGGAGGAAAATTACTAAAAAATAGGGGCTAATTCCTTAGGATTTGTGCAAGGAAATAGGGGCTCAAGCAGAATAATAAGTTGACTAAATATGGGTAAAAGCTTCTCATTAAACAGAGAGATAGGTTATTCACTTCCAAGTTGTGCTTAGAGCGGGCAAGAAATTGTAATACAATTTATATTCATCTGATTAATGCAAAGAGGGTTGAGGGGTTTTTCCCAGTTGGGTTGCCCTAGAAAAATATTGTGCATGTGTGGGTTTTATTATTGCATTTTTGTGAATATTGTTCTAAAACTTGAATTAAATTCTGCATATCAGTAAAGTAGAACTGTGTCTCTTGATATTGTTTAAATTTCTTGAGAAGTTGCAATTTTATCACCATATTTCTACAAAAATATCTATGGTGCATATAAATATTTAAAAAATTATAACATAATCTCAATTCTTAAGGTTCATTGAAGGTTAGAAATCTGATTTGGGAGGGGACTTGAACCTCATTTTCGAATTAGGGGAAATATGGGGAAAAGAATCTAGGTCTGAGTTAGTTTGATATATCCCAAGTGATTGTGTGATGGAGTGTTATTCTTTCCATCCAAGTTATATTCCTATAAGTGACATGACAAAGCTTCAAGATTCTATGCAATCCAATTTACTCTACGTATTTCCCATAAAATGAAGGGAATATAATGGTGGGTTTTCTCATGAACTATATTATGTATAAAAAAAATAAAAAATAAATACTAGGTTTGGTCGCTTGCTAAAATATTTCTTACTTTTGTTTGAATAATAAAACATTTCCAATGTAGAACCCATTAAGTTAGCTCTAACCTAGAGCAATTTTTAGAGCAAGAATGAGGGGGTGTTTAAAATTCTAGATAGGTTTCCAATGGTTGAAAAGAAAAAGAGGATGCTTTCAAACTAAAATCATCGGTAGGAGAAGACATATTTTTAGATCACCTTTCATTCCTTCCGCGTATTGAAAAGGAGGAAAACAAATCCCTTGGTCCTTTAAAGTTGAATACTATATGGTTGGAATATTATGACTTTAAAAGCCTAGTTTTTCAAAATGAGAGGAAATCCAATTCCTCAACTTGAAACTCGAATATGTTTCATAGAGTGAAAAAAAAATAGAGATAATGAAGAAGGTATTAGGGGAATGGGTAAAAGAAAAAGTCACAAAATTCTCAAAATGAGTCAATGTAGACAAAATCTCAAGTAAAATTATTGGTTGAAGATAATAGAGATGGATTATCTTCCAAAGAAGAAATAAAAATGTAGTTAGAGGAAAAAAAAGAGCTACTGGAATGGGAAAAGGCTAAATGGAGCTTAAAAAGTACCAAAAAATGGTTGGTAGAGAGGAATAATCCCAAAATTATTCTAGCACTATGTTAAGCATGATAAAAATACAAGCACTAAATGACAAATAAGAAGGGAAGATAGAAGTCAAATCTTTCTAGTGTGATTGGTTTCAAAGGGCCACATTCTACATGGAAACCCAGGTTCAAAACTTCTTGGTGTCTACGTGGAGACATATAAAATCCAACCATATTAAGGATTGGTGTGGCCCAAGCTAGGTGTGATCCCTGGATAATTTTTTTAGCTTAGATGCCCCTAGGTCAAAGTTTCTTAGGCCGCACGCTAGTCTTGCAAGTCATGGACACGCTACTAAAGAAAAAGACAAGATGATAAACTAAAGTGAGAAGAATTCAAGAGTTAGCATTAAAGGGATTAGTTCATTTCGACGAGATATTTCAAGCAATACCCAAGGAAAATATCAAGACATAATAAAAACGACTACTTATTTTCCAGCGCTTATAGAAGAAGAATAAAAATAAGGTCTGGAATAATAAGGCACAAGAGAAGAACCCAAAGCAGTATTGGAATCTTTTTTAAGAAGGAAACAAGTTTGACACTTGATGGGTGGATAGTAAAACTCTAATTGGGATTCTATGATTTGATTAAGGATTTATTGTTGAAACTTCTAAGATCCCTAAATGCAACTTTGATAGAACGCAGTCCAAAGAAGGATAACTCATAAGCGATCCTATGGTAATTTCTCTTTGCAAATCACTCTACAAAATAATAATTAATAGCTAAATAACATCTTCTCAGATGTAATCTCTCATGAACAATTTTCCTTCCTACTTGACAAACATATTCAAGATATAGTGACTATGTCATGGGAAGACGCACTCTTCATTAATGTAAAAAGACACACTCTTCATTAATGTAAAAAAAGGTGCCAATTGTAGAGCTTAGATTGGACCTAGTGAAGGCATATGATAAATCTAGTTGGATTTACCTGAAGTTAATGTTAATAGATATTGGAATGAGTTTTCTAGTTGTATATTAGAGTATGGGGTGTGTAAAATCAACTTTGTTTGCAATATTTATTAGTGTATTGGCATTTGGGATTTATTTTCCATATAAGGGACTCAAGAAGGATTTTTATATGTCACTCTTCTTATTCTTATTGGTTATCAAAGGATTAAGTTAGCTAATCAATTCCTATATAATTGAAGGATCCATAAATGGAATCAAAATAATGAGGTCTCTAACACTCTCCAATTTAATGTATTTGGCGTTATTTTGTTTGGTCTAATCCCTATAAGGGAAGAACAAATGTGATAGGATATAACAATGTAGAATCAGAACCCTACTTTAAATGTCAATCTAGGATCCTAAACTTTAAAAACTGTGTGCATTAAATATGAAATATTTTGAGTTTTAGTACCCTTAGCTTATTTAATCATGGGATATTCCTATATAATATTGGCAAGTTTTATGTATAGGATTTGTTTGGAAATTCTAATGGCATATTACGATTGATGTCAACTAACTAAAAGGTATATTAACTTCTAAAATAAATTTGAAACCAATTAAACCAGCAACAAACTAGACTTTGTAGTTTAATTCATCTACCTACTACTATAAAGATCAAGTACAAAAACTCAAATAAGAATTAACCATTTATTAGGGGAAGTAAACTACATCAATTGCTACTGAAATTAATTGCAACTAATGTTGCAAAATTTAATTACAAATATAGTGTTAAAGATAAAATTATAACAAAAATTGAATCTACACCTACATCATTCAAAAGGAAACCAACTACAACAACTGAGATTAAAATTACTATGGAAATACACAGTTCAACTAAAGAAATGATTTTAGGTTGAAATTTGTCCTTAACATACAAGAATGTTTTGGAGCGTTATGTTGTCCCATTTTGTATAATAAAGATTCCCTTATTCATACATAATAAAACGAATGTCTTATTCTATCGCATTGTGGATTTTCAAAAAATGTTACACCAATAAATAAATATATGGATGATTCACATTGTTATAATTAACAAAAGTGTAATCATTTGGTATGTTTGTTTCACATATGAAATACATTAATCTAATGGTTACATCCAAATATTATTATTATTATTATTATTTTATGATTTTCTAAAAATTAATTGGCATTTTGTAAAAAAAAAAAAAAAAAATTGCATTTGCATACCCGCAATAAAGAAAATTTAGCACTACAACATATCATTTCATTTATTCATTTGAACTAAATGATGTAATTTGTACATATTTCTCCATGAGTGCAACAAAATTGTAATAAAATCATTGATTCCCTTCATGACAACAAATACATCGCTTCCTTTGATGAAAATGTTACCATTTCCATTGTTGTTGTCATCACTATTACAAGAATTCTTATGCACAAACTATTATATGCACTAGTGCTTTCATGCGTGAAGTACAAATTGGGGTTTTATAACATATATAACATGAAAAAGTGTGTATCATAAATGTAGATCACTAGTGCGAATATAAATTTCCTAGTGTTTTCAATATCTGAAATATGCAACACGGTGATTAAAATATGTAGTATGCATTAATACTTAGCATTGGTATTTTCACGCACCAATGCATATCAATACGTTTCACACTCCTGCATTATAAACATAAGTACCACATTTGTGCACTTTAGTAACTGAAAGGCATTGTGAAAAAGAAACCTTTGCTAGAAGCTCTGATTGCCCAAAATTTTATTTATAGTGAAAATCCATTAAAAGCTCCACTACCAATAGTGGAGGAATTTTTAACAAGTTTTTCCACTTCTTGTAACACTAAAAACCTCCCCAGAAGTCGTTTCCCTCGTAGTTAGTTATCTAAGAATCCCCTTAAAGGATATTCATTTAAAAATGAACACCCTAGGAACTTAGGAAAGAACCATGGGGTTTGTATATGCAAAGGAATGGAATAGGCTCAAGAAGATTTAATTCCAAAAGTTGTTGGGAATCCAAAGTTTAGTACATCGAAGAGATGCAAAGATTCAAAGTAGAATCATGATGCAAGTAATATACGCCTTGGTGTAATGATTATGCATACATTAAGTAAAGTATTCTTACGCTAAGATATGTAGAGGATGGGATAATATTATCAAAAAATAGTGTTATTGGAAGGTTCACAACACAATTAAGATAAAAGGACAATTTTAGGGAAGAAGATTAAGGTGAACATAAGCGATGGTGGAACCCCATTTCAAAAATCAAAAAACCCCTGAGAACAAGAATATTTACATGGATAAAATTATATAACATGGTTCTAACTTGTGATAATTGTTAGAAAATAACCTGGAAATGGTCAAGAAGATGAATCCTATGTAAAATAAGTGAGGAATTTATTGATCATATGTAAGTTATTTGTACCTTTATGGAAGAAGTTTCAGGTAGAGTTATAAAAATCATAGACATAAAAGGTATATATGGTGCAGATTCTACAACAAATTGTGTGGAAGGTTGGCTAAAGAACCTATCTGCAAAAGAGCTTAAGGCTCTTTCTTATGTTGTTGCTTGGGAATTCTTGCTTGCTATAACCAAAATGATTTTCCAAAACAAGGAATTATTACTTGTTTGGGTGTTTTCTCAAATTAACTATGCATGTGGAGGGGTACAAAAACCTAGTAAAGAAAAGATCTTAGAGTTGTGAAAGATATACAAACTAATAAAGCTTATGCATGGGGATTTTTCTTAAAGCATGTCCAGGGACCTAAAGAACATGTGAAGTTGAAGAATATATTAATTATAAAGGAAAATCATAGTATCGCATTCAAAGCTTCTTTAGTAGAATTTAAAACAATGTGTACTCAAGTAGCTATAGAGAGGTGATATAAAAATTTACTTCTAGACCCAATAATGGAAAGAATTAAATAGGTAAAAGGAACATACCTTGAAACTTATTTCCAACAAATTTATAGAGAACTAAATTTTGATTTGGACGAACTATTAAGAAAATATGTAATCTTTAAAATGGTATTTTCAACTCAGTGGAAGCAAAGGGCCACAATGTGCTACCAACACTAGAGATGGCACTCTTTTACTAATCCCATCGATATGGCCAAGCTACAAATTATTGATCATGAATGAATAGATGAAATTTATGGTTTTCATATGATGCTTTTGTTTTCAATTCAGTAGGTCCACTTTTTTCTTTTGTATATAAAATTGCTTTACATATGAAAATGCCTAATAGAGATGGGAAAATGGAAAGATGCATTGATTTGTGACACATGGAGACAAATTATCCATATTTTTTGTTTCTTGGCTCCCAAAGAGAAAGAGAGGTTGAGTTCCTCTAAGTATAAAGTAGGCGCATATCAATGTATATATTAATTAGAGATAATAAATATACAATTTTTTTCCTAAAACTAAATAAAGGCACACACACATATGTACATGTATGTGAGTATGTGCATTTGTTCCACCCCCTCCCCCACCACGACCCCCCCCCCGCCCCGCCCCCCCCAAAAAAAAAAAAAAACAAAAAACAAAAAAAACATATATTTCATACAAGTTGAAATAAATATGGGGTATGTACATTCTTGAAGGATTTAGAAAGATTAAATTTCATATTTTCTACTTTCCAAAATAATAAATGATTTCAAAACTAAAACCATGTGATTATCTTTTATTATCAAGTTGTTATGCAACAAGCTCACAAAATAGAAAAAAAAGATAGATCAATGACTTAAAATTAGCTTGTTTGAGGGGGAAACCTCCTTTACATTACATAAATGAACAATTCTTAGATGATGCAAATGAAAAAACCTCCTCTGTATATATAGGAGTCTAAGGGGTCACAATAAAATCAGAGCCTACATAGCAATAATAATGTAAGGGCACAATAACAACAATAGTGGGTTTCTATGGGGCACAACAATAACAATATGGGGGCTACATGGGCACAAAAATGACAATAAGGGTGTTACACTAAAAATAAAAATAAGGGGGTTACACCAGTATTATAGGGACCTAAAATGCCACTCTCCTTCAAAAAAGTGTTCTCCTCAATGCTTTAGAAGTTATGGATGCTTATGTATAAAATTCTCATCCTCCCATGTGGAATCTTCAGCGGGTAAGTTCTTCCACTTAATGAGATACTTTGAAATTGATCGATTTCATAGTCGTCGGATTCTGATACTAAATGTTATGCAACGAGCTAACAAAATAGAAGAAATGATATATCAATGACTTAAAATTAGCCTCTTTGAGGGGGCAACCTCATTTACATTACATAAATGAACAATTCTTGAATGATACAAATGGAAAGATGTCCTTTGTATATAAAGGAGTCTAAGGGGTCACAATATTGTTAGACCCTACATAAAAATAATAATGTAATGACACAATAATAGCAATAGTGGGTTTCTATGGGGCACAAAAATAATAATATGGGGGCTACATGGGCACAACAATAACAATAAGGGGGCTACACTAACAATAACAATAATGGGGCTACAACAATATTATAGGGGCCTAACACAAGTAGTATATTCTTTTGGAAAAGGTTGTCTCTAATATATATATATTAATATATATATATATATATATATATATATATATATATATATATATATATATATATATATATATATATATATCTCTTCATTAAGGGTAAATAAAATAGTGATCTAGACTGGAGGTCATGTATATTATTTAAATATAATGATATTCACTTGAAGGAAGATTTTCCATCTTCAAAATTCCAGTTGTCATGAGTTTCTTGAGTCAAGGGTGGGACAATGGTGTCCGTGTAAGAAATGGTCATCCTTAATTTCCATCCATAACTCTATACCTTCATCTAGTTATAGTCCTTCCTTCAATATGGAATCTCTTACATCATTCAATTTTTTGTGAACATGTTCAAAGCATGCTAAGTCAAAAATAAACAAAAAAAAATTGATTTCATCAAATATTGGATTCAAGACCAAAATTCTCAATTTGTTCCTGTTATTCATCTTGTTGATTGCTACTAACAAGTCATCAAAAACTTGAATTTTTAGGATGTCATTTCAAGTTTCTAGTTTTAGGAGTAGTTTCATGGAAAGAATCTCTACACAATTATTTTTGAAACTGACATTTGGATAATCAGATCATGTTGATGAGCGAAGTTTTCTATACGTTCCCTGACAATGCCCTCGAATCTCATAGGGCTAGGTGACATAATGGGAACATAGCCTGGTTGTTTATATCCCTGGTAGCCTATCGGTGTACAAAATTATGAAAATGTGTGCATGTAAAAGGTTAAATATGTACAACAAAAAGAAATATCTTGTAATGAAATATGGTACAATGTAAACACCTTATAGCTTAAACAAAACTGCATAAAATTTGTTGTAAAAAGAACTGAAATGAGAAATGTATATGCATATTTGTCATGGTACACCATTAGTCATAAGACCTCGTATGTAAAGAATAAAATGGCACAATATAGCTAATGACTTAAGCGATATGTGTCAAAACTATGTTCATTGACTTCCTAAAATTAAACATAAAATATTCAGAGATGCGTGACTAGTGAAGAAACAGTCAAATTTTGATTCTCTTATTGAAAAGTGTATGAGTACAACCAAATTTTATTGGAGATTTATGCGAAAATCTAGACCAGAATCTATTTTAGAAGGCGAAGATATTATGAACTCATACTTAATAAGCAACTCATTGCCAAAAACAAGCAAGATAAAGTTGTTGACTAATAATTTGTAACAATCCTAGCAAAAAATCCATGTAATAAACTTAAAATAATAACCAAGGTTGATGGGACATGTGTTCCAAGTTGAATGTTGCGAAAAATATCCTAGTGCGGGTGTTCACATGGTTTATTATGGCTAAGTAAATTGGAAAATGCTATGGCTAATGCATTAAAGAGGAAAAAAGTATTTTTGGCACATTTAATTATGAAAATAATGGAAATTAGGAGAAAAGGGAGATGAAAGGTCACATTTTGCATGTGAGGAGGAAAATGAAGGAAAATAATGGAAAATGAAGAAAATGGGGGCCTCTTTTATAAAAGGATTCTGAGGATTTGGTACCTTTTGTTAGTGCATTTTTGGAGCTCTCTCATTATTCTCTCTCTCTCTCTCTCATACTCTTGGATACTTAGAGTTTTCTTGGAGCACTCTCGGAGAGGGTGGATACTTGGTTATTTCGAGCAAGAAGGCAAAGGAAGAGAAAGAAAGTGCAGGTGGACATCAGAATCAGCAGCTACAACGGGATTTGATTGCAGGTAATGAGTTGAATTTATGTTTTCCTCACAATTTTTGGCATGAATGGGTATGCATTTGGATTTTCCTACCCTTTCCATTTCTCGGACAACCATGGTATTGTGGGTTTATTTCCATTGATTGTTTTCTAGATGGTTCTCATGATTCCTTTAGTTGTTGGGTTGAGTTATTAGTTCCTGGAGCCTTGGTTGGACAAATGCCCTAGAAGCCCTGTGGACAACTGTGGTTTGAGTTACAATCCTGGAATACTTGGTTGGAAAAACACTCTAGAAGCCCTAAGTGGGTAGAGTTACTAGTCCTGGAAACCCTAGTTGGAAAAATGCTCTAGAAGCCCTGTAATAGTTAGGGTTGAGTTACTAGTTCTGGAAGCCTTAGTTGGAACAAACACTCTAGAGCCCTGGAACATCTTGGATAGAGATCAATCCGTGATGGTTAGTGACGTCTAACTGTGAGGTGGAATCATTGGTTTTGGGTTGAGATGGTTTGGTCCCTGGAGCCCTGGCTTGGTGTTGACTGATGTGTTTGATAAAGTCCCGCATTCATGCTTGGAATATGGCACGGGGGTGATTGGGTGAAGTGATACTTGGCTCAGCCAATCTATGTTCGAGTGGAATTTGTAAGTCCCATCTCCAGTTTCTTTTTACATTTAGTAACGAATATCTCATTACTTTGGTATTAGGTATGCAAATATATTGTTTTATGTATGGATTTATTACTAGTATATCCATTGTATTTATGTTGTTATTATGTTGGTTATAAGAATGTATTTGATCAGTGATTATTTATGGCTCAATGAATGCACAATTTTTCTATGGTAAAATATGTTGTATTATAGCTTATGATGTAGGGGAGAAATGCTTCTTATCCATTCTCAGATTTGTAAGAGACCCCCATGTTTAAATCAGTTGTTTATACCTGTAGATGCAATGTTTGTGACATGTTTGACGAAATGTTTGTCATGGCAAGCAGAGTCTAGATGATTTCTTGATTATGTGATTTCTTCCTTACCTTTTGTTTAATGCTATTTATTCTCTCCTGAAGTTTCACTAAGTTTTGGGCAGTGACATGGGCTATGTGGCTAAAAAGGTGGCACGAATCTCGAAGCTGCAGGCACAAAATTCACCTTTTGGGGCCCAGGCCACGAGCTTTCCAAGGTGTGCCTGTGGGTATAGGTTTCCAACTGCTCCCTTTCCCTTACATGCTCATGAATAAGGCCTAAATGGGTCAAAAATAAGTCCCCCTTCAAGTTTCAAGGGTCTGGGAGGGTGGTTTACCTCTTGGAGGTGTTGTTGATGTTGTGTAAGATGTTTTTGTCATGTTTACATCGGTTCCACTTCCTTAAGGTAATCTGGGAGGTTTAATATTATATAAGTAGCCTCTCATCACATGTTTACCCCAGTTGGCTGGTTACTTGGGTAGATGTGGGAAGAGGGTGCTACACAGTGGTATCAAAGCATGGTTCAACCCTTGGATTGGATGGGCGATTTGTTGTTCATGCTTTTGTTGATTTCTTCTATGTTTCTTATACCTATGGTTTATGTGTTTTTTTCATCCAGGTTGTGTTTGTTGTGGAGGAAATAGTGTCACCATGGATGGGCTAATGAATTTGTTGTCAACATGTGTTCATGTGTGTACGAATGATTATGTGTTGTTCATGTTTGTGTATTGTGCGCACACCTTTCTTGCGTATTGTTACAAGTTTTATATGCATTTCTTATGTATCCTATTTCACATATAGTTCATGCTTGTGTGGTGTCTGTGTATGGTTGTTTGTATGATGTTATATGTTGAACATGCATTGGTTATTCATGCTTGGTGACATGTCACTTATGCTTGTTTATCATCCTTGCTTATGATGGTGTGTGGTCAAGTTGCATTGGTATGGTTATGAATTAGGTCATGTTGTGTATTTGGTATGGTTATGCATCTATGATTGGACTCCAACTACAGTGATGTTTATGTGCTAATATACCATGTGTTACAAGTTTATATGTTGATATGATTATGTATATACATGTATTTCGTTGATTGGTTGATCTTGCAAGATGTATCCTCCCCAAATTACACTAAGGTACGTTGGTTTATTTATGAATTAGTTTAGCTGACATATTGTACATTGCAGGAAGAAATCAAAGATGAATAGAAGAATGGTAGACTACAGAGATTCTCCCTAAGAGTCATATGAGCATAATGGCGTTGGACATTCACCTGATTTGTAATATACACTGAGAAGCCTAAAGGAGGAAATAAGGATTTGTAAGGCAGAAAATGATAAACTTATACAGGCACAGGAAAATAAAGTAGGGTTTCATGCAACTATCCTTCAAAATTTGTCAGAGTTGAAAAAACATGGGCCACTTAGAATCAGTAATGGGCAAGAGTATGGGACCAATGAAGCATATGGCAGTCGGTATCCCAATGGTGATAGATCAGATAGGGATGAGACGGTTAAATATGGAAGATTGTTGGACACTCCAGATAGGAGAGTGTCAGACACACGTATCGTTCTATTTCTAGTTCGGATAGGCATCATGATAGTCATCGATATCATCCTTACAGGAGAGATGACAGGGGTTATTTACTGGAAGAGTTTAAAAAGGAAAAAACACCTACATTTGACGGTGAGATAAAAGAAACCATGGGATGTTGAGGCATAGTTACTTGGCATGAAGAAGTTTTTCAGATTGCATGATTACTTGGAAAATATGAAATCTAGGATAGGCACATTCAACCTTAGAGGTAGAGCAGACATTTGGTGGGAAGATGTGAAGAACGTCAGAGATAATTCTGAGGAGGAGTTAAATTGGAGTGAGTTCGAAAGGCTATTCCAGAAGAAGTATCTATCATATAGATACAACGATGACAGGGCATAGGAGTTTTATGATCTGAAGATGGGTTCCATGACAGATGAGGAGTATACTAGTAGGTTCTTGGAGTTATTGAGATATGTGCCTTACCTCAAGGAGGAGAAGGCCAAGATTCAGAGATTTATTAGTGGGTTGTCAATTTCATTTAGAGATAGGATTGATTTCGATGAGCATAGATAATTGGAGGAGGCCATCCAAAAACTCAAGAATTGTTATGAACAATCAAAGCGCAGATCAGAAACCAAGGCAGATTGGAGAGGTAATGTTAATAATGAATGAAAATGGAACAAGAAGCGCACAAGGCCTCAAGATACAGGTAACAAGGAGAATGTTTCCCTGCCTAAGAATTTCAATACATCTAGTAGAGTATAGGGTTTTGATCTAAGGACAAGAATAAGGATGAGGACTGGAAGCCTATATAGTGTTGGACTTGTGGCAAGGATCATCGTAGGAAAGACTTTCCATGACATCATGGTGGTGTTGATTTGTGGTAGCATTGGATGTGATCTAAGTTTCAAACTTTGTGGAGAGGCTTAGACACATGTATTCCACATAACCCATAAATTATTTGGTGAAATTCCACTTGGATACAGTTTTATTTGATAAATTAATTATTTTTAATGAGACCCTAAGTCTATACTTGGGAAATTAAAACAATTAATGGGTATTAATCTAAACTATGGGTGAAACTTCTAGAAAAAGTAGATAAAGTCAAAATGTAATCTTAGTCGTTGATTGTAGATCTAATCTCAGCCGTTGAAATCTCAACGAGAATACTTGAGGGTCATTTGGAAAAATACACCAATAGGTCAAGAGATCGAATTTTCTAAAGTGATCAGTGTTCAAAGGAAAAAATTGGTCGAGAGATTCTCACACAGTTGATGGGAAAGGACAATTTTGGTCAGAGGATCTTCTCTGGGGCTAAGAATATTCAGTATATAGGCAAAGAAATATGTAGAAGAAATAGTGCAGAGCCCAGAGAGGGTGACGCAAGGCCACGAAGGCAACACGCAGAGGCATCGCATTATTCCAAGCAGAAGTCTGAGTTTCAGCTTGGAGATCGAAGTTCTAATCTGGAGGGCTAGAATCGAGATTTATGAGGGTTGAATGACTCAACATAGGAAGTTACATAGTCCATCAAAGGTCCCCACGTAGGACTATGTAATTAATGCGCATAGGCAAAACAGAGGGTGTTGGGGTTTCGTCAATTCAGCTACCGGATTAGTCGGGACTTGCAGAGTGAGGTAATCTCACAATTTGTCTTTCTTCTGCCAAGTGATATTATTTGTACTAGATAGCCAACAAGGCATCTAGATATTGTATTTAGATATAATTGTCGCTTAATAATAAAAACCTCAGATCTGTTGCACAATTTTTCCTACATTGGGTTTTTTTGGGGACATTTTTCCAAAAAAAATGGTGTCTTGTGTGATGTTTTTCTTTTGATCAGTTCCTTGTTTCAAATATTAATCTAATAAAGTGAAGGTTGCTTCAATAATTGTTTTAGTATTTATAAAGGAAATATGCAAAGAACTTGTTAATGTAATTTACAAGTAGGTGAAGTTAATCCAGTTTGTTGCAGTGGGATTCTGAATCTAGGACTTGGAATTTTCACATGGTATCAGAGCATTGCAGGTGAATCAGGAAGATCAGAGCCAGCACTGAGTAAGAGGTCGAATAGTTGCAGAAAGAAGCATTTTGAATCCCTAGATGGATTTCGCATTCCTGGCCAGAAAGGTTGAAGTTTTGCGAAAAGTATCTCTCTTAGTGAGTTGACAAAGAGGTAGGACTTCCATATCGACATTTTGTCAAGCTAGAGGGAGCAGCGCAGAGCCTCAACGCAGGACTGGTGTGAAGGATTTTTTTTGCGAGCGAATTTTGTTGGGTAGAAATTCATCAGAAGAGAAAGAAGAAGCACAGTGAGAGAATTTTTTTCCTCATGGAGTTCCTAGCTGGGGAATTACATTTTTTCATGATCTGAGCAGCAGATACGGGTGGAAAATTTACAAGCTCGAGCAAGGAGTGTTTAAGCCAACCCATTGTTGCGCAGAGGGGTAAGAGACGGAGTAGACTCGACATTTTCTTTTCGGCAGAAATGGCAGCTCATGGGCTTCGAGATCAGGATTGGTTAGAGGGAGCCTCCAACTATGTAATCTGGAAGGCGAGAATTACATGCCTTCTAGATGAATACGATCTCAATATTTTCGTGACAAGTACGGTAGTTGTCCCTGCAAATCCAGATCTGTTGGATAAGTACAATTCTGATATGGCGAAGGCTAAAATTTTGCTCCTAGATGGAGTCAAATATCACATGGTGTCCCACATAGCCGACAAGGACATAGCTAGGCAGATGTGGGAAGCCTTGGCAGTGTTTTATGAAGGATATTCCGAGCAACGGAAAATGTACTTAGAGCATAAACTGAGGATGGTGGAGATGTACAGAGGGGAGCGCATTGTTTTGTTCTTGACTAGGCTTTAGGAAACTCATGATCAACTAGCAGTGGTGGGGTCCACCCCTTCACATACAACAATGGTGAGACTGGATATTAACACAATGACTGAAGAATGGAAGTTTATTTTCTAGAGTATCCTGGGAAAAGAAAAATTTCCAGGCTGGGAAGAGATGTGGGATTCACTTCAGCAAGAAGAGCTAAAGAGGGACCTAGTCAGGTGTAAACTTGATGGCAGCAGTGGCAATGGGTTGAATTCAAAGGAGGAGGAGGAAGATGCATCCCTTGCATCACAAGGCCAGCAAGAGCAACGAAGACGAAAGAGAGACATCTTGAAGATTAAATTATTTAGGTGTGGTGAACTTTGTCAATGTGAAACGCAGTGTCCTTTGAAGAAAAAGGACAAGGATGAGAAGTAAGATCCAAAGGCTGCATCCAGAAAGATCGAGGAGGATGAGTATGCCATGACCACCCATGTATCTCCAGGAGTGAAATAGGGCGATACTGAACTATAAGTTCGCAAGAACTTAAGTTGGGCAGGATCCTTAAGGGTTCCACCTCTTGGATCATCACCTTGCTACAAGCACCCAAATATTAGAGTAGCAGGTTGGAGTATTTTCAGTGGTGCAAAGGTGTGTTGGAGCGACATATGTAGTAGTTACCAGTGCAAGAATCTGAGTAGCACAATACAAAGTTGCAGCAGTGTAGAGGGACGCAGTGGAGAGCAGCAGTGGTGCAATTCTTAAGAGGGACAACATGGGACTAGCAACAATCAAATGTTTCTGCATCTAGATGCATCCTGAACACTTGTTCAGATTTCTGATGTTTTTCAGTTGCTTCTCTCAACAACTGAGTTGTAGTGTAGAGTTAGCAATGGGAGTTCTAGCAGCAGATGCAACATTTGAGAGGGATTTTTAGTACGAATTCATTGTTTATCACGGCAGGGTTAGCAGCAGCGTAGTGGGTTGCATGTCAGAAATCAGCATCGCAGTGGTTGGTGGGCTACATGTCAGACATCAGCAACGCAGTGGTTGGTGGGTTGCATGTCAGACATGAGCATCATAGTGATTGGTGGGCTAAATGTCAGAAATCAGTAGCGCAGATGGAGATGCTTCAGAGTCAAAGGCTTTGAAACATGTATTCCACGTAACCCAGAAATTGTTTAGGGAAATTCCACCCATAGATATTTTTATTTGATAAATTAATTATTTTTAATGAGACCCTAAGTCTAAACTTAGGAAATTAAAATAATTAATGGGTATTAATCTAAATTGTGGGTGAAACTTCTAGAAAAAGCAGATAAAGTCAAAATGTAGTCTTAGCCGTTGATTGGAGATCTAATCTCGACCCTTGAAGTCTCAATGAGAAGACTATAAGGAAGACTTGAGGGTCATTTGGAAAAGTACACTAAGAGGTCAAGAGATCAAATCTTCTGAAGTGAGCAGTGCTCAGAGGAAAATTGTGATCAAGAGATTCTCAGGCAGTTGAGGGGCAGAGAGAGTTTTGGTCAAAGGATCTTCTTTGGGGCCAAGAATACTCAATAGAGAGGTAGAGAAAGACATAGAGCAAGCAACACCGAGCCCAGAGAGGGTGACACAGGTCCACGAAGGCCACATGCAGAGGCAACATAGTATTCTGAGAAGATGTCTGAGTTTCAACTAGGATATTGAAGTTATGAGTTGGGAGGGCTAGAATCGATATTTCTGAGGGCTAAATGATTCAACATAGGAGGTGAAGCAGTCCGTCAAAGGTCCCTACACAGGCCTATGAAATTACTATGCAGAGGCAACATAGAGGGTTCTGAGGTTTCATCAGTTCAGCTACCATATCAGTTGGAACTTGCAGAGTGAGGTAATCTCACAATTTGTCTTTATTTTGCCAAGTGATATTCTCTGTACTGGATAACCAGCAAGGCATCCAGATATTGTATTCAAATATAATTGTTGCTTAATAATAAAACCATCATATATGTTGCATCGATTTTTTCACATTGGGTTATTCCAAGAACATGTTTTTCTTTTGCTCAGTTCCTTGTTTCGCATATTAGTTTAATTAAGTGAAGGTTGCTTCAGTAATTTCTTTAGTATTTACAGAATAAATCTGCAAATAACTTGTTAATGTAATTTACAAGTAGGTGAAGTTGATTCAGTTTGTTACAATAGGATTCCAAATCTAGGACTTGGAATTTTCATAGGTGGCAGGCCAGATATCTACAGTACGCATGAGGCATATATCGTGGGAGATGTTGGGCATAACATTCCTCAGATTTATGAAACTATGTATAACATGTAGGCATATCATCAGGCTTATATCATTCAAATGGATGGTAAGCTTTGTAATCAATTTTTTTCTATTTTGATTAACCCTGGATCTAAAAATACTTATATTAATCTTGGCCTGGTGGATAAGTGAATTTTGAGTAAGGAAATGCATGTAGAATCTTGGTTAATGTAGTTGGCCACAAGTATGAATAAAAGAGTCCACCATTGGGTAAGATATTGTGCATTCGAGTTAAATGGTATGCCTACAACGACACACTTGAACATATTTCCATTGGGTTCATACAATATGGTATTGGGTATGGATTGGTTATATCTTCACAGGACCAAGGTAGATTTCCATGACAAAGCTATTGAATTTTTGGATGACAATGGGGAACCAAGAGTCTTACAGGGGAAGAATAAAGTCACATCAGTTAGGATGGTGACAGCCATGCAAGCCAAGCGTAGTCATAGCAAAGGGTGTGTATTATTTGTAGTTCATATCTCTAATTAAAAAGGTAAGGAAGCAGAGGATGTAGATGTGATGAACAGGTATCCAGTTTTGCAGCATTTTTAGGATTTGTTTCCATCAGATATTTCAGAGTTTCCACTACATAGGGAAGTAGAATTTTCCATTGAGTTGATGTCAGGGGCAGCTTCAGCGTCGAAGGCACCTTACAAGATGAGTACACCAGAGTTGGTAGAGTTGAAATTTCAGTTGAAGGAAATGTTGGAAAAAGGGTACATTAGACCAAGTGTATCGCCATGGGGTGCACCGGTGTTTTTCGTGAAGAATAAATATGGCACTCTTAGACTGTGCATTGACTATAGGCAGTTGAAAAAAGTGACCATAAAGAATAGGTACCCATTACCGAGGATTGATGATTTGTTTGATCAGCTAAAGGGAGCAAAAAATTTCTCTAAGATCGACTTGAGATTGGGCTATCATCAAGTACGCATCAAAGAGAAGGACATCTACAAGACCGCATTCATAACCACGTACGAGCATTATGAGTTTGTTGTAGTTCCATTCGGTTTGAATAATTCCCCGACTACATTAATGTGTTTGATGAAAAATATGTTGTGTCCTTATTTGGAAAAGTTTTTTGTCATCTTTATTGGTGACATAATGGTATATTCTAAAAATGAGGAAGAGTGTGCTGAGCATTTGGGAGCAGTGTTAAGGTTGTTGAGAGAGCATCAGTTGTATTCTAAGCTCAGCAAATATATTTTCTTGCAGAATGAGGTACACTATTTTGGACATGCTGTCTCCAGGGAGGGAATTACAGTAGATCCAAAAAAGATAAGAGCAGTCACGGGGTGGGTAGCTCCTAAGATTATAGATGAGGTGAGATCATTCATGGGATTAGCATGCTATTACAAGAGGTTCATCAGGAACTTCTCACAGATTACTTATATGATTACATCATTGTAGAGGAAAGGTAGGAATTTTGATTGAAGAGAGGAGTGTGAGGCTAGTTTTGAGCAGCTTAAGCAGTCGTTGACACATGTTCCAGTGTTAAAGATTGCAAATCTGGACAAGGAGTTTGTCATGTGTACAGATGCTTGCAAGAGAGGACTTGGTGGGGTCCTTATGCAGGATGGACAGGTGATGTTCTATGAGTCGCGAAAATTGAATGAACATCAGCAGAACTAACTGACACATGCACTAAATATGTGGAGGCATTATCTTCTTGGCAGGAGGTTTGTACTTATGAGTGATCAAATTGGGTTGAGGTACTTGTATGACTAGTCGAATCTAAATACTAGGCAAGCTAGATGGTTGGCCACAATTAGTGAGTTTTACTTTGAGATCAGGTACATCAAGGGAAAGGAGAACAAGGTCGCAGATGCTCTTAGCAGGAAGGTATAGGTAAATAACATAGCAGCTATGAGTTCCTATGGGACATACTTACAGTATAGGATCTTGCATGCATGTTAGCTGGATCACAGGTATATGGATATTGTGCACAGGTTGCAGTAGAGTATAGGCACAGATTTTGGTACAGGTACATGTATTGTTATAGTTACAGGTCTTGGTACAAGAACAGGTATAGGTACATGTGGTATTATATGTACAGGTACAAATGACAGTATAGGTATAGGTATTTTTATCAGTACAGGTGCAAGTGTACAGTATTTGGCCTATCGTCTCACAGTATATGGATTGGTTATAATTAGAGATAGGATATATGTATTGAACAATAGAGAGCTCAAGAAGGTGATCTTAAGGGAGTTTTATGTGAAACCATATTCGGGTCACCCAGGCTACTATAAGACTTTGACTGCAGTGAAGAGATTCTATTATGGAGGAATCTGAAGGAGAATGTGGCACAGTTTGTAGGCAGATATTTGGATTTTCATATGGTTAAGGGAGAGCGTAAACGTCAAGGTTGACTGCTATAGTCGATTGTGGTTCCCAGAGTGGAAATGGGAGGTCATTTCCATAGACTTCATGATAGGTTTTCTAAGGACAGTTAGACAACATGATTCCATCATGGTTTTGGTGGACAGGTTGACCAAGGTTTCATATTTCATATTGGTGAATACTACATACTAAGCCAGTGATGTAGCACATGTGCTTATCATAGACATAGTCAGATTACATGGTGTCCGAAGAAGATTGTGTCTGACTGGGATGCAGATTTCACTTCCAAGTTTTGGAAGGACTTGTTTGCAGGTTTGGGCACCGATTTTTCCTTCAGCACAACTTATCATCCGTAGACATATGGACAGACTAAGACGATCAATAAGATATTGGAGGATATTTTGAGGATGTGTGTGATGCATCAGCAGCACAAGTGGGAAGAGTATCTTAGACTGGTAGAGTTCGCCTACAACAACGAGTATCAAGAGTCATTGAGGATGAGTCCATCTGAGGCATTATATGGGCGGAGTTGCAACACTACTATTAGTTGGAGTGATCAGGTTAACAGGGTACTGATTGGACCATATATGTTGGCAGAAATGGAACGGGAAATGTAGGTGATCAAGCGGAACTTGAAAGAAAGGCAAGATAGGTAGAAGATTTATGCAGAGAGGAACATCTTGTGCAAGGAGTTTCAGGTTGGGGATCAGGTATACTTGTGTATCAAGCCAAAGAAGAGCTCCTTGCGGATTGGATCATGTGCCAAGTTGGAACCCAAGTTTTTTGGACTGTTCAGGATCATTGATAGGATCAAAAAAATGGCCTATCGACTTGCACTGCCTTCCACAGTGAAATTCCATGATGTTTTTCATATATCGTTGCTTAAGAAATATGTTAAATATGTTGATCATGTTATTCAATCGTTTGTATTGTAAGTGCAACAAGAAGGAGAGTTCCAGCCGAAACTGCAGTGCATTTTACAAAAAAAAATATGCTTATGCTCTGGAATCGAGCAATCGAGCAATTTAAAGTGCAATGGAAGCA
The DNA here is from genome assembly GCA_034641835.2 of Pinus albicaulis. NCBI lineage: Eukaryota > Viridiplantae > Streptophyta > Pinopsida > Pinales > Pinaceae > Pinus > Pinus albicaulis. The sequence goes on from CM076584.1 coordinate 1,136,926,598, forward strand.
CTTTGGACCCAATGAAGCTACCTGGGAGATGGCGGATCATATGCGAGCCATGTATCCTTTCTTTTTTGTCAGTTGAGGCAAAGAATTTTTGGGGTGATGTTGGCTTTTGTTTAGCATATGTTTTGGTATATGTTTTGATTTGATGGTTAGATGTGTGTACACATGTATATGGATGTAAATACTGCCATGAGCTATGTAATAAATCTCCAATAAGTGCTACGGTGTCATGTCATTATATTTTTCATGTGTTATGATGTCATGTTTGTTTGATTTTTAGCAGGGTAATCATTATAAATACTGCATCGAGCCATGTTTTAAAGCTCCACGGGAAATATGTCTACTTTTCAATCGTGTTGCTTATGTATATGTGTGATTGAACACCGAGGACAGTGTATCCCAAGTGGGAGGGTTCTGAAACAAACTTGTTGAAAATTACATGTAATAAACTTAAATTAATAACCATGGTTGATGGGACATGTATTCCAAGCTGAATGTTGGGAAAAACATCCTAGTGCGGGTGTTCACATGGTTTATTATGGCTAAGGAAATTGGCAAAGACTATGGCTGACGCAGTAAAGAGGGAAAAAGTGTTTTTAGCACATTTATTTCTAAAAATAATTGAAATTAGGAGAAAAGCGAGATGAAAGGTTATAGGTTGCATGTGAGGAGGAAAATGAAGAAAATGGAGGCCTCTTCTATAAAAATTCTTATGGGGATCATTTGATACCTTTTGTCAGTGAATTTTCGAAGCTCTCTCATTATTCTCTCTCTCTCTCTCTCTCTCTCTCTCTCTCTCTCTCTCTCTCTCTCTCTCTCTCTCTCTCTCTCTCTCTCTCTCTCTCTCTCTCTCTTGGATACTTAGAGTTTTCTTGTATCACTCTTAGATAGTGTGGATATTTGGTGATTTGGAGCAATAAGGCAAAGGAAAAGCATGAAATTGCACGTGGACATCGGGATCAGCAGTTACAGCGGGATTTGATTGCAGGTATCGAGTTGTGTGTATGTTTTCATCACTAGTTTTGGCATACATTGATATATATGTTGATTTTCCTATCCTTTCCATTTCCCATACAACCATGGTATTGTGGGTTTATTTCCATTGATAGTTTTATAGTTGGTTCTCATGATTCCTTTACTTTTTGGGTTGAGTTATTAGTTACTGGATCCTTGGTTGGACAAACACTCTAAAACCCCGGTAGACAACTGTGGGTTGAGTTACTAGTCCTGGAATCCTTAGTTGGAAAAATGCTCTAGAAGCCCTAGGGTGGTTGAGTTACTAGTCCTGGAAGCCCTAGTTGGAAAAATGATCTGGAAGCCCTGTAACAGTTGGGGTTGATTTACTAGTACTAGAAGCCCTGGTTGGAACAAACACTCTAGAGCCCTGGAAAAACTTGGATAGAGATCAATCTATGATGGTTATTGATGTCCGACCATGAAGTGGAATCACTAGTTTGGGGTTGAGACGGTTTGGTCTCCGGAGCCCTGGTTTGGTTTTGATTGATGTGTTTGATAAAGTCCCACATTCATGCTTGGAATATGGCACGGGGGTGATTGGATGAAGTGAGACTTGGCTCAGCCAATATATGGTCGACTGGAACGTGGAATTCCCATCTTCAGTTGGTTTTTACATTCAGTAATGAAGAGCTCATGCCTCTTGTATTTGGTTTTCAAATGTATTAGTTTATGTATGGATTTATTTCTATTATATCGATTGTATTTCTTTTGTTATTATGTTGGTTATAAGAATGTATTTGATAAGTGATGATGTATGGATCTATCTAATGTTTTTACCTATAAATTAATGCACAATGTATCTATGGTCAAATAGAATTTATTATATCTTATGATGTAGGGGAAAAATGCTTCTTAGCCATTCTCATATTTGTAAGAAACCCCCATGTTTAAATTTGTTGGTTATACCGGTAGTTGCAATGTTTGTGACATGTTTGACAAAATGCTTGTCATGGCTAGGAGAGTCCATATGAGTTCTTGATGATGTGATTGCTTTCGTACCTTTGTTTGAATGTTATTGAATCTCTCCTGAATTTTCAAGAAGTTTTGGGTAGTGACCTGGGCTCTGGGGCTAAAAAGGTGGCACGAATCCCAGAGCTACAAGCACAAAATTAACCTTTCGAGGCCCTGGCCACGACCTTTCCATGGCATGCCTGTGGCTATAGGTTTCTAGCCATTCCCTTGCCCTTACTTGTCTCCATTTAAGGTTTAAATTGGTCAAAAATCATTCCCCCTTCAAGATTCAGGGGTCTAAGAGGGTGGTTTACCTCCTGGAGGTGTTGTTGATGTTGTGTAAGGTGTGTTTATCGTGTTTCCATTGGTTCCACTTCCTTAAGGTCATCTAGGAGGTTGAATATTATATTAGTATACTCTTGTCACATGTTTACCGCAAATGGATGGTTACTTGGGTAGATGTTGGAAGAGGGCGTTACAGAGTTGTATCAAAGCATTTCTTAACCCTTGGACTAGATGGGCGATGTGTTGGTCATGATTTATGTGTTTGTTTCATCCGTGTTGTGTTTGTCGTGGTGGCAGTGGTGTCGCCATGGATGGACTAATGATGTTGTTCTCAAAATGTGGTCATGTTTGTATGGTTGATTATGTGTTGTTCATGTTTTTGTATTGTGCAGACACCTTTCTTATGTATTGTTACATGTTGTATATGCATTTCTTGTGTATGTTATTTCACATATAGGTCACGTTTGTGTAGTGTCTGTGTATGGTTGCTTGTATGATGTTATATGTTGAACATGCATTGGTCATTCATGCTTGGTTACATGTCGCTTATGCTTGTGTATGGTTTGTGCTTGTGATGGTGTGTGGTCAAGTTTTATTGGTATGGCTATGCATTAGGTCATGTTGTGTACTTGGTATGGTTATGAATCTATGACTGGGCTCCAAATAGAGTGATGTTTATGTGATAATATACCATGTGTTACAAGTTTATATGTTGATATGATTACGTATATACATGTATTTCGTTGATTGGTTGATCTTGCAAGATGTATCTTCTCCAAGTTACACTAAGGTACGTTGGTTTATTTATGAATTGGTTTAGCTAACATATTGTACATTGCAGGAAGAAATTAAAGATGAATAGAAGAATGGTAGACTATAAAGATTCTCCCTATGAATCATATGAGCAACATGGCATGAGAAATTCGCCTGATTTGGCAGATACACTGAGAAACCTAAATGAGGAAATAAGGAGTTGTAAGGCAGACAATGATAAGATTATACAGGCACAAGAAAATCAAGTAGAAGTTAATGCAACCATCCTTCAAATTTTGTTAGAGTTGCAAAAACATGGGCCACTTAGGATTAGTTATGGGCAGGAGGATGGGACCAATGGAGCATATGGCAGTAGGTCTCCTAGTGGTGACATGTTGGATAGGGATGACACGGTTAAAGATAGCATATTTTTGGACACTCCGGATAGGAGAGGTGACAGACACACGTATCGTTCTAGTTCTCTTTCAGATAGGCATCATGATATTCATCGGTATCATCCTTACAGGAGGAATGACAGGGGATATTTTTTGGAAGAGTTTAAAAAGGAAAAAACACATACATTTGATGGAGAGATGAAGAAACCACGGGATGTTGAGGCATGGTTACTTGGCAAAAATAATTTTTTTAGATTTCATAATTACTCGGAAAATATGAAAGCTAGGATAGCCACATTCAGCCTTAGAGGTAGAAAAAAAAATTGGTGGGAAGATGTAAAGAACGTCAAAGGTATTTTTGAGGAGGATTTGACTTGGAGTGAGTTCAAAAGGCTATTTCGGAAGAAGTATCTATCAGAGAGATAATACGAAGATAGGGAAAAGGAGATTTATGAGTTGAAGATGGGTTCCATGACAGATGAGGAGTATACTAGTAGGTTCTTGGAGTTACTGAGATATGTGCCTTACCTTAAGGAGGATAAGGCCGAGATTCAGAGATTTATTAGTGGGCTGCCTACTGCATTCAGAGATAGGATTGAGTTCGATGAGCCTAGATCATTGGAGGAGGCCATCCAGAAGCTCAAGAATTTTTATGAACAATCAAAGCGTTGATCAAAAGCCAAGCCAGATTGGAGAGGTAATGATAAGAATAAAGAAAAATGTGACAAGAAGTGAACAAGGCCTCAAGATATAGGTAATAAGGAGAATGTTGTTCCACCTAAGATGTTCAATACATCTGGTAGAGGAAGGGATTTCGATCTAAGGAGTAGAATAAGAATGAGAGTTGGAATCCTATATAGAGTTGGACTTGTGGCAAGGATCATCGTAGGAGATATTTTCCGCAACATCGAGGTGGGAGGCCACAGATCTACAGCGCACATGAGGCATAGACAGTGGGATATGTTCGGCATATCATTCCTTTTTTTTATGTAGTTGTGGATAACATGCAGGCAGATCATCAAGATTCTATCATTCAGACAGAAAGTAAGCTTTGTAATCAAGTTGTTTCTATTTTGATCGACCCGAGATCTAACTATATTTATATTAATCCTAACCTAGTGGATAGGTGTGGTTTGAGTAAGGAAATGCATGCATAATCTTGGTTAGTGCAGCTGGCCACAGGTACAAAGAAAAGAGTCCACCATTCGGTAAGATCTTGTGCATTAGAGTTAAATGGTATGCCTACAACAATGCAGTTGAACATATTGCCATTGGTTTCATACAATATGTTATTGGGTATGGATTGGTTATATCTTCACAAGACCAAGGTAGATTGCTATGACAAAGCTATTGAATTATTCGATGACAATGGGGAACCAAGATTCTTACAATGAAAGAAGAAATCCACATCAGTTAGCGTGGTGACATCCATGCAAGCCAAACGCAGTCATAGGAAAGGGTGTGTACTATTTGCAGTTTATATCTCTAGTCACAAAGGTAAGGAAGCGGAAGATGTAGATGTGTTGAACAGGTGTCCAGTTTGCAGCAATTTTAGTATGTGTTTCCATCATATATTTCAAATTTTCCACCGCACAGGGAAGTAGAATTTTCCATTGAGTTGATGTCAGGAGTAGCTCCAACATCAAAGGCACCTTACAAGATGAATACACCAGAGTTTCTAGAGTTTACATTGCAGTTGAAGGAAATGTTGGACAAAGGGTACATTAGACCAAGTGTATCGCCATGGGGTGCACTAGTGTTGTTCGTGAAGAATAAAGATGGCACTCATAGACTATGCATTGACTACAGGCAGTTGAACAAAGTGACCATCAAGAATAGGTACCCATTACCGAGGATTCATTATTTGTTCAATTAGTTGAAGGGAGCAGTTGTGTTCTCTAAGATCGACTTGAGATCGGGCTATCATCAAGTACACATCAAATAGCAGGACATCTACAAGACCGCAATCAGAACCATCTACGGGGATTATGAGTTTCTAGTAGTTCCATTCGGTTTGACTAATGCCCCCGCTAAATTTATGTGTTTGATGAACAATGTGTTGTGTCCTTATCTGGACAAGTTTGTGATTGTGTTTATTGATGACATATTGGTGTATTCTAAAAATGAGGAAGAGCATGTCGAGCATTTGGAAAAAGTGTTGAGGTTGTTGAGAGAGCATCATTTGTATACTAAGCTTAGCAAATTCATTTTCTTCCAGACTAAGGTACACTACTTAGGACATGTTGTCTCCAAGGAGGGCATTGTAGTAGATCCAAAAAAGATAAGAGCCATCATGGAGTGGGTATTTCCTAAGAGTGTAGATGAGGTTAGATCATTCTTGGGATTGGCAGGCTATTTCAGGAGGTTCGTCAGGAAATTCTCACAGATAACTTATCTGATTACATCATTGTAGAGGAAAGGTAAGAAGCTTGATTAGGCAAAGGAGTGTGAGGCTATTTTTGAACAACTTAAGCAGTCATTGACACATGCTCCAGTGTTAAATATTGCAGATCCAGGAAAGGAGTTTGTAGAGTGTACAGATGCTTGCAAGAGAATACTTTGTGGAGTCCTTATGCAGGGTGGACAGGTGATGTGCTATGAGTCGTGAAAATTGAATGAGCACAAGAAGAACTACCTGAAACATGATCTTGAGCTAGCAGTGATTATACATGCACTGAATATGTGGAGGCATTATCTTCTTGGAAGGAGGTTTGTACTTATGAGTGATCACATCAGGTTGAGGTACTTGTTTGACGAGCTAAATATGAATACTAGGCAAGCAAGATGGTTGGCCACGATTAGTGAGTTTGACTTCGAGATTAGGTACATCAAGGGAAATGAGAACAGGGTCGCAAATTCTCTTGGCAGGAAGGTATAGGCAAATCACATAGCAAATATGAGCTCCTACGGGACATACTTACAGGATAGGATCTTGCAGGTATATGGAGATTATACACAAGTTACAGCAGAGTACAAGTACAGGTGTTGGCACAGGTATAGGTACAGGTGTTGTTATAGGTACATGTGGTAGTACAGGTGCCAGTACGGGTACAGGTGATGCAGGGGCATTAGACACTAGCCAGCAATGTAGGAGTTTTGTCCACATGTTGTGGCTAGGGGGGTTTGAAAACATTTGAATTGTTACAGCTAGGTGTCAATACCTTGGCTGATTGTATTATTAGATCAGTTAGAGTTGTAGATGTCGAATAGTTAGTCCATCTGTCATGTTTTTAGATTATTGTAATAAGACTGTTGAATTACCATAATGGTCCTCCCAGAGGAACCGAAAGGACATATATCGATGTATATAGATGTAATCCCTCAGATGTGAAGAGGGAGAGCAAGAGGGAAAAGGAGAGATTTCTGAAATAACTCTGTGTATTGAGCAATTGCTTCCGGTTGAATAGAAATTAAGTCTTGTTGATTTCCAAACTGCCTGATTTTATAAATGTGAAGAATGGTTTAACTGTGGGGAAATTGTGTAATGGTAATTTCGTTCTCTGTCCTTGAATCCCCTTAATTTACCCGAATAAACCTTGCCAAATCCATGTTGCCCGCAGGCGGGTCTATGCAGAAGAAGTGTGGTCGTGACACTGTTTGATTTGGTAGATTCCCGCTTCATAAAGAATAGAGGTGTTATTTTCGAACTGGAACCGTAGCCTGGACGCGAGTTAAATAAACAAAGGAATAACGTAACCCCGCATTTAACCTGGTCAATCACTGTAGCAAAACCGCGAGTGGTTTTGAAAAGTGGGTTGCCCATATTCCACCACTTTTGGTGAAAAGGCGGTATTTACTGAATCGGAGCGTTTCCATAGAACCGTCGATGCGTGGCACCGGACGGAGGTACAAAACCACCTTTCTGTATTCCCATCGCACGTTAAAGCTAGTACGAGGACGTCGAGCGATATCAACAAGGGCCGTCGATTTGGCGCAGAATCATCGGATGGTGGTCGAGCGACGAAGATGCATGAGATTTAACCTAAGATACGGGCGAACATTTGATTGGCTATTGGACGTAGAGGTGGGCTCGGAGTGAGAATCCCATTGTAAAGTTTGATTTATATGCGTGGAGTATTAAAAGAAGTTTCGAAGACTAATAATAAGTCTGGAAAGGCCTAATCAAGGTTCGGGGATATAATATAAAGTTAAATATTATGGATAGTATTATTTATGAAATTCTGCAAATTTGATAATTAATAAATAGAATTAGACCACGTGGAGAAAAAATAAAGAATAGACGGAGCCACGTCCCCGTGGACCAGCTCTCCGTTGGAAGACCTTTCAGCGTTGTTGCGTCAAAAGTGGTATCAGAGCTGTTGTCTGAAGTTGTTTTGCTGACATCGCGATCTAAGTTGGTAGAGGTGCTGGCATAAGGAGGCTCGTTTCCAACGCAGAGGTGTTGGGGATGTTGCAGAGGGTCAAGGCCAGAATAGATGCCATGGAACAAAGACAGCCCAAAGATTCTGAAGACATCAACGAACCTGAAATGGACGAAGCAGAAGAAAATGTCGAGATTCCTCCTGACATGAGGCTCCTTAGAACTGTTCTGGGGTCTGCAGTTAAGCCCAGAATTGAAGTGTCAAGCTATGCAGGGGGACTGAATCCAGAAGAACTAGTAGACTGGATTAATGAATTGAACAAGTGCTTCGATTATGAGGAAATAAGCGAAGATAAGAAGTTCAAGTTTGCAGTAACAAATCTGAAAGGGCATGCTGCACTTTGGTGGGATGGAGTGCAGGAAGAAAGGAGGAGAGTTGGCAAGCAGCCTATCAAGAGCTGGACCAGAATGATGGCTAAATTAAAAGATAATTTTTTTCCTAGTGATTACGATCTGACATTGTACAAGCAAATGCAAAACCTGAGACAGAGGTTGCTGACAGTAAAAGAGTGCAAAGAGGAATTCTACAGAGTAAGCATAAGGGCTGGGCAATTCCAAGACACACCTGAGAAGACTGCCAGATATGTGAATGGTCTCAAGCTGGAGATCCAAGATGAGATTAGTCTCCTGTCTCCTAAGACAGTGGAAGAGGCCTACTAGATGGCCTTGAAAGCAGAGGAGAAACTCCTGAGGAAACAGTCTGCCAAGAAGAGAGGTGCTTTTCGTGGAAAGGGAAGTCAGGGTGGTAGAGGAAAGCCTGCAACACCCAGGGATGGAGCTAACAGTAGCTCACCTCAGAATGCATCTACAGAGGATGATTCAAGGGGCAGAAGGGGTTCTTACAGAGGAAAATGAAGAGGAGGCAGAGACAGAGGCAGAGGTAGAGAATTGAGGTGTTATAGATGTCAGCAAGTGGGACACAAGCACTATGAATGTCTAGAGAATGTGGGTGTTGGCCCAAGGAATGTTGTTGTTGCCCAGGCTGGAGAAGAGGCAGAAATTGAAGAAGAAATTCTTCCAGAGAGGGGAGAATCCTTGGTGGTGAAAAAGGTCTTGTTGAAGCAAGCCAAAGAGGTCACTGAGCCTGCACAAAGGAAGACTTTGTTTAGGAGCATATGCAAAGTCCAAGGAAAATGTTGCCAACTAGTCATTGATAGTGGCGGCCCCGGTTGTCTGGTTTCCTGGAGTAATAAGTAAAGTTGAAGACAGAGAGCATCCAACTCTACGGTGTCACAGGCACATATAAAGGCACATGTGGTTGTAAGGAAACGCTCTGGAGATAGCGCAAATGGAAACAACTACAGAGATAAAGTCCTGTGTGATGTAATGTGACAGATGTGTGTCATATACTGCTGGGTAGACCTTGGCAGTTTGACAGAGCAGCAGTGCATGATGGCAATAAGAACACTTACAAGTTCTTCAAGGATGGGGTATATCATACATTGATACCCATGGAAGAAGGAGAGCCATCCAGTAGAGTGATTGATCCAAAGACCTTGTTGCTGAGCGGGAAAGAATATCTGCAGCAGATAGAAGAAGAAGAGGTAAGCTTTGCTTTAGTTTGCAAGCCTAAAGTAGTTCTTACTTCTACAAATATTTCTGATTTACCAGTAGAAATCCAAGAGATGTTAGATGATTATTATGACATTGTTGTGGATGATTTACCTAATGAGCTGCCACCTGTGAGAAAGATCAGCCATCAGATAGATTTTATCCCTGGTTCAAATCTGCCAAATGAGGCAGCCTACAGAATGACTCCCAAGGAGAATGAGGAAGTCAGGAGACAAGTACAAGAGTTGGTGGACAAGGGGCTGATTAGAGAAAGTCTGAGTCCATGTGCAGTCCCAGCAGCATTGAGCCCAAAGAAAGATGGAGGCTGGAGGATGTGTACTGATTCTAGAGCAATCAATAAGATCACAATCAAGTACAGATTCCCTTTGCCCAGAGTTGAGGATTTGATGGACTGTTTGAGTGGTGCTAAATATTTTTCAAAGATAGATTTGAAAAGTGGATACCATCAGATTAGAATAAGAGAGGGTGATGAGTGGAAAATTGCCTTTAAAACAAATGAAGGACTGTATGAATGGATGGTAATGCCTTTTGGGTTGTCAAATGCACCTAGTACTTTTATGAGACTTATGAATGAAGTATTGAAAGAATTCATTGGTAAATTTGTGATAGTATATCTGGATGATATATTAGTTTTCAGCAGAACTAGAGAAGAACATTTAAGGCATCTTAATCATGTTCTGAAGAAGCTGCACCAAGAGAAACTGCTGATAAATTTGAAGAAATTCTCATTCATGAAGGAAGATTTGGTGTATTTGGGGTTTGTTGTTTCTGCAGAAGGATTGAAGATGGACCCAGAAAAGGTTAAGGCAATTGTGGAGTGGCCTTCACCCAGGAATGTTTTTGAGGTAAGAAGTTTCCATGGACTTGCTAGTTCTTACAGAAAGTTTATAAGAAACTTCAGTGAGATTAATGCACCCATAATAGAGATAATAAAGAAGAACAAACAGCCATTTAAGTGGACTGTTGAAGCAGAAAGGAATTTCAAGCTGCTGAAGCAAAAGATAACAGAGAAGCCTGTTTTGATTCTGCCTGATTTTACAAAACCATTTCAAGTAAAATGTGATGCCAGTGGAGAGGCCATTGGAGCTGTGTTGAGTCAGGATGATAGGCATGTGGCATATTTCAGTGAGAAGCTGAATGACACCAGAAGAAAGTATTCCTCTTATGAGAAGGAATTCTATGCAATTGTTCAAGCACTGAAGAAATGGAGACATTATTTAACGTCCAGGGAATTTGTATTGTATTCTGACAATCATGCTTTGCAGTATATTGTACAGTAGCCCAAGTTGAAACATAAGCATGCTAAATGGGTTGAGTATCTCCAAAGTTTTAATTTTATTTTGAAACATATAAGTGGCCAAGCCAATAAAGTAGCTGATGCTTTGAGTAGGAGGCATATGCTTGTTCAAGAAATTAATTTTGAAGTTGCAGGATTTGATTTTCTGAAAGAATTGTATACAACAGATCCAGATTTTAAAGAAGCATTTGAGGCATGTAGTAACCCTGTTTTAACAGATAGAAGCCAGTGGTTGGATTATTTCCTGCAGGAGGACTTACTATTCAGAAGAAGCCAACTGTGTGTACCAAAATGTTCCATGAGAGAAAATTTGATCAAAGAGAAGCATAATGGGGGACTTGCTAGACACTTTGGTACTGACAAGACTTATGAGCAGCTGAGTCACTTTTATTTCTGGCCCAAGATGAGAGCAGAGGTGGATAAGTTTGTGAATAATTGCAAGATTTGTCAATATGCTAAAGGAAGGAGCCAGAATGCAGGATTATACACTCCCCTACCTATTCCAGATAGGCCTTGGGACATGGTGAGCTTGGATTTTGTTCTAGGATTGCCCAAGACTCAGAGAGGGAATGATGCAATCTTTGTTGTGGTGGACAGATTCTCCAAAATGGCACATTTTATTCCATGCTATAAAACTAGTGATGCCACCCACGTTGCTAACTTGTTCTTAAAAGAAGTTGTTAGACTGCATGGGTTGCCCAAGAGTATTGTTTCAGACAGAGACACCAGATTTGTGGGGAAATTTTGGAGGACACTGTGGAAGAAACTTGGTACTAAACTAATTTTTAGCTCAGCTTATCATCCTCAGACTGATGGACAAACTGAGGTAGTGAATAGGAGTCAGGGAAATTTGTTGAGAAGTCTTGCAGGGGAGCATCCCAAGCAGTGGGATCATATTCTGCCTCGGGCAAAATATGCATATAATGACACACCAAAGAGAAGCACAGGGCAGAGTCCATTTCATATTGTTTATGGAATGCACTCCATAAGAATAACAGAATTAAGGAATCTGGGAAAGGCAGAGCTGAGAAGTGCAGATGGTGAGGAATTTGCTTCAGAAATCCAGGCCATTCATGAACAAGTGAAATAGCAACTACAAGGCAGCAGCATCAGATACAAAAGCAGAGCAGACTTGAGCAGAAAGGAAGTTCATTTTGAAGTAGGAGATCAGGTTTTGGCACACTTGAGGAAGGAGAGATTCCCAAAGAAGTAGTACAATAAATTGAAGTTCAAAAAGATTGGGCCATGCAAGATACTTAGGAAGTTTTCTACAAATGCTTATGAGATTGAATTACCTCCTGATGTTGGAATATCTCCCATTTTTAATGTTGCAGATTTGTACAAGTATGAGGATGATGGTGCAGAAGAAGAAGCAGCAGACAAGGAACAGATTGAATGGAGAGAGCAGCTACCTCCAGCACAGCCATTACAACCAGAGAAAATATTGGATAGAAGACCATTTAGAAGGACCAGAGGACAAGAGTACTTTCAGTACTTGATCAAATGGAAGGATAAGCCAGAGGAAGATGCCACTTGGATGACTGAAGGAATGTTGTGGAAGATAGGCAGATCAGTGGGAGAGCTCATGGACAGGAGCCCATGAAGAAGATTGCCCTCGGGAGTCTGATGCAGGGGCATTAGACACTAGCCAACAATGTAGGAGTTTTGTCCACATGTTGTGGCTAGGGGGGTTTGAAAACATTTGAATTGTTATAGCTAGGTGTCAATACCTTAGCTGATTGTATTATTAGATCAGTTAGAGTTGTCGATGTCGAATAGTTAGTCCATCTGTCATGTTTTTAGATTATTGTAATAAGACTGTTGAATTACCATAACGGTCCTCCCAGAGGAACCGAAAGGACATATATCTATGTATATAGATGTAATCCCTCAGATGTGAAGAGGGAGAGCAAGAGGGAAAAAGAGAGATTTCTAAAATAATTATGTGTATTGAGAAATTTCTTCCCGTTGAATAGAAATTAAGTCTTGTTGATTTCCAAACTGCCTGTATTTATAAATGTGAAGAATGGTTTAACTGTGGGGCAATTTTGTAATGGTAATTCCATTCTCTGTCCTTGAATCCCCTTAATTTACCCGAATAAACCTTGCCAAATCCATGCTGCCCGCAGGTGGGTCTGTGCAGAAGAAGTGTGGTCGTGACTCTGTTTGATTTGGTAGATTCCCGCTTCATAAAGAATAGAGGTGTTGTTTTCAAACTGGAACCGTAGCCTGGACGCGAGTTAAATAAACAAAAGAATAATATAACCCCGCGTTTACCCTGGTCGATCACTGTAGAAAAACTGTGAGTGGTTTTGAAAAGTGGGTTGCCCATATCGCACCACTTTTGGTGAAAAGGTGGTATTTTCTGAATCGGAGCGATTCCATAGAACCGTTGACGCGTGGCACCGGACGGAGGTACAAAACCACCTTTCCGTATTCCCATCGCACGTTAAAGCCAGTATGAGTACGTCAAGCGATATCGTCAAGGGCCGTCGATTTGGCGCAGAATCATCGGACGGTGGTCGAGCGACAAAGATGCATGAGATTTAACCTAAGGTACGGGCGAACATTTGATTGGCTATTGGACGTAGAGGTGGGCCCGGAGCGAGAATCCCATTGTAAAGTTTGATTTATATGCGTGGAGTATTAAAAGAAGTTTCGAAGACTAATAATAAGTCCGGAAAGGCCTAATCAAGGTTCGGGGATATAATATAAAGTTAAATATTATGGATAGTATTATTTATCAAATTCTGCGAATTTGATAATTAATAAAAAGAATTAGACCACGTGGAGCAAAAAGAAAGAATAGACGGAGCCACGTCCACGTGGACCATCTCTTCGTTGGCAGAAATTTCAGCGTTGTTGCATCAGCAGGTATAGGTATAGCTAGTGGTACAAGTACAAGTACATGTACAGGTGGCAGTACGGGTGCAGGTATAGGTATAGATAGTGTAAAAGTATAGGTACCTCTACAAGTGCAGGTGTAAAGGATTTGGACTACCGTCTCACAGTAGATGGATTGGTTAGATTTAGAGACAAGATATATGTACCAAACAACAAAGAGCTCAAGAAGGTGATATTGAGGGAGTTTCATGTCAAACCATATTCGGGTCACCTTGGCTACTAGAAGACTTTGACTGCAGAGAAGAGATTATGTTATTGGTCGAATCTAAAGAAGGTCGAATCTGAAAAAGGATGTGGCGAATTTTGTAGCCATATGTTTGTATTGTCAAATGGTTAAGACATAGTTTAAACATCCAGGTGGATTGATATAGCTGATTGTGATTCCAGAGTGGAAATGGGAGGTCATTTCCATTTACTTCATCACAGGTTTGCCTAGGACAATTAGATAGCATGATTCCATCATGGTTGTGGTGGAAAGGTTGACCAAGCTTGTGCATTTCATACCAGTGAAGACTACATATTCAACTAGTGATGTAGCATAAATGTTTATCAGAGACATAATCAGATTGCATGGTGTTGTTTCCGACAGGGATGCAAAGTTCACTTCCAAGTTTTGGAAGGAATTGTTTGCAGGTTTGGGCACCGGGTTGGCCTTCAGCACAACTTATCATCCATAAACAGATGGACAGACTGAGAGGTTCAAAATGATAATGGAGTATATTTTGAGGATGTATGTGATGCATCAACAACACAAGTGGGAATTTTATCTTCCACTGGTAGAGTTTGCCTACAACAATAGGTATCATGAGTCATTGAGGATGAGTCCATTTGAGGCATTGTATGGGCAGAGTTGCAACACTCCTATCAGCTGGAGTGATCTAGTTAACAAGGTACTGATTGGACTAGATATGTTGGTAGATTTCGAACAGGAAATGCAGGTGATCAAGTAGAACTTGAAAGTAGCGCAGGATAGGAAGATAAGTTATGCAGACAGGAACAGGTTATTCAATTAGTTTCAAGTTGGGGATCAATTTTGTTTGCGTATCAAGACCAATAATATCTCCTTGTGAATTGGATTTTTTGCCAAGCTAGCACCCAGGTTTTGTGGACCCTTCAGGATCATTGAGAGGATCGGACCGGTGGCCTATCGACTTGCACTACCTTCCACAGTGAAATTCGATGATGTTTTTCATATATCGTTGCTTAAGAAATATGTTAAAGACTTTGATAATGGTATTGACTTTTCTATATTGCAGGTGGAGCCAAAAGGAGAGTTCCAGTCAGAACTGCAGTGCATTTTGCAAAAAAAGACACTCTCGTTCTAGAATCGAGCAAGTTAAAGTGCAATGGAAGCACTTTGGGCCCAATGAAGCTACATGGTAGATGGCAGATCAGATGCAGGCCATGTATCCTTCCTTGTTTGTCAATTGAGGCAAATCAATTTTGGGGTGATGGTGGTTTTTGTTTAGAATACGTTTTGGCGATGTTTTGGTGTATTTTGTGATGTGATGGTTGGATGTATGTACATATGTATATAGATGTAAATACCGCCATGAGCTATGTTATAAATCTCCAATAAGCAGTATGGTGTCATGTAATTATAGTTATCATGTGTTATGATCTCATGTTGGTTTTATTTTCAGTAGGGTGATCATTGTAAATATTGCATCGAGCTATGTTAGAAAGCTCCATGGGAAGTATGTTTTCTTTTCAGCAATTTTTCTGAGCTATAAGTGTGATTGAAAACCGAGGACGGTGTCCCATAAGGGGGAGGGTTCTGTAACAACCTTGGTGAAAATTCCATGTAATGAAGTTTTAAAAAAATAACCACGGTTGATGGGACGCATATTCCAAGTTGAATGTTGGGAAAAACATCATAGTGCAAGTGTTCACATGGTTTATTATGGCTAAGGAAATTGGAAAAGTCTATGGCTAAGGCATTAAAGAGGTAAAAAGTATTTTTGGCACATTTATTTATGAAAATAATGGAAATTATGAGAAAAGGGAGATGAAAGGTCACAGGTTGCATGTGAATACAAAAATGAAGGAAAATAATGGAAAATGAAGTAAATGGAGGCCTCTTATATAAAAAGGCTTCTAAGGATCAGTTGGTACCTTTTGTCAATGAATTTTTGGAGCTCTCTCATTATTCTCTCTCTCTTTTTTATTATCTTGGATACTTAGATATTTCTTCGAGCACTCTTGCAGAGTGTGGATACTTGGCTATTGGGAGAAAGAAGGCAAAGGAAGAGCAGGAAATCACAGGTGGACATCGAGATCAACAGCTATAGTGGGATTTGATTGTAGGTACCGAGTTGCATGTATGTTTTCCTCACTAGTTTTGGCATGCATGGGTATGCATGTGGATTTTTCTAGCCTTGCCATTTCTTGGACAACCATGGTATTGTGGGTTTATTTCCATTGATTTTTTCTGGTTGATTCTCATGGTTCATTTAACCGTAGGTTTGAGTTATTAGTTCCTGAAGCCTTGGTTGGAAAAACACTTTAGAAGCGCAATGGACAATAGTGGGTTGAGTTACTAGTCCTAGAAGCCTTGGTTGGAAAAATTCTCTGAAATGCTCTGGAAGCCCTAAGTGGGTTGAGTTACTAGTCCTGGAAGCCCTAAGTGGGTTGAGTTACTAGTCCTAGAAGCCCTAGTTGGACAAATGCTTGAGAAGCCCTGTAACAGTTGGGGTTGAGCTACTAGTCCTGGAAGCCCTGGTTGGAACAAACATTCTAAAGCCTTGGAAAATCTTAGATAGATATCAATCCATGATGGTTAGTGATGTCCGACCGTGAGGTGGATTCATTGCTTTGGGTTTGATACGTTTTAGTCTCTGGAGCCCTGGTTTGGTGTTGATTGATGTGTTTGATAAAGTCCCACATTCATGCTTGGAATATGGCATTGTGGTGATTGGCTAAAGTGATACTTGGCTTAACCAATATATGGTCAGGTGGAACGTGGAAGTCACATCTCTGGTTGGTTTTTAAATTCATTAATGAAGAGCTCATTCCTATGGTATTCGGTATGCAAATGTATTGGTTTATGTATGGATTTATTGCTATTATATCCATTGTATTCGTGTTGTTATTATGTTGGTTATAAGCATGTATTTGATCAATGATGTTGTATGGATATATCTATGTTTTTACCTCTAAATTAATGCACGATTTATCTATGGTCAAATAGATTGTATTATAGCTTATGATATATGGGAGAAATGCTCCTTAGCCATTCTCAGATTTGTAAGAAACCCTCATGTTTAAATATGTGTTTTATACCTCTAGATGCAATGTTTGTGACATGTTTGACAAAATTATTGTCATGGCTAGGAAAGTCCACATGAGGTCTTGATGGTGTGATTTCTTTCGTACCTTTGTTTTAATGTTATTTAATCTCTCCTGAAGTTTCACGAAGTTTTGGGTAGTGACCTGGGCTCTAGGGCTAAAAATGTGGCATAAATCCTGGAGCTACAAGAAAATAATTTACCTTTTGGGACCATGGCCACGACCTTTCCAAGGCATGCCCACAACTATATGTTTTTATTCGTTCCCTTTCCCTTACATGCCCACTGCTAAGGCCTAAATGTGTCAAAAATCAGCCCCCCTTCAAGTGTCAGGGATCTGGGAGGGTGTTTAACCTCCTAGAGGTATTGTTGATGTTGTGTAAGGTGTGTTTGTTGTGTTTCCATTGGTTCCACTTCCTTAAGGTCATCTACGAGGTTGAATCTTATACTAGTAGCCTCTCGTCACATGTTTAACCCAGTTGGCAGCTTACTTAGGTAGATGTGGGAAGTGTGTTACAGAATTGGACCTCTTCTAATAAGATTGTAGCAGCAAAATATTCTAGAAATATGTTTAGTCAATAAATGATGTGCTTACTTCCTCCTTGTCACTTTTAAAATGATTCTCTTCTCACTCTATTTTCCCATCCCTCCTTCAATGCCCTCTTGTTCATTTTGTATCTTCCTTGGATAGTTGGGGAGGATAATTGTTGTAATTAATCTTCATTTTATTAAATTAAACTGTTTTTCTCTTAGTTTTAGGAGAGGGTCATTTAGAAGGACTATTAAAATAATTTTATTCATATTTAGTAGGTGGGGTCCCCAACAATGTTCATTACTATCAAATACCAAAATATAACCTTATGACTCCTATGAATAAAACATGCATATAAATATGACATCATAAAGTATTATCACCCATCAATCACCAAGCATGTAAAACATCATCTATCATCTCATAAACAACAATGTAAATCAATTATTGTGCCTCCTATTAATTATCACATCATAAAAAATATTGTATAATCAAAATAAAAGTGTTTTCCAAAATATAAACATTTTTTGAAAACTAAAAATGTGTCCAAACTGAAGTCAAATAGAAGCATGTAAATGATGAAAGCTTTCAATGCATGTCTCAACCAATGATGTGCTTCTTCTTAACACTCCTACTTTCCCCTTGTATCTTCGTATGCATGTCTTGAAAATAAAATTTCCTTCTTCCTTCCTCATCTACCCTTGAATTGTTGGTATGTGAAGGGGTAGAAGTAGCTTTTGTAGGGGAATGCACAAGTATAGAAGACATATTTAGTTTCCCTATCACAACATGAGGATCGGATTTTAGTGGCTAATGTGAACAGGAAGACTAGCTTGTGACAATGTTGAGGGAAGTTGGGGTGAAGCTATCAATGGAGGGACTAAATGAAGATATGTAGAAGGCCAATGAGAAAAACCAAAAGCTGGTATGCTTGGTTTGGGCACCCAAATTTCATTATGTTGATGTTTTTTTTGAGGTAGGCATGGTTTGGGGTTTAAATAATGCTCAAACGAGGTGGCCTTTAGTTCTGAGAAGCATGGGGGGTAGGTAGAGGATGGATTCTAGGATATAAGTTCCCTTTTTATGTCAATTGATTAAGCTCTCTAAATAAACATCAAAATGAATGGAGAACCTAATTCTCTTATTCTTGTTTTCCCTTCATGTAATATTAGCTTTAATGCCCTCACCCTTTTTGTTTCCCCAAGATCCTCTCCTAAAGAAGCTCACCTTATGTTGTAACTAAATGAAATATCCTATGATACAACATATCTCGATGCACAAGATAAGCAACCATTTGAGTAATGGTTTTCATAACTCAAGTCATAATTCATCTACTTAGGTACTTGGACACACACATAGGGGATAAATGAAATAAATGAAAAATATGGAACTTGTAAATGCAAATAAAATTAAGTTTTTTTCAATAACATGTTAGGAAGGTGATAGGATCAAGCTTTTCGTATACATTTGTGACCAAAAAAAAAAAAAAAAAATCGACATTTATGCATTTTCATGGCTATAAAATTGTTTGAGCTTGAAATAATAATCACACAAAAAATGATGTACATGAAAGGAAGTATGGTCTATAATGTTTGATAGTGGCAGAGATGTCTTTTTTTTTTAACTATTTATAACTATCACGTTCATTAGCTAGAAGAAATAGAGCATGTTGTGAAACCATATAAAATAATTGGGCCAAAACATTATAAATAATATTTGTGTCTATGAAAATTTTGTGACTCGAAATTTGTTTGACATATATGACATGAGATAAATGATAATACAACTAATTTAATAGGCTCTTGTATTGAGGCTAAATGAAACTCAAGAACATGCATGCACAACATATGGAGAAAATCTGAGTTGTAAGCATATGGTATTTCTAAGTGTAGGAAAGCTTATTATCCAAGAAATTTTAAAAATATATCATTTTTTAGACTAAACATTATTCCAATTTGCACCTATAATAATCGCATGACTTGGAAACGATTTCTTTTGATGTTGGTGACATATATAGGTATGCAAATAAAGGTTTGTAGAGCAAACAATTATGTAGAGGACAATGAGTTAATATTGTGACGAAAATTAGCCCATAAATGTGCATTTTATAGGTTGGAACACTTACCCAAAAACATATTCAAACTTGATTATGTGGTGGTCTAATGCAACGGTGAAGATCTTTCTCGAGTGTGCAAGAGAATATATTGTAACATCATAAGGTGATAGGATCGAGCTTTGTGTATGCATTTGCGACAAAAACAAAAGTCGGCATGTATGCATTCTCATGGATATAAAAGTGTTTGAGCTTGCAATAATAATCACATAAAAAATGATATACATGAGAGGAACTATGGTCTATAATGTTTGATTGTGGCAGAGATGTAATTTTTTATAAATATCACATTCATTGACTATAATAAATAGAGCATCTAGTGAAATCATATAAAATAATTGAGCCAAAACATTATAAGTAATATTTTTGTCTATGAACATTTTGTGACTAAAAATTTGTTTGACATATATGACATGAGATAAATGATAATACAACTAATTTAATAGGCTCTTGTACTGAGGTAGAATGAAACTAAAGAACATGCATGCACAACGTATGGAGAAAAACTGAGTTGTAGGCATATGGCATTTCTAAGTGTAGGAAAACTTATTACCCAATACATTTTAAAAATACATCATTTTTTAGACTAAACATTATTCCAATTTGCACCTATAATAACTGCATGACTTGGAAACGATTTCTTTCGATGTTGGTGGTACATATAGGTATGCAAAGAAAGGTTTGTAGTGCAAACAATTCTGTAAAGGACAATGAGTTGATATTGTGACAAAAATTAGCCCATAAATGTGCATTTTATAGGTTGGAACGCTTACCCAAAAACATATTCAAACATATGCAACAGTGAAGATCTTTGGTTTTCCAAACCATCTCGAGTGTGCAAGAGAATATATTGTAACATCATAATGGAGTACAAAAAATGATAAGATGATAGGGGAATGGATATGGTAAGGCTGAGTTAACATGTTAAAATGTGATATCCGCGACATATTCAAATTTTAAGCGAAAAATAACTTATATCATTCTTGACCACAAAACAACGATGAGTGGCTAGCAAGGAGTCCTCGATGGTTTTCATGGAAGCATTTTAACCATGAAACAAGTTGATTCATATGTTAAAAAAACAAATTTTACTTAGATCTCTAGACCAACAAACCAATATGGTCACAAAAAATAATAACAATAATAAAGTGTGAAGTAGACATGTGACGGTTACACAGGGAATGATGGGACCAAAATGATTTTGTAATGTCATAATGAAAATTCATACTATTGTGAAAAAAATTTGTGGTGCCATGGAACAATATTTACAATGGCGTTGTAAATATGATGCTGAGAAAATAGAATTACAGTGGAACGATTTGATATATTGTAGCGCTTGGTGAAATTGGCCAAAAAAAACAATTATCTTTGCATAAGGAAATGAGAAAGGCACATAAGGATTTATTACATATCATGCTCGAGTTTTGTCAAAGACAAGACTCATCTACTTGGTATTCCTGAGATATATTTTACTATTGCAAACAACTTTGACATTTCAATTCAAAAGGATGGGAATAGGGCGCGCCATCACTTAGTGAGACCATTTTAGCTAATTACACAATGATTGCAACAAAGGAAGAAACAATCCAGGTCAAATAATGAAGGTAAAAAATGCATGTGGAGAAGGTAAGTGGCAAATAACTTGAAGTGGAGTTTGTATATATTTTTCTAGCTAGTTATAGAGCTTCAAGAACTGTACAACAACTTGTAAAGTTGTATTCTTCCCTCGTATGTAACAAAAACTAATTTGAAAATAAGAACAAGGTACCTTTCCTTGCCCAACATATTTGCATGTACAAATGAGCACAGCATAGGGATAAACATAATGGGGGGATAATGTTAGAGAAAAAAGGATTAACCCATAACAAGAACTAGACATAACCACACAGAGATATAACCCATATAGTAATCCATGCAAGGGAAAAAAACAAAAAAAACAACAACAACAACAAACGGAGTCAGTTTCTTTGTATACCTATGCCAAGGAAAAAATTTATGTTGTTAACGGAGTCCCAAGATAATTACTAGCAGTTTCCTATAGCTCAATTCACAGGTTGAACTTAAAGGATGGTAGAATGAGTAGTGGTAAGTTTGAAACCATCCAACTACTACTACGTGGGTTATCATTCTAGGGTGCACCTTGGGATGAGGCGCATTAAATCCATATCACATCAACAACAAATCACCTTACCATCAAACCTTCATAGATCAATTGAATGGAATGCCAAATAGTTGATAAACCACGTCAATCGAACAACATGCCATGCACTATACAATAGAACTTTGATATACTAACCATGACTTACATCGTATCACGTTGCACATTGGAACACTCACCATTGCCACAATATTGTTATAACATTGCATGGCATGTAATATATACAAAAATTGTTTCAGTGCTATATAGACCTTAGAAAATCACTACCCCAAGGATTAAACACTTGGAAATTATAACATTCATGCCTTCAAAATAATTGCCATCTAAAACTTTGTTATATGGTGTTGTTGCCATGAGAGGCCCACTATTATTTTGTTCAATGTTTCTCCCAACAAACATGAACCAAAGCATATGATATTAATACACAAGTTTCATAAAACTTTTGGATAGATGTCAATAATAAGTAGTTGTTTCAATTTCAAAATCAATTGGTAAGTAATTGGAAATGGTGAACCATTGCTTATGATGAGCATCCGATTTGGTTTGTCATGTTGAGCAGAAACAACAATGTTCATTTAACAATATTGTGTAACATGAAATGTCAAAGATTTTGAGTGTAAAAAACCATGAAAGCATATGCCGATGCATTCATTTCAATTCAATTTATCCAAACACTATTATCACTTCATCTTATATCACCAAGCACAACATGAATCACTATGTGTGAAAGCATCCATAACCATGAAGAAATAGCAGAGA
This sequence comes from Pinus albicaulis, assembly GCA_034641835.2. Lineage (NCBI taxonomy): Eukaryota > Viridiplantae > Streptophyta > Pinopsida > Pinales > Pinaceae > Pinus > Pinus albicaulis. The sequence goes on from CM076584.1 coordinate 1,136,948,999, forward strand.
AATATTAAATTTTATTCCTTTAGGGGACACCACATAATAAAGTTTATTTTTTTATATTATTATTATATATTTAGGAGGAATCAAGTGCAATGGTTTGCATAATTTTTGTGGAGGTGGATAATGAACCAGTCAAGAGTTAGTAGATCCCTATCTTAAACCAAATTTCAAATTGACATAGTGATAGTAATTTAGTAAAGTAACACCTCAAACTCACTTTTTTAGGGGTACCTCAACTATGTCCATCAAAGTATCAATGTCACTATATTTTTTAATAGTAGTGTGAATCAACTATCTCTACGTATGAGTTATGTGTGTGTGGACACTCCACACAAAATGTAAAAGATCAAAACACACTATCAGATCAAGAAGAATTTGTTCATAGAAGAATTAGTTATCAAAGAACAACAAGACCATACTTTTCCTAAGAAAAAGGTAATAGGCCACAACTTCGCATAGATCATGTTAGTGTCTATGAGTCACCAGTGATAAAATGTACTCTTTCAATGTCATTTGATAGGGTCCTAGGTCGAATTGTTATAGTTTCAGAAGAAAAAAGAAAAAAATATATATATATATATATATATTTGATCCTTCAGTCGATTTCTAAGTATTATTAAATTTTTGCTCCCTCCATTTTCAAGGTCATAAAATTCCATCATTGTCATGTCATCACTCCTTGTGATAGGGAATCAAAAGAGTGTGTTGGTCATCATTTTGGGCATAAAATTATAATCATGCATACTACAAAGGTTCAAAATTCCAAATCATGGTTTCACATATGCATTTGGTGTCATCATTAGGTCAGGTCATCATAAGTCATGTAGGGAGTCATGCCATCACCTTCGTCACCATCAGAGGAGTTAGTAATTATGGAAAAAGTGTTCAATAAGATTCCAAGGGTACATTTACCCTTCATGGAGATGTAACCTTGCCAAATAAAGTTATAAAGTTGCAATACACTACCTCATCACATCATTTCTCAAAAAGGGCATGTGATGCCATACCATAATCAAAAGAAAAAGTCAACTTTCAAGCTATAAAGATACCATCCAAGCATTCAAACACTTCATTTCTTCTTCATGGAGCTCTCCTCCACCATTGAGTTTCACCTAAGCCTTCAAAACTCTGATTTATTCCATCATAAAACCTTTGCCAGCAAGCACGCTACGTTTTTTCCAAGCACGCTACACTTCTGGCCAGCATGTTGTGTTTTTGAGTTTGGAGCTTAGAGGAAGCCATAACATGGTTCATTCAGAAATATACAAGTTCTACAGACTCTCATAAAGTAATTATAGCCTCTCATCAATCCTCATGTAGTGATTTTCCATCAGCAATTGATGAAATTCGTCTCCTATGGTTTTTCGATGTGCTTTTGGTTTTCTTTGTGTTTTCTTCAGTTCTGATAGAAATACCCTATTTTTCCTACCATAAAATCTTTGTACACACTTCAAACACCTCCCCCAATCATTTCCCATATTCATCTCCTTCATTTCCATCATTTTCCCCAAAAACCCTAGCCCACGCTGCTCTTTTGCTAAATTTCTAGGTTAGGACCGTGTTTTTGGTTTTTTCCCTTCTTTCCCTCACTCATTTCAAGAGAATCCACTTCCTATGTGTCCCTAACATCTACCCCTACCCCCTGGAATTTTCCTACAAATTTCCCTAATCCCTATCCCCTCCATTCCCTTACCTAAACTAGCTACCCTTTTTCCCCTATTTTCCCAATCCTACCCTACCCTTCCCTCCTATCAAACTAGGGTTTTTATTATGCAAACCAACACCATGGCTAGTGAAAAGAAAAATTATAACAAAGGAGGGCATATCTCCATATATGAGCCAACTCATATGCAGGATATCAATGCCTCATTATTCATCAAAAATTCATTTGAAGATGTGGGTTGCCTAGGGTTTTGTGAAAAGATACAAGAGGCGGGTTGCCATGCTAAATTGACCAGTATTTTTTCCACCAATTTCAAGAGTGATAAGACCACCATAGTAGGGATGGACTTCATAATATCAGCATATGTCATAGCTTCAGCTAAAGGCATCCCTAATCAAGGATAATTTGGTTTAAGGGGATGGATTTGGATGTTGAAAACTACAAAGTCCTCCTGAAACCACACTACAAATATGCTCCCACTCATATCTTTCCTTTCAGGCAACTGTTAGATAGATATTCGGATGAATAATATATTGATTTATTTTAATTGTAAAGGGAGGTTTTCTAGGTTGTATCAGTATCACATCAGGTTGTTGATTCATTTTACTACCATAAAACCTTTAAACCTACCCCATTACTTATTCAGGAGCTTATTCAAGATGACTGAGAAAGTGAAAAGCAAAGGGAGAGATCACTAGGCAAGTTTATTTCATCATGGTTTGGTCAAAATCATAGTTCTTCATCAGCTTTCACATATTAATATACCATGGGAGACATTCATGCAATCAACTGCTCTTATGCCTGCCACTAGTCAACCTGAAAGTAAAATCACTCCATTAGCACCATCTAGGCCACACGAGGTTGGCTCATCAAGTAGGAAATCAGTGACAAAGACACCTAGGGCAGAGATTGCAAAGACTTATAGCAGAGGTAAAATTTTGGTGTTTTCCCCTGAGATAGCTGAGATTCCCAGAGATAGAACTAGGGCTCAAGCTATGATGCTTCCCAGGAAGACTATCAGTGAAGAAAGAGTTCAGCCTAGCACTATGAGATAAGTGATATCAGGAGGTGAAGTAGATGCACCATTGCATAATGAAGAGCAAGGACCCACTGATTTTGACATGGCTAACCTAGAAGAGCACAATGAAGACAAATTAGCTAAAGAAATAATCAAAGAAAATGATGCAGAGATCAAATAGATTAGAGATGACCTTGCCAAGGCAAACTTCATAGTATCCTTTTTACAACAAGAGAACAAGCAACTCAAAGTGAATCAATTGTTGCTAAGAAAACCTAAAGGGGATCATCCCTTACCCAGCAAGGTAGATTTGGTGGCAGAGAAGGATAAGGGCAAGGCTATCATAGATGTGGAACATCTTGAGGACAAAAATGTTTAGGTGCAACCAAGGAGGTCTTGTAAGGAGGCCAAAGACAAGAGTAGTAGCTAGACAGGAAGGACGGGAAAATGAACCATCTCCTCCTTTGTACACCAAAAGCTAGATGACACTATAGCAGCTGAGAGTGAGGAGGACACAGATTTTTGGCTTGGGATAATTAATGAACAGCTAGAGAAGCTACTAAGGAAGGCCAACGAAGATACTAACCTTGAGAGACACATGGCCAGACATTATTACACCAGGAAATTAATCTGTAAAATTAGGGTTATGAACATGAAAAGCAGGCTTAATAAAACCCTAATCAATATTAAAAAGAGAGATAATCTTCATTTTCTTGTCGATGCATCTTTAGTTGTCTAGGCCATGACTAAAAAAATAAGAAGCATAAAACTTTGACTAGTTTTGGTCATTTTTGAACTTTTGTGCTAATTCTGGCAATTTTGTTGCACAGAAGCACAGCATGGCCACGCTACACTTCTTCTTAGAGCATCCAAATGAAAATGGAATATATATCCAAGTTTATTTTGACCTCTACATTATATATATGTTCTTGGTCTTTCATGTTCACTCTCAGTTTTAAAGGAAAAGGCAAAAACTAGCAATTTTTCATGTTTATGCCACTATTATGGACCCCATCCTACACTTCTGGAGTATTCTTGGGAGATTATATTTTTAGGTGCCTTGGAGGTGGTTTTTTGCAGGCTTGAAGCTTTAGTTGTATTCTACACATCACCAGCTATCTTCACCAACCATCTGTTCATCTCATTGATTAATAAAAGTCACCAAAAAAGCTCCTCAAATACCACGCTGCACTTATGTTGAACCAAGTTGCGCTTCTGCTGGACCATGATGCGCTTTTGTGGGAAATCCATATTTCGAATTTTTATTGGTCAAAGTCAACTTATTTTTGTGTAATTTGTCTTCCAAAGAGTTTAAAATATGTAATTAAGTGTCCTAGAGATGGTAAGAGTCATTTCATGTGATTTCCTTGTAACTTAATGCTTTCAAAGTCAAACTCAATCAGTTAGTGTAAAAAGGAAATTTGTTTCTAACCTCCCTAGGTTTTGGCATGGTTAGAGAGAATCTTATAATTAGTTTCTAGGACGATGGATTTGACCCCTGAGAGGGGAAATGTGTTTTTTCATCTATATGTAGCTTGATTGAAGTCAAATGAAAGGTTGAATATTGTTGTGTAGGAAAATCCCCTCTACGGACAGAGGCGATCCCTCTAGCCCTAGGGTGGGTCTAGACAAAAGGGTACATGCTGAATTCCTAAATTCCTAGTTTGTAAATGAAATATGGGCTGGAACAAATATCCTACCTCAGTCTAATTCTTTTTTTTCTGGCATGCGGCAGTGATCCTCCGATCTTTGTCTTCACGCCTTGTGCTCCGTCGGTGACGACGTCCATGCACATGAACAAAGATCAAATGAACGTTGAAAACATACAAACGTATATATTCATCTACAACTATCTAAATAGTTCAAGAGAGTTAGACACTTTGAATATAAATGGAAACAAATTTGGATCCAGAACCCAGTCATGTAATATTGATATATGAAAAGTAAGTTTACAACTCATGTCTTGATGTTGTAGATCTCCTTCGACGAGTTCAGTCGGGAACGTCTCAAGCATTGGCTCGTTGTTCGGGTTAATGAGGCAGTGGGCTTAAACTCTCTCACACAACAATGGGCTCTTCTCTGCTCTCTTCAACACACCAGCTATAACTATTGATTTTTCGGGTAGCTGAATCAATGTGAGGAAGAAAAATTTATAGGAGAGGAGGAGGAGGTTCGGGATCCACTTAAGGTGGAGGAGAGGTCTATCCCTTTGGGGAGTTGCACATTTGTAAGAACTAATAAGCCAAAGGGAGAAACTCAACTTGATCCAGTCAAACAAACAATCACAACTCTGCTCACGAAGCTGTTAAATCATAGAAGCTTTGTTTCTATTTTAAAAAGCTTTCCAAAAGCAACTCATCGCAAGTGCCCTTTTGAGACAGAGTGACGACGACGCGAGCCTCAGTGTTAATTTTTATGTTAGGTCCCTATATTGTTAGTATAGTCCCTTATTTTTGTTAGTGTAACCCCCTTATTGTTATTATTGTACCCTTGTAACACCCATATTGTTATTATTGTGCCCTTAAATTATTATTGTTAGGTCGGCTAGGATTACATTGTGGCCCCACTAGGATTACATTGTGGCCCCATGGACTCCTATATATACAAAGGAGGTTTTGTAATTAGAATCATCCAAGAATTTTTCATTCATGTAATGTATTGGAGGTTTCCCCCTCAAAGTGGCTTATTTATAAGGTGTTGATATCTCTTTTGTTCTCTTTTTGGAGCTGGTTTCTCAACATTTGGTATCAGAGCTTTGAGATTCTAGGGTTTTGCTGCTCCAAACAGGTCATCGTGGAATTTTCGCTATAAATTTTTTTCTACGAAGGTTCAGAATCTAAAATTTTTAGAGTGTGAAGCCAAAATCCTGAGGAACATCGTTGCAAAATTTCAGAGCTTGGTTCACAACATTTTCGGAGATATAATCTGTGCAATTTAGGTAATTTTGCAGGCTCCTGAATTTAACCTAAATAGGTCATCGTGGTATTTTCATAATAACTTTTTTTATACGAAGGTTCAGAAGCTGAAATTTTTAGAGTTTGAATCTGCAATCCTGAGGAACATCTTCGCAAAATTTCAGATATTGTTTTACAATATTTTCGAAGATATGATCTATGGAAGTTAGGGTTTTTTTAGGATTTTGAATTTCATCTCAAAGAGGTGATCGTGGGAAAATATTCATAGCTCTCTCTCTGAGCATCAGATTGGAATGCTGTAAAAATTAGCCGCAAGTACATGGACTGTAGCTTTAGATATATCAATTTTAGAGCCAAAGGAGGAAACAGTGACGCGTGGCAAGTCATACAAGTTCGCTCTACTGAACCAGTCCAAAATTGGGTCATTGTGGGAAATTGGACATAACTTTGCCTTGAATAATCCAAATCAGATCAAACCTGTGGCATTTGAAAGAAGATTCAGAGGGCTACTACAGGGCTGAATTTTAGATATTGAGGATCTGCAATTATAGAGATAATTAAATTTCAATATCGAGCTCCTCAAAAGCAAGTAAAAGGCGTGTATTTTTTTTCCGAATTGCATAAGTCTTGTTTGAAGAATCAAGTTGAATTGATTCTAAGGGCATATTGTAGAATAGATATAAGTATTGGATTCTAAAATGGCCCCTAAAAATACTTCAACACCCATCAAGCCTTTAGAAATCTCTACTATGACTCATGAACACGAAGAATGGCAACATGACATATAAAAATTACAAGAGCAAGTGCAACAAATTTCGCTCTCGCAAAGAGCAACAAAAAATGACATGGAAGTTTTGAAGAAAGGCGTGGAAACTAAGATGGATGGTTTGAATAAAGGCATGGAATCTAAGATGGATGGTTTGAAGAATGGCATGGAATCTAAGATAGATGGCATGGAAGCTGGCATGGAATCTAAGATGGATGACATGGAAGCTAAAATGGAAAACATGAAGAATGATCTAAAAGCAAACATGGAAGGTTTGACAAAGTTGATACAATAAATGTTTCCTAATGGTGAAAATATAGTAGAGGAAACTCATGATGAGAAAAAAATAAATGTTAATCGTGATTACATAAAATATAATGTTAGCGGGAAGAACCACCATATTCCAAAAATGGATATGAGGAAGTTTGATGGAAAGGATCCTATAACATGGATACTACAGATGGAGCAATATTTTGATCTCCATAATATGCAAAACACACAAAAGGTACGCATTGCAACTTTACATTTAGAACAAAATACATTTGTATGGTATCGATGGCTTTGCTCCCGTAAAAAAATTGTCACTTGGTCAATTTTTACGGAGGAAATGATAGCACATTATGAGGATACAAAGAGCAACACCTTCTTTAGCCAAATGATAAATCTCAAACAAAAGGGTTTAGTGGGGAAGCACATTGAGGACTTCCAAAAATTGAATATAAGGGTAACTGATATTCCAGAGGAACACGGGATTGATCTCTTCATAGGCACTTTAAAGGATAACATCCAACATGAAGTTCGCGTTTTGGAACCTGATTCATTGGAGAAGGTATTCAGGTTGGCAAGAAAAGTTGAATGTAAAATTATGGCGACAAGGAAGCCTACCACTCAATTCTATAAAGAAGGAAGTGTTGCTACGCCTAGATTTCCACAACCTACAAGGTTGACACCACAACAATTGGAAGAAAAAAGAGCAAAAGGGCTTTGCTACGGTTGTGATAGCAAATACACTAAAGGTCATAAGTGTGCTGAGAAGAAATTATTTTACATAGATTGTGAAGAGGAAGAAGAAAATGAACAAGAAGAGGATATACACCAGGAACCAACCCTAGAAGAGGAAGAAATGAGTCTGACCATATCGTGTAATGCATTGGCGGGAATTACCACTCCTCAAACTCTCAATATAGAAGGACATATCAAGAAGAAAAAGGTAATAGTGTTGATTGATTCAGGTAGTACCCATAATTTTATTCATTGTAAGGTAGCCAAGGAATTGAATTGTTTCCTATACCCAGCACCAGAATGTCAAGTGATGGTTACAAATGGAGGAACTATAAATTGCTCTAGAAAATGCCATAATATCAAGCTAACCATGGGGGAATATGTATTGAATAGTCCAATGCCTTCCATTCCTATGGGAGGTGCTGATGTTGTACTAGGAGTACAATGGTTACAATCTTTGGGGACGGTAGCTTTTAATTTTCAAGAACTTTTCTTGAATTTTTTTTCAGAAGGAAAGGAAGTCAAATTACGGGGTATTGCGGGGAAGCCAGGAAGGATAATAAGCTCTAATGTCATGACAAAGCTTCTAAAGAAAGAACAGCGAGGCGTAATTGCACAATTATGCTCACTAGAAGTTCCAAAATCAAAATCATCTATTTCTGCAGATCTCCAACAAGTCTTGGACAATCATTCCAAGGTGTTTGAAACTCCCAAAGGACTCCCACCTATTCGTGATCGTGATCATGCTATTCATTTGATTCCAGGAAGTGTTCCTCCAAACATCAGGCCTTATAGATATCCTTACTTCCAAAAGAGCGAAATTGAACGTATGATTGCGGAAATGTTAGAGGCGGGTATAATTCAACCTAGTCAAAGTTCTTTCTCTGCTCCTGTAGTATTGGTACACAAGAAGGATGGATCATGGCGAATGTGTCCGGATTATAGGGAGCTCAATAAGCTCACCATTAAAGATAAATTTCCCATTCCTGTGATTGATGAATTATTGGATGAATTACAAGGAGCAATTTATTTTACCAAGTTGGATCTTCGTTCAGGATATCATCAAATTAGAATGAAGACTGAAGATATTCCAAAAATAGCATTTCGAACTCTTGAGGGTCATTATGAATTTTTGGTCATGCCTTTTGGCCTTACCAATGCACCTTCTACATTTCAAGGGTTGATGAATTCCATTTTCAAACCCTTCCTTAGAAAAATTGTGCTAGTATTTTTGATGATATACTAATCTACAGCAGGTCTTGGAAGGATCATGTTGAACATGTTGACAGGGTGCTAAAACTATTGCGGGAGAAACAATTATATGCAAAAACATCCAAATGTTTCTTTGGAGTACAAGAGGTGGAATATCTGGGTCATATTGTATCTCACGAGGGTGTTAAAGTAGACCCTAACAAAATTAAAGCCATTAAGGAATGGAAAGTCCCCACAACCATAAAGCAGTTGCAAGGATTTCTCGGGTTAACGGGGTATTATCGCAAGTTTGTTAAGAATTATGGGAGAATAGCAGCACCTATAACAACATTATTGAAGAAAGATGCATTTTCATGGATTGCTGGAGCAACTAAGGCCTTTCAACATCTTAAAGAGGCAATGTGCCTAGCACCGGTCTTAGCTATGCCAAACTTCACAAAAACCTTTATTGTGGAATGTGATGCCTCAGGAAATGGAATTGGTGCAGTTTTAATGCAGGAAGGAAGACCCATTGCTTTTGAAAGTCGTCCAATCAAAGGAAAGTATTTACAGAAGCCTATTTATGAGAAGGAAATGTTAGCAATACTACATGCACTAAAGAAATGGCGAACTTACCTAATGGGAAGACACTTCAAGGTAAAAACTGATCATGATAGTCTTAAACACTTTTTGGAACAAAGACTATCGTCAGAAGAACAACAAAAATGGGTCACGAAGATGTTGGGTTATGACTTTGAAATAATCTACAAAAAAGGAAAGCTAAATGTTGTTGCAGATGCACTCTCAAGAAAGAATGAAGAGGTGGAAGCATTGCTTTGTGCCATTTCTATTATCCAACCAGATTGGATAACCGAAGCAAGATATGAATGGAAGAAGGACGAAGAAGTGTGGACACTCATTCAAAAGTTGCAGCAAGATTCTATTACATCTGATACATTTAGTTGGAAACATGATTCCTTATGGTACAAAGATCGCTTATATCTTTGTAAGAATTCCCAACTAAAACAAAAGATTCTTTTGGAATTGCACACTTCTCGTAATCTATTTAGTATTGAAAATGAGATTTCCAAATTGAAGCTTCAATTTTGTTGACTGGATTTATTAAGAATGATTAGTATAAGTTCCATGTAGCCAAAATTCTTAAGGTCGACTAAATGTCTAATATGGTGAATGTTAGCGATGACCACCCTAAGATTTTTTTTGGCCCTGCCGTAGATGGAAACTTAGAAGACAGCGAAGTCCTAGTCCCACCTTTTTACCTCAGTATTAAGATCGATGACTTCATCCTTCATAATTTTATGCCCACAATATCATGCCCAAAGCCATCATGGACAAGTTAGGATTGGATATTACCCGCCCATATCACGACCTTTACTCCTTTGACTCGGGAGGGTTAGGTGTCTCGATCTCATCAAATATTTGGTAGTATCTCTAGATTAAATTCTAGCAAAGAATGTTCTGATGGATGTGGTTGTAACTGAAATTCCTCCAAGGTATGGGATGTTGCTCTCACAATCATGGGGAGAAAAACTAAAAGGCACTTTGCAGCTTGATTTTTACTGTGTTATTATACCGATGTGCGGCCAACTCAGAAAATTATACCGGGAAACCAAGATGAAATATATGATTAGTAGCAAGGAGAAACCAAATAATCACCCAATACATGTTGTACATATAGATTTAGAATATTTTATTTTGTATAATGATGATATTTCATTTGAGTTAGAAATTCAGATAGAGGAAAAAGTAGAAATTTCAGAAGTTCCAGATAGTGTTCGAGAGGTTTCTAATGTAGAAAAACAGGAATAGGAACTAAGTGGCTTGCATCCAAGTACATCAGTTGAAAGGATAGTGGAATCATTGAATGGGACAGAGCATATTCAGACACCGGATCATTCTCAAATAGATAATAAAAATCATTCATCCAAATTTGAGCTTCCCGACGAAGAAAATGGTCTATGGACCATGGATTTTGATGGGGCCTTAGGTAAGGATGGAGCTGGAATTGGAATTTGGAATCATGGTCCTATGAATCAGACATGTAATATTCCTCCTAATGTCAAGTTATGTTCATACAAAATATCTTTTTATTTTTCTAATAACGAAGCGGAATATGAAGCTTTGATAACCGGTCTTAAGATTCTTAAGAAGATAGGTGCTAAAAGGATTTCAGTTTATGGCGACTCCGAATTAATAATCAAACAAGCTAAATGGGAATACCAAGCCAAACATCGAAGGATGCAAGCATATCGAAATGTTGTGTTAGATATTATTAAAACATTTTCTAAGTATACTTTATCATTGATTCCAAGGAATCAGAATTGCATAGTTGATTCTCTTGCCACAGTAGCAAGTATGTTCAAAATTCCGGTATATTCCAATAAGAAGTATGAAATCAATGTCAAACATCGCCCAGATGTTCCAGATAATCTACGGTATTGGAAAGTGTTTCAGGATGAGAAGCAAATCAATATTTTCTGCAAAAGGAGGAAGAATTTTCCACTTCTCAAATTGATGATATATTTTATGAAGATGATCAGGAAATTCATGCAGCAGAAATGGAGTTATTACAACTGAAGGATAACTCGATTCCAAGAGGTCTTGTACCCTTGGAATAGCTCTTTTATCATGATGATGTTGCACAGAAACCGAAAATGGTGCCCACTGAAGCAGGAGTAGAAGACATCAATATTGGCACACCCGAGAAGCCAAAGATGGTGAAATTGTCAAAGTCCTTGACTCTGGAAATGAAAGGTAAATATGCAGGACTTATGACTGATTTTGTTGATGTTTTTGCATGGGAGTATACAAATTTGAAGGTGTATGACAAGAGCATAATTCATAACACCATTCCCATCAAGCACGATCAGAAGCCTTTCCGTCAGAAGCTCAAAAGGATCAATTCGAAGTTGATGCCATCTATTGAAAAAGAATTAAACATATTGTATATTTCTGGTATCATTGTCCCTCTTCGTTTTTCTAATTGGATGTCGAATCTAGTTACGATCAGGAAAAAGACAGGTGAGATCCACCTATGCATTTATTTATGTAATTTGAATAAAGTGTCCTTGAAGGACAACTATCCTCTTCCAAAGATGGATCACATCCAATAGAGGGTGGTTGGTTCTTCCAGAATGTCAATACTTGCTGGGTATTTAGGGTATAATCTGAACTTGGTTCATTTGGATGATCAAGAGAATACAGCCTTCATGACACCTTGGGGTACTTTTATGTATTCTAAGATGCCTTTTGGGCTGAAAAATGCAGGAGAAACACTTTAGCGAGCAATGGATATTGCTTTTTCTATTGAGAAAGATGTATTCTTGGTTATTTACCTTGATGATTTAACATTTTTTTCCCGGTCAGATGAAGATCATTTCCATCATTTGAGGAAATTTTTCCAGAAGTGCAGAAAATTCGGCATATCATTGAATCCGAAGAAGAGTTTGTTCACCATGGAAGAGGGGAAATTACTTGGTAATATCATATCTAAGGATGACATCCACATTGATCCCTCAAGGATTGAGGTAATCCAACAATTGGATTTCTCTAGAAACAAGAAAGAAATTCAGTGTTTTGATGGTAAGATCAACTTTTTGAGAAGGTTCATTCCTAACCTTGCTGAAAATTTGTGGGAGATGACTAACACGTTGAAGAAGGAAAACAAGGTGAAATGGTCTGAGGATGCAAGAAAATCTTTCAACCAAGTTAAGTTTTCATTGTCTCATGCTCCTGTCTTAATTAGCTCGGATTACATGATGGATTTATTATTTTTTCATTTTCTTCTGAACATACATTGGTTGTTGTACTCATGCAGAAAAGAAAAAAAGAAAAAAAATAACAGAGCAGCCTATTGCTTTCTTTAGTAGAACAACAAGGGATGTTGCATTAAGGTATAATATCATTGAGAAACACGCATTGGCACTAGTGAAGGCTTTGAAAGATTTATGTGTGTATATTCTTCATTCTCATATTGTCACCTATGTTCCAAATGTTGATGTGAAGGATGTGTTGATGCATAATGATCTTGAAGGTAGGTGCAGTAAGTGGCTAGTTTCAATGTTGGAGTATGACTTGGAAATTAAACCCATGAAGCTGGTAGAAGGAAAAGGTTTGGCTAAGCTTATGGCAGAGTCCAAATTACATGCCCTGGACATCAAATTCATTGCTGCACTTTCCGAGGAAGAAGTGGTCGATTCAATCCCTCAGGTATCTCAGATTTTTATTTCATCTCCTTGGTATTCAGATATAGTTTATGTGCTTCAACATTTGAATCCTCCATCGGATGTGTCAAAGAGTAAAGGTAGATCATTGAAATTTAAAGCTTTAAAATATTGTATTCTTGATAATGCTTTATTTTGGAAAGATCTGAGAGGAGTTTTACTGAATTGTTTAGTTGAAAGTGAAACAAAAGAAGTGATGAATGATTTCCACAAAGGTGATTGTGGCGGTCATATTTTATGGAATACCACGGCAAACAAGATATTGAGGGTTGGATTTTATTATCCAAGTTTGTTTTTTGATGTTTACAAAACTGTCATGCGTTGTCATAAGTGCCAAATTTTTCAGGGAAAGAGAAATTTGCTTTCGTTGCCCTTGCAACCAATTTTAGTCCAAGCACCCTTTCAGCAGTGGGGTCTTGACTTCATCGGTGAGATCCACCCTCCATCCTCAGCACAACACATGTGGATGCTTATAGCCACCGATTATTTCACGAAATGGATTGAGGCCATCCCCACAAGACAAGCCACGTACATGGTAATAATTCAGTTTATTGAGAATAATATCTTATCTCGTTTTGGTTGTCCACATAAAATCATCACCGATAATGCAGCAACCTTTAAATCCAATAAGATGACTGACTTATATGACAAATACCACATAAAACAAGGGCAATCAACATCATATTACCTACAAGGTAATGAGCTGGTAGAATCATTGAACAAATAATTGGTAAACATCGTCAAGAAGTTGTTGGAAGATAACAAAAGGAATTGGCACAAAAAGCTGATCAATGCTCTATGGGCAGATAGAGTAAGCACTAAGAAATCCAAGGTATGTCACCTTTTAAGCTGTTCTATGGAGTAGACATTATTTTTCCAACTTCCCTTGCAGTCCCGACGATGAAGATCCTACAAGAGGTTGACAGTGAGCCCAATGATATTCAGCGGAGAATCAATGAATTGAATCACTTGCAGTAGTCCCGAGAGGAAGTTTTTCAAAATACTTCAAAGCTTCAGGAAAAGCTCAAGAATATTTATGACAGAAAAACAAAGGCCGATGATTTCATTATGGGAGATGTTGTTCTCCGATGGGATGCCCTGACCCAAGAGAAAGGAAAGCATGGTAAGTTTGACAATTTTTGGAAAGGACCATACAATATCTTAGCTTTCATAGGGAAAAATTCTTATATGTTAGAAGATCTTGATGGCCAAGCGCTTCCAAGAGGACTGGTCAATGATAAACTCCTCAAGCATTATCTAACCTAATTTTTGCCAAAAATTTTCATTTCCATCGTAAATAACATTTAATTATGCTGCCAAAGTGTTAAAGAGTTGTTACAGAAGTTTGAAGCTTGAGGAGAAGGCCGTAAGGCTTCAATGATTAGCTGTTGTTTTCTTTTTGAAGTTGTAAATTCAATTCAGTCTTTCAATTAAGTTAGTTTCAGTTTTTCTTGAGTTTAGTCAGTTAGTAATTCCAATGTCAAGTTTTTTTATTTTGACTCCATTCCCAATGTAAGAGGCTACCTGGTGTATGGTGTTATTGACGCCTCCTAAAGGAGCTAACATCCTGATATGGATCCAATGTTAGTGTCTATGAGTCACCAGTGATCAGATGTACTCTTTCAATGTCAGTTGAAAGGGTCCTAGGTCAAATTGTTATAGTTTCAAATAAAATTTGATCATTGGTCAGTGTCTAGGTATTATTACTGCTCTATCCATTTTCAAGGTCATAAAATTCCATCATGTTCATGTCATTACTCCTTGTGATAGGGCATCAAAAGATTTTCGTGGTCATCATTTTGGACATCAAATTATAATCATGCATACTGCAAAGGTTCAAAGTTCCAAATCATGGTTTCACATATGCATTTGGTGTCATCATTGGGTCAAATCATCATAAGTCATGTAGGGAGTCATGCCATCACCTTAGTCACCATCATGGGGGTTATTAATTAGGGAAAAAGTTTCCAAATGTACATTTACCCTTCATGGATATGTAACCTTGCCAAATAAAGTTATAAAGTTGCAATACACTAGCTCATCACATCATTTCTCAAAAAGGACATGTGATGTCATACCATCATCAAAATCAAAAGTCGACTTTCAAGACCATCCAAGCATTCAAACACTTCATTTCATCTTCCTAGAGCTCTCCTCCACCATTGAGTTTCACCTCAAACTTCAAAACTCTTACTTTTTCCATTATCGAACCTTTGCCAGCAACCACATTGTGTTTTTGCCTAACATGCCGCGCTTCTAGCCATCACATTGTGTTTTTGAGTTTGGAGCTTAGAGGAAGCCACAACAGGGTTCATTCAACAATTTACAGGTTCCAGAGACTCTCGACAAGTAATTACATCCTCTCATCAATCCTCATGCAGTAATTGTCCTTCAGCAAATGACGAAATCCCTCTCCTAGGGTTTTTCACTGCACTTTTGGTTTTCTTGGTGTTTGCTTCAGTTATGAGAGAAATACCCTATTTTTCCTACCTTAACTCCTTTTTACACACTTCATACACGTCCCCCAATCATTTACAATACTCATCTCCTTAATTTCCATCATTTTCCCCAAAAACCCTAGCCCACGTTGCGCTTTTTCTAAATTTATGGGTTGGGACCGTGTTTTTTGTTTTTTCCCTTCTTTCCCTCACTCATTTCAAGAGAATCCACTTCCCATGTGTCCCTAAAATATACCCCTACCCCCTGGAATATTCCTACAAATTTCCACAATCCTTATCCCCTCCATTCCCTTCCCTATACTAGCTGCCCTTTTTTCCCAATCTTACCCTACCCTTCCCTCCTATTAAACTAGGGTTTTTATCATGCAAACCAACACCATGGGCAGTGAAAATAAAAATTATAACAAAGGAGGGCATATCTCCAGATATGAGCCAACTCATATGTATGAGATCAATGCCTCATCATTCATCAAGAAGTCATTTGAAGATCTGGGTTGCCTAGGGTTTTGTGAGAAGATACAAGAGGTGAGCTGCCATGCTAAATTGACCAGTATTTTTGCCACCAATTTAAATAAGGATAAGACCACCATAACAGGGATGGACTTCATAATATCAGCATATGTCATAGCTTTGGCTACAGGTATTCCTAACCAAGGATAAATCTGGTTTAAGGGGATAGATTTGGATATTGAAAACTACAAAGTCTTCCTGAAACCACATTACAAATATGCTCCCACTCGTATCTTTCCTTTCAGGAAATTGTTAGATAGATATGCTCCTTTGATGAAGATGATGATGAAGTATTTCACTTGTGAAGGGAGGTTTTCTAGGTTGTATCAGTATCACATGAGGTTTTTGATGCATTTTAATGCCATCAAACCTTTAAACCTGCCCCATTTCTTATTCAGGAGCGTAGTTAAGATGACTTAGAAAGTGCAAAGCAAAGGGAGAGATCGCCAGGCAAGCTTATTCTATCATGGTTTGGTCAAAATCATAGTTCTTCATTAGCTTTCACATATTAATATACCATGGGAGGTATTCATGCAATCAACTGCTCTTATTCCTACCACTAGTCAACCTGACAGTCAAAGCACTCCATTAGCACCATCTAGGCCACACGAGATTGGATCATCAAGTAGGCCATCAATGAAAAAGACACCTAGGGCAGAGATTACAAAGACTTGTAGCAAGGTAAAAGGCTGGTGTTTGCCCCTGAGATAGCTGAGATTCCTAGAGCTATAACTAGGGCTCAAGGTAAGATGTTGCCTAGGAAGACTATCAGTGAAGAAAGAGTTTAGCCTAGCACTATGAGATAAGAGATATCAGGAAGTGAAGTAGATGCTCCATAGCATAATGAAGAGCAGGGATGATTTTGACATGGCTGGCCTAGAAGAGAAAAATGAAGACAAATCATTTGAAGAAATAATCAAAGAAAAAGAGGCAGAGATCAGAGAGCTTAGAGATGACCTTGCCAAGGCAAACTTCATAGTATCCTTTTTACAGCAAGAGAACAAGTAGTTAAAAGTGAATCAACTGTTGCTATGAAAACCTAAAGGGGATCATCCCTCATCCAGCAAGGTAGATTTGGTGGTAGAGAAGGATAAGGGCAAGGCTATCATAGATGTGGAACAATTTGAGGACAAAAATGTTCAGGTACAACAAAGGAGGCCAAAGACAAGAACAATAGATAGACACGAAGGATAGGAAAATTAACCATCTCCTCCTCAAGTACACCAAAACCTAGATGACACTATATCAGCTGAGATTGAGGAGGACAAATATTTTTGGCTTGGGATAATCAATTAACGCCTGGAGAAGCTACTAAATAAGGCCAACAGAGATACAAACCTTTAGAGACACATGGCAAGGCATTATTACACGAGGAACTTAATTTGTAAAATAAGGGTTGGGAACATGAAAAGAAGGCTTAATAAAACCCTAATCAAGCTTAAAGAGAAAGATTATATTGATTTTCTTGTTGATTCATATTTAGTTGTCTAGGCCATGACTAAAAAATGAAGAAGCAGAAAATTTTGACAAGTTTCGGTCATTTTTGAACTTTTGTGCTAATTCTTGCAAATTTGTTGCACAGAAGCGCAGCGTGGCCATGCTGCGCTTCTTCTCAGAGAATCCAAATGATAAATGGCATACATATCGAGGTTTATTTTGACCTCTAAATTACATATGTGCTTGGTCTTTCATGTCAGCTCTCAGTTTTGAAGAAAAAGGCAAAAAACTATAATTTTTTTATGTTTCTGCCACTATTCTAGACCACACATTATGCTTCTGGAGTAGTATTGGGAGACTAAATTTTTAGGTGCCTTGGAGGTGGTTTTTTGCAGGCTTGAAGCTTCAGTGGTATTCTACACATCCTCATATTTCTTCACCAACCATCATTTCATCTTAGTGATCAATAAAAGTCACCAAAAAATCTCCCTAAAGACCATGTTGCGCTTTTGTTGGACCACGTTGCGCTTATGTGGGAAAGCCAAATTTCGAGTTTTACTTGGTCAAAGTCAACTTATTTTGGTGTAATTTGTCTTCCAAAGAGTTTACAAGATGTAATTAAGTGTCCTAGTAATGGTAAGAGTCAATTCATGTGATTTCCTTGTAACTTAATGCTTTCAAAGTCAAACTCAATCAGTTAGTGTAAAAAGGGAATTGGTTTCTAACCTCCCTAGGTTTTGGCATGGTTAGAGAGAATATTGTAATAGTTTACTAGGATGATGGATTCAACCCCTAAGAGGGGAAATGTGTTTTTTCATCTATATGTAGCTTGATTGAATTCAAATGAACGGTTGGATACTTGAGAGTGAGAGGCTTGGAGCTAGTGTACAACATTTTTTCGGTAATATAACACGCAATTGCAGCTATTATCTTGGGATTCCTATGGTATGTTTATTGACACTGTTTTTTCCTATGTTTTATCATCAAATTGAATATTTACTTCTTCTTACAACCATTAACATGCTTTCATATGATCATATCATTAGTTTTTAAGCATAATTCATAGTTTTATGCTCTGTTTAGATGAGATTTTCATGTTTGTGTTCCATATCTTCTGATAAATTAATTCATAGTCTTATGTTCATTTTGATATTTATTACTCAACCCTATTCCACAATGAAAACCTAATTATGTCACTAAATATACCTACCTGGCCCCATCTTATCCCTGCAACTAATTGTTTGGAACCCTGACTTAGTTCCTAGACCTATGATCCTCATCCAAAAAAACCCTAAAATCAAACCCTAGTGAGCGGAGTATCTAGCCTAAGATATATTATTCTCTCCAGTTACTTCATTGGTTGTGACATTGTAGAGAGATCAATCTCTGATTTGGTAGGGCTAGCTACCAAATCCAAAGTTGGTATGAGATTACTTCCTTCGGTCTCCTTTCTTAGCCTTGGGAAAATGAGGAGCGCTATCAGATCAAACATGATCGATCATAGTTTTCCAATATAAAACCCATGGTTTCCCTTTAAAGTGTTGAAAAATGGAAATTCATGAGGAAATCATAAAGAGAGTGAGTTTTTAAAAATCGAAAGGCTCACATGAAGTCTATGCATGGCTTATATTTTTGGAACTTGCATGCCATGCAATCAATTATTGTCTCATCAAGCATCTATAAGTATGAGAGCCAAAGCCATGGGGACAAATTTTATATGCAATTGTCATTATGTTTTTAAATTGTACTGAGAAGCCTTGGTTTTGAGTTTGATACCATTAACGAGTCTTGGGCATCAACATTATTGTGATAAGAGCTTAGGTGAGAGCTATTAGCCATTTCATTGGTTATATTACCATGGAATATTTTGTGTTAGATCATGCTTTTTTAATAAAGGTGGACTCAAGACTAAGGAGGAGAACTTTGGGTCTTAGAGTTACAAGTATGTTGATGAACCTAAAGGTGGACTCAAGACTAAGGAGGAGAACTTTGGGTCTCAGAGTTACAAGTATGTTGATGAACAAGTATTCATGTTATAACTCTTTCTTATTAATTATGGATATATCGTATTCTCCCCATCCTCCTCCCACCCTCCCACCACCTCGAATAAAGAAAATATCTATATTTTTATGGATCTCTTTGTGTGATTAATGAGATATTGTTTTAAACTTGAGTTACTAGAACATGCCTTTATTCATGCAAGTTTCTATTTATTGTTTTATGAAAGAATAAGGAAGGTATTAGTTGGATGAATATGCAAGTTATTTGTTGAATTAGTGAAGCTAGATTGAGATCATGTGAAATTCATTAAACACTTTCGACAACCATTTAGAAGTAGGTATTCTTCTTCTTCCTTATCGCGTTGACTTTTGAAAACACATGTTAGTCTTAAGTGAAATAGACACTCTATGTATCTCCTTGTCTATTATTGAATTACACTAATTCAATAAGAGTTTAATTACTTATATGTGAGTAGATTTCCTTGTAATAAAATTGACAACTCCACTAAAGAAAAAAATTAGATGTTCTTCCTCATTTTCTGTATTTTTCTTGTTTATTTCATTTTAGGAAGCATCTATGGGCCTTGTGGTGTCAGCAATTAAAATCTTGATGCATGCAAGTTTCCTTGATTAAGTTATGGGTTGTTATGTTTGTTGTTTTCTTGTTTTTTCCCTATGCTCAGAACCATTGCCACAACCATTTCTCACTTATTGTTGTGAAACACTATACCTATTTGGTTGCTTGCCTCTACACAGATAGGTGCAACTAAGTCCTTTGTCTATTGTTGAATTACACTAATTGAATAAGGGTTAAATTTCTTATATGTCAATAGATTTCCTTAAAATAGAATCAAAAACTCCACCAGAGAAAGAACTTAGATGTGTTTCCTTGGTTTTATGTATTTGCCTTATTTATTTTTATTTCAAGAAGCTTCTATAGGGTTTGCAGTGTGAGAAATTAAATCATTAATGCATGCAGGTTTACTTGATTAAGTTATGGGTAGTTATGTTTGTTGTTTTTCTTGTTTTTCCATGTTCCCACAATTCTTCTTAGAAACATGATTAGTCAACTTTGTGTTGCCTTTATGAAAACCATGGTCACAACCCTAGCTCACTTGTTGTTGCACAACAACCCAAGGCTATACCTATTTGGTTGCTTGTCTCTACATAGATAGGTGCAACTAAGCCCTATGGGTCATTTTTTTTGTATTTTTATAGCCTCTTGCTATTTTTGTGTGTGTGTGTTTGCTTGGAAAGGTTAGTAATGACAATTGATTAGCATGTATATTTTAGTTGTATGCACTATGTAGCTCATTGGAATCTAAAAAGGGTTTAAATGATTTTTCTTACATTTTTTCTTATCTCATATTTTGTATCTCATTTGAATAAGAAAAGATTAAAAATTAATTGCACAACATTTTTCGATCATCTCTAGTGTTTACATTTGTGGCTATTTTCAATTAAAAAAGTGTGTGGAGAATTTTTCTTTTTAGCAAAAGTTGTGTGTTGGAGTTGATTTGATTTTATAGATTTGAAAATTCTTGAAAAAAAATATGTTTTGGTAGTTCTATCTAGGTGTGTCAATGCACTATTATTTGAAAAGTGTGAAAAAAGAGGAACCTATTGCTTTCTTCCCGTTTATGTTGTGTTCATTGAAAGGAAACACAAATTTCATTTTGTTGTACTTTTTTATTACTTTAATAAATTCACTTAATTGAAAAAGTCAAGAACACCACCAAAGTTCATTCCATACTATGAGTAAAAAACAAACATTAAAAGTGATGTTAATCTAAAAATACTGGGCATTTTCTTCATAGAAAACACATTTTAGCCTGAGTTATAGGGACTTAGTGTAGGGTTAAATATTCAAGGCCATGTAACTAAACAAGGAACTAATTAATAAGAGACAAATCCATTAGTAAGGATAAGTTGTTAGAAAGGCACAAGTAACATGCATTGAACATTATTTCCAATCTGAGTAAATATAGAAGATCATCCCCTCGCTATCTGCTTGTTTCGCTATCACATGTATGAGGAGTTTGGATTTAAGTGGAAAGTCCTCAAGATGACACCATTTTTTTTCTACAGCTTCAAGATAAGGACATAGTGCTATATTCCATGCCCATGTGTGTGTGTGTGTGTGTGTGTGTGTGTGTGTGTGTGTGTGTGTGTACGCACATACACACACACAGACACACACACACACATATATATATTTGGTTTTGATAATCCAAAGCTATTTTTTGAAAGGCCCCTTTGATTTATAGTTACATGTTTGTTGAAACTTTTAGATTTACTAGGGTGTGCTCTATGTTCACTTACACTTATTTCACCTTAGTTTGTTTTTTTTTTCATTTCAAACACATCTTTCATTGTCATTAACCCACGTCCTCATCACTCTTGTAGGTAGTGAGGGTTTCCTCCAAAGAAAGAGTAATTTTCAACCATATAGTGGTGGTTGTCCACACCATATAACATTTATACAATAGTAGTGCCTAATTCCTTAGGTATAAAGGAGATTGCATACACAGACATTGAAGTCATTAATAAAAAACTTCCACTTAATTTTAATCCCCCTTAGATATTTTTGGCCATGATCTTATCTAGCTGCATGAATCACTTTAAATGGCCATTTTTCCTTTTATAGTAATTCCCATATGATGTCAAGCATCAGTGCGTTATCCAGTGGGGCATCAACACATGCAAAGGACATGGGAAAACCATGGTAACTAAAGAAATTTTCCATATAATTGTAATTCAAGTTTCTCACTAGTACAAACATGTCAAGTTGTAGAAGATGTTAGTTATGCTCCTCTGTGATTGTTACCTTTGAGTTACACACATAGCTCTCCACTAAAATAGATTAAAAAGGGTCTAAAAAAACTCAATTTCCCATCAACATCACAACCAACAATGAGCAATATCTAGAATACTTATATTTTAGATGTGATATTCTCGAAGAACGCGACTTCAATAAATGTAGTGAATGTGTTGTGTTGAAAACACATGTGAAATCAACAACTATAAAGAATTCAAAGAAAAGGCATTGGCTAAATTGGACAAGCACAACAAGATCATCATGCATGGAAGATATTACCCATATGCCTACAAAATTATGTCCAAGTGGTTTCTAAACGAGCATTTGAGCATTATCCATTGTAAAGAGGATAAGACAAAGACTTCCATTTCAAGGTTATGTGTCGACAAAAATTTGTTTTACGAATAAAATTAGGGTTGTCATTTACAAGCATTCTAACACATGGTAATAAGGAAAAGGATTTTGGTCATTTCTTCCTGTCATTTACACATGTGGGATCACAAATCAACATCACATCCCTTTCTAAGTTTTTGAGGCACCTTGAAGACCCGCACTTCGATATGTATGGTGATATCATTTGTGAAAATGAAACTTCAATAAATCCACTTTCATATGCATTACTTGACACCTCGTTTTGTCTCAAATTGTGGTATGTATAAAGATGATGTTCCATCTCATGGAAAACTAGGAAAATAAGATATTGAATTTAAACCTCTTCATCCACATTGTTGTTAAGATTTCATAATGTGGTAAGTCATGGCAAGAGTCATTTGCATTTCATCATTTTATCACTTATAATTACACTTGGTGTCTTCATCGCTATCAATATTGGGCCATTGCTTATGGGATACACTTATGAAGAAATACATGGAACCTGTGGGAGGATGCCTCCAACTTGAAAATTACATATATCTATTATTTACTTGAGATGAAGGATACATACCTCATGATTGTAGAAAAATAAGTGTTTCCATCTACCCCGATTGACAATGTGTCTTCGAAAGTTTCCTCAAATGGTACATTCTTGAAGGACTAAGAACATTAATTAAACATCATTTTATCTAGTACTTCCGTTTACTTTATTTTTAAAAAATTGAAAGGATAATATATATTATATGATAAAAGTTACAACATGAAGCTAAATGTCAAAGCACAAAATATTTGTCATGATTTCATAAGGATATGGCAATGCTCAAAAACTTCAAACCAAAATTTACATGAGTTCATCATGATTACATCAAATTGATTATTTTCACAAAGAACTTCCAATTTATGTTACTAGAAGATGTTTCATTATTTAGGTATAAGGATTCCTAAGAGAATTTGAATAGTCCTAACTAGTTGACTTTGGCTTAGATATGATGGGGGTCGACCTAAGTTACTCACACATAAGCCATTTTCTTATATTCAAAGGCGAATGAGGTCAAAGAATTAAGGAAATACTCACATCATACAAAATAATTTGTAATAACATTATTGGTATCGAAGATTCTCCCATTATTACCAAGGAATGAAAAAACATGGTAGAGTGTTGGGAAAGAGTTATTGATAATTTAGATGAAATTTATAATGACCATACCATGGTGGGTGGAATTGATTAATATTTTGAGCACTAGATGAAGGCAAGGCAAAATGCCAATGTTTATATTAATGTTCTCCATGTATTCAAAATATGTATTGTGGAAAAGGCTTTTGAAAATATGATAAATAAACTAGCATTTATTATACCCAAACATAACAAGCTAATGCCAATATTCAATCCTAATGGTGATATCAAAAAAAGGAAAATTGTTGCTTGTTGGCTTAAGAAACAAGAATGAAGGGGATCTTATTTGGATGTTAAGAGAGACCTAAGATATCCTTTAGGATGCTAAAAATTAGAATCTTCATGCCAAGGTTGATTGGTGGGGAACTAGTTTAGGGAAATATAAAACATATTAGAACAATACAAATCACTATCTCTCGAGACACATCATTTTGATGTGTTTTAATTGATTTTATACTTTGGGAATTGATGGGAAGGAAATCTCGCATGAATATTGCAAAAAACAATTGCAGTGTGGATGTTGCAGTTCATTTACAAGAGTGAATCTTATTAAAAGGTGGCAATGGTTCATGAAGGTAACTTTGACCCTTTAAGGATCCAACATTCTATATGAAGAAACAATTTTGAATGTATGTCGTTTATTAAATGTTTTTTTTTCATATTATCAGTGATTAGTTTTATATATTTAATTGAAATATGTTTTTGATAATTCTCATTTGACACATAAATTTTATAATAAGTTTTAATTATTTAAAAACAAACAAATACAATGAGTCATAAAATAGATTTATAGGTCATAAATTTCTTGCACGCCTTATTATTCACATGGAAAACCTCGATGAACATAGTTTTTTATATGAAAGTATAAATTATAATATTTAAAATTTATAAGGAATCCAGGTTTTAGTGGAAGTTTTCTTTCAGCTTTATGTATATTTGAATTTATATACCTCATAACAATAGTGCATTTACATGTGTTTCCTAATACTAAAACGTAAGTTGGCCTAACAGTTAAGTCGCATGTTTCATCCTTGGAGTTCACATGCTTTATTCAAAGGGTGGGTAGGGTATGTACACCTCCATAGATTAAGTAATCAAATCCTTGTGTAAAAGGGTCCTTTGTCCCACAAACAAGGAGTCCTCATTCACCATTGTTTATTTTTTAGTTAGGTAATGGCCTTAAATCTTATTGTTGTTATTATTTTATTATAACAAAAAGAGGTTAATGTTTTCCCCCAAAGAAAAGCTCACTGGGAAACCTAAGGGATGCTTCCCCAAATTTATCGATTGCAATACTAGCAAAATCATTGCCATATGTAGTGAGCTTCACTGAGGTGGAATTTGAACTAAGAACTTTTGCGAAATATCTAGCCAAACTCTTAGCAACATTGGAAAAAATTATTTGAAATAACTCCTTGAGCTAAAATAATGGTTAATACATGCACTCAAAGCATTAAAGAAACAAACAACCTTTTTACTCTCTAATTCTAAAAACTATAAGCAAATAATATCCATGCATGTATCTTCACAAAGTATATTGTTATGAATGTCAAAATTGGAGGGAGCGTGCTTTGAAGACAATGATAATAACCCCTACTTCTTGTTCTTGACATGCCTCTAAGGGCATCAAGCTCTGGAGGGTTTCCTCCACTTCCCCAACCCCTAAAAGAGAGGTATTTAACTATATTGTCTTTGCTTGCCCTCATTTTCAAAAGAATCATTCATCTTTATTCATCAAAAAACTAGATGACATCCCTAAGGTCTCGGTTAATGCTAATTTGTCCCATGTCATGGCCTTACAACTTGTAGATAGAGGCCAAATACAACAGTTCACTGGGATATGGTCCTCTCCCATTTCCTTTAACTCTTTGATTAACAAGAATTGTAGACCTTTGATCAATGGGAAGTTTACTTTGTCATTTTGTGAATGAGGGCAGTTTACCTTTATATTTGAAGAAAATGTGGAAGAAGATCTAATCTTTATAAGTGGACCATATTTCATGGGGACCCAAGGGTTACACTTAGACAAATGGAATCTGACAATTCAGTAGGATATGGTACTCTCTCAAGTGCTTGAACTCTTGGATTAACAATAATTGTAGACCTATCAAAGGGAAGTTGACTTTGTCATTTTGTGAATGAGATGTTTTTACCTTTCTATTTGAAGAAAAGGTGGATCAAGATCTAATATTTGAAGTGGACCGAATTTCATGGGGGGCCAAGGGTTACACTTAGATAGATTTAATATTGACTTAACCTTAGAAAATGATGCCCCCAACTATTGTGCCACTCTTGGTAAAGTCGTCCCATCTTCATTTGCATTGTTGGACTGAGGAAACATTAAGGAATATTGGTAATACCTTGGGCCATTACATAGATTGAGAAGAACATAGGGAGTGTATGTTTGCATGTGCTTGATATATATTTAGGTAGATATGGTAAATTTCATTTTGGAGGTAGTTCAAATCACCCTAGTTAACTAGACATTCATCCAATTTGTTGACAATGACTAACTCCCCTTGAAATGTACTTCCTACCATGAGTATCATAATTTAATTTGGAATTTTCCAAATGTAAAGGAACAACATAAAAAAATTGAGGAATGGGAACCTTTGTAACAACCTAAGAGTAGAGGAGGTCAAAATCATCAACCAAATCATATTTAAACCCTTGGGAAGCCTACAAGTTTGAAGAACCCTTTTTCCCTGAAGCATCAAAATGTAAAAAAATCATCCTCTAATAGAAAATCTAGGGAGTGTGACCCTCAAGGAAGCCGCTATGAAGATTTAGCGAATCTAGAGCAACTAGAATCACCCCTAAAATTTGGAAGATGTTGAAATATCCTGGATAGTAGCAAAAAATCACAAAGAGCAAGGAAATTTCGAGGTAATGCCTCCTCTTGAAGATGTATTTACTCAAATAAACATGGAGGAAGGTATAAAATCCAAAAATGAGGAGATATTTGTATCATCCATTGCTCTCAAAAGCCAATATAGCTTCTTCTATATATCATTGAATGAAAAATCTAAAGGTGTAATGGTAAAAGAAGTTGGTAAGGAAGAACCACCAAAAGAGTAGGGAGAAATTCTGATAGAGAAATCCATAATTAACAAGAGAACAAGGACAAAGAATATGGATCCCAACCCACTAATGAATGTATTTTCAATATAGATACACATATCACTAGAAGGTAGATCAGTTTAGCCCCTCCTCAATGTGGGGATACAAAATCCATTAGTAAATATTGAAACTAGTCTCTTGGAATTGTAGGAGGATGGGAAGTGATAAGAAAATGTAATAAATTAAAAATCCTAGTTAGAGAGGAGAAGACCCAAACCTTGCTTCTCAAGGAGACAAAATTAGGCGATTAAGGATCCCTTAGTAAATGTAGAGCTATTTGGAAAGGAACTTGTGATTCAATAATTGCATCAAGAGGAGCATTTGGGGGCTTTTATAATATATGGTATTCCTTTGAGTTCCAATGGATGGAGGAAGATACATCTCTTCATTGGCTTGTTATTTGTTTGTGAAATCTTCCAACAAACAAGGTATTAATATTGTCAATATTTATATTCCTATTGCTTATCATGATAAAGTATGTTGTTAGACTTCCCTCTGTAGCTTAAGTGATTATATTTTCGTGGAAAATAGTGTTTTTTGGGGTGATTTCAATACCACTATTCATCCTTGGAAGGAAAAAGGAGGTAGTTTGGCTCATGATCCTTTTTGGGATAAAATGGAGGACTTTACCTCACTGTTGGATCTTCTTAATATTAATCCTATCAAAAGCAAGTTCACATGGAGCAATGAAAGAGTGAGCCCCAGACATATTGCAAGCTGACTAGATAGGTTTTTGGCCAACAATGATTTCTTGGTGTAATGGTTTTTCCACTCTCCCCAACACGTGGCCTATTGTGGTTCACATCATAAACCCATTCCATTTTTTATTCACCCACATTAGTATTACAAGTCCCTTTATTTCACATGTAATCCACTTTGGATCAATTCACTAGGGTTTTCAAGGTAGATTCTTAGGCTTGGAGCAAATAGGTATTTGACTCTCTAATGTACCATTAGGAACCAAAGATCAAGGAAACTAAAATAGCCCTTAAATCTTGCGCTAAGAAAGAATTTTAGAGATATGATAAGGATTTTTCAAGAAATAAAACTAAGGTAGAGGAGATTCAATAGAAGTTGGAATAGGACCTTGTTTCTTTGGAAATTCTCATAGAACAATAACAGGAATTCAATCTGTCTCATAAAGCTCTTAGAGATTAATAAGACATGTGGAAGTTAAAGGCAATAAGTTTATGACTTAAGGTTGGGGATAAGAATACAAATTTTTCCCACAATCAAGCTAATATGAGACTATGTAAAAACAATATGAAGTTAATCTTGGTTAAGGGGGGACTTATCCATTCATATTAAAAATTGAAAGAGATAGACCTAGACTATTTCATAAACTTGTATAATGAATAGGGATAGGTTCAGGGAGAAGTAGCGTCTACGTTGTTCGAGCATATATTGAAGGTAGTTATTGTGGAATATGATTGGACTCTATTGTGTCTAGTTTATATGATATTTGGAAAATAATATGCTCCTTCAAACCACATAAGGCACCCAAGCTTGATGGATTCTTTGCTTATTTATATTAGAAGTGTAAGCATGTGATAAAATTTGATTTATGTAGGATGGTGTATTTTGTGTGGTGATTCTCCAAACTAGGAAGTGGGGTTTATTTAGCCTTCTTGGCATTAGTTCCTACGGAGTGAAATCCCTCTTCTTTTGCAATATTTCTACTCTTTTCCATATGCAATTTCTCATATATGATCATTTCCAAAATAATAGATACTCATTTAAAATATTTGTTCCCAAAATTGATCGAAAAAAATTTAAGAGGTGTTTGTGGGCAAAAGACAATTTGTTGACAATATTGCACTAGTTCAAGAGGAAATTCACTATATAAAAAGCAAAGACGATCATTAAATTGGATATGGACAATGCTTTCAATGGAATGAGGCGCACTTTCTTGTTCATAGTACTCCAAAAGTTTGGGTTGGAGGATAAATTAATATAATAGATTTCTACATCTATTTCTGGACCCTAGATTTCTCTCTTAATTGATGGGAGGTCAGCCAGATTTTTTAAAGCATCAAGGGGGTCTAAGGGAAGGATGTATGCTCTCCCCCATTTATAAATCACTGTGGTTGAATAATTGAGCAAGAGATTGGATTTTGGGTAAATAAATGGAGCACTTCCATGTATATGATACCTATAAGGAATTTGAAACATCAATCGTTGTTTGTTTGGAGATGATACTCTATTATTAGTAGTAGAATTAACAGTTACTATATCTAGATTCAAATCCACGTTGGATAGCTTTGTCTTTACTCGAGGGGGGGGGGGATAAATTTAGGAAAAAGTTAGCTTTACACTTGGAATACTAGTATATTGACACACATAATTCTTCTCCATAGAGAATTTTCTATTATTGAAACATTGACAGAATTTAAGTTTTTGAGGATGCCCATTTCCATTAAATAATTTCCTCACCCTTCTTGGTTCCCCCTTCTCTCAAGGTTCAAGCTTAAAATTTCTCTCTAGGGGCGCAGTGGTTGAACCCTATTAGCCATTTAGTTATGGAGAAATTAAGTTAATTTTTCTCTTCCAATCTACTAGTTTTAAGCTCCTTTGGCACCAACAGGGGTTTATTTTAGCGATAGCCCGAGAAATTTAGAGGTTCTTATGGTAGGGGGGCAAGTACAATTCTGAGAGGTATTATCTAGTCAAACAGGAAGTATTGCTAACTTTATAGCATCATGATGGTTTGAGGATAAGAGATCCCTCCTTAGTGAATTTGTCTATAGGAGTAAAGATGTTATGGCAGTTTGTTTAAGATCATAATGATCAGTGGCAAAAATTTATTCTTCTTATTTGGATTGACCAATTCCATATAGAGTTGTCTCTTCCATTTGGAGGCTCTTAGTTTCGGCCATTCCCCTCATAAAATCCCAATTGATGTGGATTCTCAATAACAGAAGGTGCATCAATATTTGGACCAATGAAATTATGGGTTGTCGACCCCTTGAAAACCATCATGAGCTCATCTCTCTAAGAGAATGGTTAGTTAGACAAAGGAAAAAATATTTGTTTATATATCTTCCTGGTCATCTGATGGTCATTGGACAAGATGGAACTTTGGATTGTTCCCTTTTGCTTTGTAGCCCATAGCTTGGAAATTAGAAGGCCTCCTTTCAGGGTGCACTTTGAGCCTTCAATATTTGGAGGAATCTAGGATCTAGGGTGACTTTGAATATTCGGTTAAAAGAGGATATGAGGCCCATCTCTTTCCTGATGGTCTTCCTAAATAGGCATGAATTTGTGCTAATATTTGGCATATTGATTTCCTCCATAAGATATATATCTTTTGTTGGACTATGGTTCACAACAAAATTCTTACTACTGGAAAATTATTAAAGATAGGAATGACTGGTCCCTCGAGATGTTCAATTTGTAAGGAAAATAATGAATCAATCTTTCATTTGTATCTTGGTTGTTTATTTACCAAAATAATTTGGGAATTTTATCTATAGGAATTAACACCTTAACTAACCTAAATAAATGGTATCTTAAGATTTTTGAGTCTTAGGAGAAAGGTTACTTAGGCTATTTCATAGGGGAAGCTAGTGCTAAAAAGGGCTCGATCAACCTTGCTCAAATACCTACACTGGAAAATTTGGTTGGCCCATCGTCCGGCCATTTTCCAAGGGGATTTTCGGAAGCCCCAAAAGTAGCATCAACAACAATTGCTCTGGTTATGGAAATTTTAAACTCTAAATCCATCTCTTTGTCTTATTCATGAAATCTTCATTGGACTGAAGAAAAATGGTTGGTTAATATGAATACTCATTTTATTGTCTCTCAACCTTATTCTTATGATGAATATTTATAGTTGCAAATTTCTCCCAAGGAATTTAATTAATGGTCCTCTTTGCAAAAGGATTGCATTCTACATTTTGATGGAGCCTAAAAGCACACTCCATGGGTGGTAGGAGTTGGGTGTGGCAGGGTAGGGGGGTGATAATTAGCTCCGACGGCCAATTCAAATTATTGTTTTATTGGAGTCTTAGGGGGGGGATGACCATAATAGAGAATATTCACTTTTCCAAAGGCTTTTCTAGGTTACTTCTCTCAATCTGCTTATAATTAAAATAGTGGGGGATTCTCATAATATAATTTGATATTTATATTTGTCTTATTTCACTTGAGATCTAAAACTACAATCCCTTTTCAAGAGGATTTATTTTCTAAGGGATTACTATGTGCATCATGTGTTAAGACATAATAATCAAGTGGCATATAAGCTTGAAAATAAATGGATTGACTTGGATTAAGGCACCCTTGTGATTACTAATAGGGTGGGATATCAACTTGTTCCATGACCCCCTTAAAGTATGGTTAACAATTTAAGGTTCATGGCGTGGGAACTCAATATATCCCAAGCATGTGCAGGGTACATGAAGGATCTGTTTATTTATAGGAGTAATGACATCACTCACCTTATGTAGGTGACAATTTTATGGTATGACAAGTTGGTTCAATTGAAGTTTCTTAGTAATGCATTTCAAGTGATGGCTTAGGTCATGATTATGGATCATGGTAATGAAATCCATGTGTGTCGTATGATGCCTTTTCATCTGGTCGATGATAGTGGAGGGTATTTAAAACAATTTCAGGTCTGATGGGATTGATGTGAAGCATCTCATCGTATTTACGTGATGGTTGGCTTCAGTGAGGAGAAATTTGGTACATGGGAAGGTACTATCTCACATGGGATGGTTTTTTGTCAAATGTGGGAACTGAAGTCCATAGAAGAATTAGAGTTGAAGATGTTTACGAGCGATTCAATTAGTTGCAGTAGTGAGTGAGGTTTTACTATAAACTTTCCTTGGTTCACATTTGATTCTATCTAGTGGTAGTGTCTCTGCCTCATAATCTTAGAAGGAGGGAGGGTAAGTCTATTTCTTTATGGGATAGCAAAAAGTCTAAGAACTTTAGTAATACCATGTTGGAATTTTGTTTGGTTTGATTAGTGGTTTGTTTTTGTGTTTGTATTTGTAATTGGGCTCAAAATTGGTCAGTATTCATGCATGGGAGGCAACGTAAAACTATTTCTTTGTGCACTGATAGAAAGATTAATAATTATACTAATTGAGTGAATCTCCTTCGTTTGGCTTGATCAATGATTCGGTACTATGTTGGATGAGCTTAGAGCTACACAATGTTAGTGCATGTGAGGATGTTTCGTGGAAATTTACATAATATCATGGAATAAGAGTTTTGATTGTTGCAAAAGGAAATCTTCCAATTGCAACTGAGGTACAATCAAGTGGATATTAGTCTTTCTTCAACTATGGAGATCATGGTTTAACAAAGGGTCCAAATTCGACAATTTGAAGATGAGATCAACACACTTTGGATTCAAGATGATTTGCAAAGGGATCACATGATTTAACTTGGTCTGGCATCCTCCAAATTTGGTAATTTTGTCAATGGTGCTAATTTCATAGTTCCTTACAAGTATTTCTTATTGGTCCATATTGATCAACATTGTAGTAAGCAACAAAATTCTAAATTGTGATACAAAACTTGGGGTAGGCACATGAGCGTTTTAATGTTCTAAAAATGCTATCATGTAGGTCCTCCAAAAAAGACCAACTAAAAGCTGACACTTAAAAAACATGGCTTGCAGATAGATATATGGAACTGAATTTAAGCTTAGAACCCCATCCACTTTAAGGTTTCGTTTTGCTATATCAACCCCCTCATTTGCAAGGAGGTCTGCCTTCTTCTTGTTGTGCTCAAGGACATGGATATATGATTTGGAGTGAAAGCTTCCTATAATACAATAGATATTTTTTACAATTGCTTGGAGTTTGATGTTAGTTCGAAGAGAGCCATTGATGAGGTCTCATATAAGAATGGTAGAGTCAGTAATGATAATGAGATCTTGAATGTTTCTCTTCATAACTAGAGAGAGACCATGTATAAGTGTGTAGGTTTATGCTTAGTTGTTTGTGGTGATTCATAGACCTAAGGATAATGGGTATTCCCATTGATCCCTAGGGTAATAAATCACCCCTCTACTCCTGCCAACCCTGAGTGTTAATGTCATGATTCTTGATCTCAATGCTTAGTATCTTTTAGTGGTGACATAACAAGGGCATAGTGGAGATGATATTTAACTTTAAAATTTCATTAGTATGCAAGTTAAAGTTAGTTGTTTTTTAGGATCTTTTTGGAAAGTGTATACCCTTAGAAATTTTAGTTTAGTATCTTTCTTCAATGGCTTTTTTCTTGTCATTATGATGGAAAAGACTGATTAGCTAGACTTGATCCACTGTTAATTCAAAATTTTAATGAAATGTGTGTTCTCACTTTCTTGTTATCTTCCATTCACTACTTCTCCTCCACTCTTCTTCCTCTCCCTCTTGAGCTTTGTCACTTTCTTGCCAATTTCTCCTTTGCCTTAAATATAAAATAATGTGGCTATGCTACAAATATTTCTTCCTCACTCTGTCTCATTATCATGGAACATTATTATAACCCTATCCAGATTATTTCATGAAAATATCTTTCAATCTCAAAATTTTGATCCTTTTTTATGAATTCACTGAGAAATCACTTGGAAGGAATTTTCCTTTTAGTTTCATCACCATTATATCCAAAGATTGTGCTTTCTCCTTCCCTCACTTATGCGTGTCTTATCGTAGATCATCTAACCATAATGATGTATGGCTTTTAAGCTTCATGCACATAAATTTTAACCTCATGAAATTTTCAATATGATTGAAATTGAAAATATTTATCCATCTCTCTAATTTAATTAATCAATTCCCATCGATTAAAACTTGCTAACTTGTGGGAGTGTAAAAAAGAGTAGTTAACCAATTTTTTCTTAAGAAATATTGAGAATCGCCCATTCTCCCTTCTTTGATTTTGATCAATCTTCATTTTTTGAATCATATTCACAAACATATTTTCAATATTGCTCCATAGGCTCACTCTTTTTTATCACTCAATTGCTTCATGTGGATCCCTCAATGATGGGTGAAGTGTCGACTTGAAACGTTGGGATGTTTCTAAACTCCAAGACAATTTTATTTCCATGAACTTTGTTACAATTATGGCTAGCCATGGAAATCAATATTCTAAAGTATAAAAACTCAATAAAGAGGATTGTCTTAAAGAGACAGATATTTGGAAGATTTGTATTAAAATTAAGAAAGGAGCAACTCGCCTTAATTTGTTTAAGCATTTCCAAGTCTCATCCTTTCTCCTTCCTTTTACATTGACCAATCATCATCTCCAAAAGCATTGTCACAAACATATCTTCATTATTTATCTTTAGAATCACTCGTTTCTATCACTTATTAGCTTCATCTGGATCCCTTGATGGTGGGTGGAGTGTCCACTCAAAATATTAGAACATATCTAAACTCCAAAATTGTTTTATTTCCATAAATATTATTACAATCAAGGCTAACAATGGGAATATACATTCTCGAAATTAAACCTATATATGGAGAATTGTGTCGAAGAGACATGAACCTTTCAAAGGCCTAGGTTAAAATTGAAGAAAAGAGTATTTGACCTAAATTTTTTGAGTGTTGTTGAGACTCATATATTCTACCTCCTTTTACTTTGATCGAATATCATCTTCAAAAGGCTGATCAAAATGTATCTTCATGGTTGGTCCATAGGCTGATCCAAGTGGATATTGGTGGTCACCCGCCTATTCCACTTGGGGCCCCACCATTGTCTCTTTCATTTTTCAGTTTCAGCACAACTTACTATTTTTAGCAGTTTTTCGGGTCCTAAAATTCTGGCGTCGTTTTGAGGCCCTAAACGACGTTTTTTGGGAAAACAGGGAGCAACATGGGTCCATTGACCAATGTTTCTCACTCAAAATTTGTAGTCATCAGATAAATATTTCTAACGAGGTATGGTACGCGTCAAACAGAGATCGTATGCCAAAGTTACGTCCCCGAGAAGTTGAAACACCAATTCCCAAACGGGGCCCATAGTTTTGGCACTTCATCTCCTAGGGTTAGGGTTTTGGCTGTTTAGGATTTCCAATTGTTTCTAAATAATAAATAGGCCCTCGAGCCTCATTGTAACTCAGTTCAGAGGCCTGTAGCCACCACATCTCTTCTCGGGAATAGCTACCGACACCTAGCTAGTTTTATTTCCATTATGTACGTAAGCAAATTTCAGTTCTTTGATATTAATGAAATGAAGTGTTATTTCCGCTGCATCTCTGTATTTATGGTTATATGTTTATTTTGTTGCATTTCTGCATAAATCCGGATCAGTGGTATCGGAGGGGTCTGATTTTTCTCGATCCTTCTTTGCATGTCCCCAACGAAGTTGGGGTATAAGGAGTTAGGGCTCGATCTGGTAGAACCTTTGCAAGATCAGCCTCTCAAACACTGATAGATGCCCATGGGGGACGAAAAGAAAGATGAGGGAGCAGGACATCCTATCAAAATATTTCTCGAGGAGGCCCTCGAAAAACAAAGGAGCGCGATGATGGATAACTTTGCCCAGATCCTTCAACGGCTGCCCACCGACGGCGCATCTGCATCTAGCAGCCACTCTGGAGGTGCGACTCCTTTTAAGGTACAAGTAAATTTTGACATTCCCATATTTGAGGGTCAAATAGATGCAAATGTCGTAGATAGATGGTTGAATCTATTAGAAGTATATTTCTCGATTCATGACTTTTCCGACTAGGAGAAGATTATTTTTGCACTCCTCAAAGCTACCCCCCATGTCAAGGACTGGTGGGAAACCCACTGTGAGGAAAAGGACGAGACAGAACCCTATCTGTTCTCGGTCGTACCCACTAAGAATTATTTCCGAGATGCCATCAAGGAACAATACTATCCCATGGGAAGCTATGAGGACAAGTACATACAATGGACCACGTTGCGACAACAAAGAGATCAAGATGTGCATGAGTTGACGAATCTGTTCCATACCCTGCGCACCAAGTAGGGTATCAAAGATTCAAAGAAACATCTGGTGCTAAAGTATCGCAGTTGTCTGCACATATACATTCAGGAGGAAATGGAGTTCCTCGACATTTCCTCGCTTGGTATGGCATACTGATATGCTGCCAAGATTGAGCATAAATTCAAACAGAAGAAGCGAGACTTTGGTTCTGCGAATCAAAAGCAAGGGAAAGGTGCTCCTAAACCACAAAACAAAGGACAAAGCCAAGGCATGGTGACTCAAGACAACTTGTCGAAGCTACAAGCAAAGAACAACACCGCAAAGCCAAAGAACGACACGGGAAAGTGGTGTGAGTTACATAAGAGCTCCACTCACAACACAAGTGAGTGTCGGGCCAAGCAGTCACTGGTGGCCGAGATGAGGGCTTCTGACTCAGATGCATGCTCCGACTCTGAATCAGAACCTGACAAGGGGAATGACAAAGGGAAACAGATTATTGATGCGGAGCCCAATGCCATTGTTGCCACTACAAAGATCCAGAAGGAGGAACCGGAAGATCTAGAGGAGGAGGAACGTCTCTTCCACTCCCACGTGTGGGTAAATGGTTCCCTGGTACAGTTCATTGTCGACAATGGGAGCCAAAATAACCTCATTTCAGCAAATGCAGTGAAGCAATTGGGCTTGCCGACCACAGCTCACCCACATCCATACACCATCGGGTGGCTTCACCAAGGACGAGACCTCCGCGTCACCCAACAGTGCCGCCTTCCCTATAGCATCAAGCCCTTCACGAATGAGGTATTATGTGACGTTGCTCCTATTGATGTTTCTGATGTATTATTAGGACAACCATACTTGTGGAAGCGTCATGTTGTGTATGAGTCTCGGCCTCGCGCTATTATTGTTACTTTGGGAAATAAGTTGTACAGGATACCAGAGGTACCACCTCCTGCCTCTATCTCTTTGGTTACTGCAAAACAATGCAGTAAGCTCATTTCCCAAACCAGAAAATTAGTTTTCCTGATGATCTGCCCCCAGGGAAAGAAGAAGATTGTGGCCATGACCCCCAAACAAGGCTCCTCTGCACGACAACAACAAATGGATAAGGTTGTGGAGGAGTACGGGGACATCTTCATCTCTGTTCTGTAGAATGATGAAATCAAGAGGCAGGTTCAGGAGCTGCTGCAGAAAGGTCACATCCGACCAAGTTCATCACCCTATGGGAGCTCGATCGTGTTGGTACAGAAGAAGGATGGGATGTGGAGACTCTGTATTGACTATCGAGTGCTGAAAAAGATCATTGTCCGGAATAGGTACCCGATCCCACGGATTGATGACCTTCTGGACCAACTCAAAGGTGAAAAATATTTCAGCAAGATTGACTTGAAGTCTGGGTATCACCAGGTACCAATTAAACCCTCTGATGTGTGGAAGACTGCCTTCAAAGCCAAGGAATGCCTTTTTGAATGGCTGGTCATGCCTTTCGGGTTGACGAATGCTCCCGCAACCTTCATGAGGATGATGGACGACATCTTGCGGCCATTCACCAACTCATTTGTAGTGGTGTACTTGGATGACAATCTGATCTTCAGCAAGACTTGGGAAGAGCACCTTCACCACATCCGACAAGTCCTCCAAACACTACGACAACACAAGTTGTGTGCCAATTTGGAGAAGTGCACTTTTGGCATGACCCGGAGTTCAATATACAGGATACATTATTGATGAAGGGGGTGCATGTGGATCCAGCCAAGATCCAAGTCATTCAGGATTGGCCAGCCCCGACCACTATAACAGAGCTTCGCAGCTTTCTGGGTCTTGCTAATTTCTACTGTAGGTTCGTGTTGGGATTCTCTCATATCACTTGGCCCCTGATTCAAGTCACCAAGGGAGGAGCGAGAGAAAAATTCTTTGGTCGGAACCTCAACAGAAGGCGTTCAAAGAATTGAAAAATCGCCTCTGTTCTGCCCTAGTGCTCACATTACCAGACTTGCAACAACCATTTGAGATCGAAGCATATGCCTCTGACAATGTTATTGGGGCAGTTCTTACTCAACAGGGACATCCAGTGGCCTATCACAGTGAGACATTATCTGACACAGTTCGCAAGTATCCCACTTATGACAAAGAAATGTATTCCATTGTGCAAGCTTGTCGACAATGGAAGCATTACATTTTGGGGAAGGAAATAATCATCCACATAGACCATCGGCCCCTGCAGTTCATACAGACACAAGGGAAGTTGCAGAATGATCGCCATCAGAAGTGGTCCACATATCTGCAACAGTTTCATTTGAACATCAAGTACAAGAAGGGTAGCACCAATAATGTTGCAGACTGCCTCAGCCGACCACCAATCATGGCGTTCACCACCGTTCTCAACTCTTGTGGGCACGAGACTTCTGATTGGTTGCTTCTCTACGAGAGTGACCCAGAATTTGGCCACACTTCCAAGGCACTCTTGGGGGGTACGCAAGTTCCAAATTTTCACCTCCAAGATGCACTTTTATGTCACCTGAGACACCTTTGTTTTCCTTCAAGCGAGCGTGCCAAGATGATATGGGAAGCACACTACAGTCGAGTTGTTGGGCATTTCAGGGTCGAGAAAACAGTAGCAGTACTACAGAAGTATTTCTATTGGCCGAACCTTTGAAAGGATGTCGAGAATCACATCAGATCCTGCACTGCTTGTGCCATTTCCAAACCGACCATCAAGAAGCAAGGCCTACATACTCCGCTACCTACCCCTAGTCGACCTTGGGAATCCATCTCCATGGATTACATGTCGGGCCTGCCTTCTACTAAGCATGGAAATGACTGTGTTTTCGTGGTCGTCGACATATTCTCAAAGATGGCCATTATGTCGGCCTGCAAGAAGAATATCACAGCAGAAGCCACTACTAAACTCTTGTTTGAACGAGTGTAGGTGCACTTTAGGATCCCACAGTCTATCATGTCAGATCGGGATAGAAGGTTCCTCAACTCATTTTGGTCCAGCCTCTGGTAAATGTTGGACACCAAGTTCACCAAGTCTACAGCTTTCCATCCCCAAACAAATGGCCAGACAGAGGTCGTCAACAGAATGATTGTACACATTCTACGCATGTACAATTAAAAGCTTTCTCGCACATGGGACGAGAGCCTCCCCTATGTACAACATAGTTATAACCGGGCTCTCCACAGTTCAATCAGCCATAGCCCCTTTCAGGTGGGCTTGGGATTCCAGCCACTATGTCCCATTGACGCAGCCACGCCATTTGCGGCTACTCAAGCTGATTCGGCTCATGTTTAATCTGAAGCTGACAAATAAAATAGCTTCATCAAGCGCATTCAACACATCCACCAATAGGTTCATTATATATTGGACAGAGCCAATGCCAAGTACAAGCAACGCCATGATCAACATCGGGTGCCACACAACTTCCAGGTGGGCGACAAAGTATGGCTACATTTGCAGAAGGAGCGCCTCACTGGACCCCACCGCAAGCTTCACCCGCTTCGATACGGGTCGTACACCATCACCAAGGTTGTAGGGAATAATGCCTTTGAGCTCAGTATTCCACCATTCCTTGGTCTGCACCCAGTCTTCAATGTGGATCACATTCATCCTTACTTCCCACCTCTACTGGACGCCTCTGACATTGCAGAACAACTCACACCACGGAGTTAAACCCATACTGCATGGAACAGGCCACCACAGATTGTATCATGGACATGAAAATCAAGAACACTCACCAACAGAAGATCCAACTGTATCGGGTTGTCAAGGCGCGACTCTTGCCACCGGGGGAAAGTGGTTCACTAGGGACCAAGTTCAGCAGAAATTTCCTCATCTCATGGAGGAACTTAACGCAATGGGGACCATTGCTTCCTAAGGGGGGAGGAATGATCCAAGTGGATATTGGTGCTCACCCACCTATTCCACTTGGGGCCCCACCATTGTCTCTTTCAGTTTTTCAGTTTCGGCACAACTTACTATTTTTAGCAGTTTTTCAGGTCCTGAAATTCCGGAGCCATTTTGAGGCCCTAAACGACGTTTTTTGGGAAAACAGGGAGCAACATGGGTCCATGGAACCATGGACCCATGTTTCTCACTCGAAATTTGTAGTCCTCGGATAGATATTTCTAACGAGGTATGGTATGTGTCAAATAGAGATCGTATGCCAAAGTTACGTCCCCGGGAAGTTGAAACACCAATTTACCCAAACGGGGCCCATAGTTTTGGCACTTCATCTCCTGGGGTTAGGGTTTTGGCTGTTTAGGATTTCCAATTGTTTCTAAATAAAAAAATAGGCCCTTGAGCCTCATTGTAACTCATTTCAGAGGCCTGTAGCTGCCACATCTCTTCTCAGAGATAGCTACCAACGCCCTAGCTAGTTTTATTTCCATTCTGTCTATAAGCAAATTTCAGTTCTTTGATATTAATGAAATGAAGTGTTATTTCCACTGCATATCTATATTTATGGTTATATGTTTATTCTGTTGTGTTCTTGCATAAATCCGGATCAGTGGTATCAGAGAGGTCTTCTTTTTCTCGATCCTTCTTTGCATGTCCCCAACGAGGTCAGGGTATAAGGAGTTAGTGCTCGATCTGGTGTAACCTTTGCAAGATCAGCCTCGCAAACCTCGACGGACGCCCATGGGGGATGAAAAGAAAGATGAAGGAGCAGGAGATCCTATCAAAATATTGCTCGAGGAGGCCCTCGAAAAACAAAGGAACGCGATGATGGATAAATTTTCCCAGATCCTTCAACGACTGCCCACCGATGGCGCATCTGCATCCAGCAGCCACTCTAGAGGTGCGACTCCTTTTAAGGTAAAGGTAAATTTTGACATTCCCATATTTGAGGGTCAAATAGATGCAGATACTGTAGATAGATGGTTGAATCTATTAGAAGGATATTTCTCGGTTCATGACTTTTCCGACAGGGAGAAGATTATTTTTGCACTCCTCAAAGTTGCCCCCCATGTCAAGGACTGGTGGGAAACCCACTGTGAGAAAAAGGATGAGATAGAACCCTCTCTGTTCTATGTCATACCCACTTGGAATTCTTTCTGAGATGCCATCAAGGAACAATATTGTCCCGTGGGAAGCTATGAGGACAAGTACATACAATGGACCATGTTGCGACAACAAAGGGATCAATATGTGCATGAGCTGACGAATCTGTTCCATACCCTGCGCACCAAGTTGGGTATCAAATATTTAGAGAAACATCTAGTGCTAAAGTATCGTAGTTGTCTACACGGATACATTCAGGAGGAAATGGAGTTCCTCGACATCTCCTCGCTTGGTACGGCATACCGATATGCTGCCAAGATTGAGCATAAATTCAAACAGAAGAAGTGAGACTTTGGATCTACGAATCAAAAGCAGGGGAAAGGTGCTCCCAAACCGCAAAACAAAGGACAGAGCTAAGGCATGGTGACTCAAGACAACCTGTCGAAGCCACAAACAAAGAACAACACCACAAAGCCAAAGAAGGACATGGGAGAGTGGTGTGAGTTCCATAAGAGCTCCACTCACAACACAAGTGAGTGTTGGGCCAAGCAGTCGCTAATGGCCGAGATGAGGGCTTCTGAGTCAGATGCATGCTCTGACTCTGAATCAGAACCTGACAAGGGGAATGACAAAGAGAAATATATTATTGATGCAGAGCTCAATGCCATGGTTGCCACTATGAAGATACAGAAGGAGGAACCGGAAGATCCAAAGGAGGAACGTCTCTTCCACTCCCATATGTGGGTAAAGGGCTCCCCAGTACAATTCATTTTCGATAATGGGAGCCATAAGAACCTCATGTCAGTAGACGCAGTGAAGCGGTTGGGCTTAACGACCATAGCTCACCCACATCCACACACCATCGGGTGGCTTCACCAAGGACGTGACTTCGCGCTGTTATTGTTACTTTGGGAAATAAGTTGTACAGGATACCAGAAGTACAACCTCCTACCGCTATCTCTTTGGTTACTACAAAACAATGCAGTAAGCTCATTTCCCAAACTAGGAAATTCGTTTTCCTGATGATACGCCCCCAGGGCAAGAAGAAGACTGTGGCCACGATCCCTAGACAGGGCTCCTCTGCACGACAACAACAAATGGATAAGGTTGTGGAGGAGTATGGGGACATCTTCACCTCACCCACAGGGGTTCCTCTGCACTGTCAGGTCAAGCACCTGATTTATCCAACCCCAAGTGCGCTGCTACCCAATGGACCGATCTATTGGCGCTTTGTTCTGGAGAACGATGAAATCAATAGGCAAATTTAGGAGCTGCTATAGAAAGGTCACATCCGACCAAGTTCATCGCCCTGTGGGAGCCCGATCGTGTTGGTACAGAAGAAGGATGGGACGTGGAGACTCTGTATTGACTATCGGGTGCTGAATAAGATCACTGTCCGGAATAGGTACCCGATCCCACGGATTGATGACCTTCTGGACCAACTCAAAGGTGCAAAATATTTCAGCAATATAGACTTGAAGTCTGGGTATTACCAGGTACCAATTGAACCCTCTAATGTGTGGAAGATTGCCTTCAAAGCCAAGGAAGGCATTTTCGAATGGATGGTCATGCCTTTCGGGTTGACGAATGCTCCCGCAACCTTCATGAGGATGATGGAAGACATCTTGCGGCCATTCACCAACTCATTTGTAGTGGTGTACTTGGATGACATTCTAATATTCAGCCAGACTTGGGAAGAGCACCTTCACCACATCCGAAAAGTCCTCCAAACACTGCGACAACACAAGTTGTGTGCCAATTTAGAGAAGTGCATGTGGATCCCGCCAAGATCCAAGTCATTCGGGATTGGCTAGCCCCAACCACTATAATAGAGCTTCGCAGCTTTATGGGTCTTGCTAATTTCTACCATAGGTTCGTGTTGGGATTCTCTCATATCCCTTGGCCCTTGAGTCAAGTCACCAAGGGAGGAGCGAGAGCAAAATTCTTTTGGTTGGAACCTCAACATAAGGCGTTCACAGAATTGAAAAATCGCCTCTGTTCTGCCCTAGTGCTCACATTATCAGACTTACAACAGCCATTTGAGATCGAGATAGATGCCTCTAACAATGCTATTGGGGCAGTTCTTACTCAACAGGGACATCCAGTGGCCTATCACAGTGAGACATTGTCTGACACAGTTCGCAAGTATCCCACTTATGAAAAAGAAATGTATTCTATTGTGCAAGCTTGTCAATAATGGAAGCATTACATTTTGGGGAAGGAAACAATCATCCACACAGACCATCAGCCCTACAGTTGATACAAACACAAGGGGAGTTGTAGAATGATCGCCATTAGAAGTGGTCCACATATCTGCAACAGTTTCATTTGAACATCAAGTACAAGAATGGTAGCACCAATAATGTTTTAGACTGCCTCAGCCAACCACCGTTCGTGGCACTCACCACCGTTCTCAACTCTTATGGGCACGAGACTTCTGATTGGCCGCTTCTCTACGAGAGTGACCCAGAATTCAGCCACACTTACAAGGAACTCTTGGGGGCTACGCAAGTTCCAAATTTTCACCTCCAAGATGCACTTTTATGTCACCTGGGACACCTTTGTGTTCCTTCAAGCGAGCGTGCCAAGATGATATGGGAAGCACACTACAGTCAAGTCGTTGGGCATTTCGGGGTCGAGAAAATAGTAGCAGTACTGCAGAAGTATTTCTATTGGCCGAACCTTCGAAAGGATGTCGAGAAGCACATCAAATCCTGCACTGCTTGTGCCATTGCCAAATCGACCATCAAGAAACAAGGCCTATATACTCCGCTACCTACCGCTAGTCGACCTTGGGAATCCATCTCCATGGATTACATCTCGAACCTGCCTTCTACTAAGCATGGAAATGACTGTGTTTTCGTGGTCGTCGACAGATTCTCAAAGATGGCCATTATGGCGGCTTGCAAGAAGAATATCACAGTAGAAGCCACTGCTAAACTCTTATTTGAACGAGTGTGGGTGCACTTTGGGATCCCACAGTCTATCATCTCAGATCGGGATAGCAAGTTCCTCAGCACATTTTGGTCCAGCCTCTGGTCAATGTTGGACACCAAGCTCACCAAGTCCACATCTTTCCATCCCCAAACAAATGGCCAGACAGAGGTCGTCAACAGAATGATTGTACACATTCTACGCATGTACAATTCAAAGCATCCACGCACATGGTACGAGAGCCTCCCTATGTACAACATAGTTATAACCGGGCTCTCCACAGTTCAATCGGCCATAGCCCCTTTCAGGTGGGCTTGGGATTCCAGCCACTATGTCCCATTGACATAGCCATGCCATTTGCGGCTACTCAGGCCGATTCGGCTCATGTCCAGTCTAAAGCTGACAAATCAAATAGCTTCATCCAGCGCATTCAACACATCCGCCAACAAGTTCATGATATATTGGACAGAGCTA
The DNA here is from genome assembly GCA_034641835.2 of Pinus albicaulis. Classification (NCBI taxonomy): domain Eukaryota; kingdom Viridiplantae; phylum Streptophyta; class Pinopsida; order Pinales; family Pinaceae; genus Pinus; species Pinus albicaulis. The sequence goes on from CM076584.1 coordinate 1,136,992,993, forward strand.
ATGCCAAGTACAAGCAACGCCATGATCAACACCGGGTGCCACGCAACTTCCAGGTGGGCGACAAAGTATGGCTACATTTACAGAAGCAGCACCTCACTGGACCCCACTGCAAGCTTCGCCCGCTCCGATACGGGTCGTACACCATCACCAAGGCTGTAGGGAAAAATTCCTTCGAGCTCAGTGTTCCACCATTCCTTGGTCTGCACCCAGTCTTCAATGTGGATCGCCTTTGTCCTTACTTCCCACCTCTACTGGACACCTCTGACATTGCAGAACAACTCACACCAACGGAGTTCAACCTAGACTGCATGGAACAGGCCACCATAGATTGTATCATGGACATGCAAATCAAGAACACTCGCCAACAGAAGATCATGGAAAATTTTAGGGGCGAATTTTAGCCCAAAGGCAAAATTTAAGGGATTTTAGATTTTAGAGGGGCGAATTTCTTATATAAAACCTATTTTGTATAGTTTTACATAATTAGCCCCAAAATTATTTTAAAAATAATTAATTATTATACTTTAGCCAAAAGAAATAAGAGTGCATAAAAACTGAAAAACTGGATTCGCCTCTGCATTTACTAGTCTGCACGGGTTTGGACTGTATTCACCCCCGATTTACCATATTCGAGGGTTTTGGAACGATTTTCGCCCCCAATATCTAGTATGGTTGCAGGTAAAACTTGCCCCCAATATCCAGTATGGCAGGGTAACGGTTGCTTGTGTTGGGTGGGCTGCACATGTCGACATAATGGTGGAGCACAAAGTCTGCGAGTGAGACAATGAGTTCTCGATATAATTACTATGACATTTACAGTACATTGATTTCATAAAAATTGTGTTTGTATCATCGTTTTTTACAGGGATGAATGTAGCTAGATGCAATGTTTTTATTCCTGAATGTTTTTAACCATGCACTACTGAGTCAATTGCTCATGGGTTTTGGCAGTAGGTGCACCTCCTCCTGATCACCCGCAAACTGACCAGCACAATCCATGAAGTGAACGACTCTCCGCATGATCCTGTACACGACTCTCCACTAGCACGGTTGAGGGCTCCGATTTTGTTGGCACCCAACTGTTTGGCATTGAAGGCACCAAGCAAACAACTCCACAGAGCAGTTTTCTCTATGAAGTCTCATTGTTCATCCAGACCCAGACATCCGCCAAGAAGGTCAACCAAGAAAATAACCTCATACAGCAGCATCAGACTCAACCGGCATATTCTTGTGCAGTATCAGGCTCAACTGGCATTACATGCGAGCGATTTTCTGAAAGAGTTGGTAGTCCCTATTACATGGCACCAGAAATCCTGAAGTGGAACTATGGACGAGAGGTTGATGTGTGGAGTGCAGGGGTTATTATGTACATTTTATTGTGTGGAGTGCCACCATTCTGGGCTGGTATGCAAAACATGCAACAAAATGGTTTCCAGGCTCTTCAATATCACATGCTCTGCATAAAATTGACTTTTAATTTTGTAGTGCATTTCATTGATATTCTTCCTGTTTGTTCAGAGGATTTTAGTAGAAATATTTTGTGACCAATTTATGTCTCTTTCTTGAATGATAAAATCTTACAGTGTAGGGAATTTGTATTGAGTATTCTGTGCAAATTGTATACAGAAACGGAGCAAGGGTTGCTCAGGCCATTCTTCCGGGTCAGATAGATTTCAAAAGAGATCCATGGCCAAAAGTTTCTGAGCATGCCAAGGGCCTTTTCTGGCAGATGCTTGAGCCTGATCCTAAGATTCAGCTAACTGCTCAACAAGTGCTTATTGAAATTCTTATTTAAAATTCATTTTGCTATGGAAGCAGGCATGGGTACGACTTTGAATGTAGAAAAACCCAAGAAGGGTTGAACTGTAGCAATATTTGGCGGGGGGATGTTGGGCTTGCTGTAAGTGAATCACATTTCTGAATTTTTCCTTTTTGGGATCAACATGATGAGTTTATTGTTTAATTTCATGTTAGACATTTGACCTGGGCTTAACTACGCAGGCTGCTAAAGGGGTAAGAATTGCAGGAGCTTCTCGAATAATTGGAATCGATTTAAACAGTGGCAGATTTGAAAAAGGTTGTAAATTTTGCAAGTATTGATTCAAGCATCCTGTCTAATTATCTAGAACCTTGCAAGATTAAAGATAAACTATATTCAAATGTCTTTACGTACCTGTAAAAGGAAAATTGTGAACTGAAAACCATAAGATGGATTTTGGGTAAGTTATCCTAGAAGGGTTCAGTTAACATTTATTTGGAGCCATGTTCTCTTACTCCAATTTGCATATCCAACATGTTAAGATTACATGGTACTTGAAATTCATGACAATTGAGTTAAATTCATTCATCAAGTTGTGTTGTTTGTGATACAATGGCATCACAAAGAGCATCACAAAAACCTACTGCAAGCAGTGTGTTCCTGACCCTATCTGAGCCTAACAATTGGTTAATTATGAACTCATGAAGTATGAATCATATAATATTTAACCAAGTTTTATTTTAAGTTTTTAAACTTCAGTGCCATTTCCATTACGTATGGTCTATCATGACATTTCGAGTGACTGATCATGAAAAACTTGTGTCTATTTGAAATTCTTGCATCTATTCTTCAGCTTTTGTTGCATAGATAGAATGCCCTTGGTTGATGTGGCATCTAATCAACTATGTTTCCGTACATTTTCCATAAAACTTAGATTTATTTTTGGGTTGTTAATATGATGTATGAGAATAGAAATATTTGACAAAACTTATTGCTCTCTAAAATTGAATTCAACATTTTACATCATTGTTAAATATACATTATCAGATTCCCTTGTGAAATTGCATTGACAGTTTGTGCTTATGGTAAATATCCATGAAAAATCATGACATGGCGCCCTTAGAAAAAAAGATATGGAGGTAAATCGATAACATTTTCCGTTATTGGACTAATTACATGTGCTAGTGGTGACTATGAGAAATGTTATCACCTTCTTTGTACCTGCTACGAGAAGTTTCCAGATCCATCCTGAAGGTGATCAGTTTGAAAATTTGGAATGAGAACGGGGGATGCAAGTTAAATGGATGTTGTCATAATGGGCTTGTTTGCTGGGTTAGTTAGGTTCAGATTTTGCTTAAACAATAAGAAAAATGCCCATTAGGCCTGGTAGTGCTCCATATGAAGATCCAGCAGGGAACTGGTATTCGATTTTGAGGTATGTATATCTACTTCACATCAAATCAGATTCATCCTCCTGTTTTTCTTTTCAAATTTGTGCTCTGCTACAAGGCTGTGATTGTATTGGCATTTGCAGAAATGGTTTGGGATGCTTAATGGGAAACAAATTAGGGTCAGGTGTGTATTCTAGGAAATCTTCATCTTGGAAGAATGGGATTTACTACAATTGAATCTTACTGCCCATAAGCTACAATTACTACTAGAAGAATCTCCCAGCAGGTTTCTTTGATAGAGCAGCGAATTCTCAGGGCAGTGAATGCACAGCTCACATCACTCTTCATGGCATTCCCAACCTGTAAATTTCTTCATGTCGTAGGAGGGTTAGTTTAATTGTGTAAAAGTAGGAGTGTTGTGATTGTTGCTTTTGAATATTGCATCATAAAAACGCTGGCTTGGACTTTGAGGTAGTGAAAAGCTTGCAACTTGCAAGCATTGAGGAAATCTTCTACAGCCAAAACTTGCCACAGAGGATAAGGATTTTACACGGCATACCTAGCTTGAGCTTCCAAGGGTTACCTCGTGGTTGGGAATCATGAACATTAACTAGGTCAAGATAAATAACTGGACAGAATTCACCATTACTTGTGGAGCCAATCTACTTAAGAAATGCTTCCTGATAATCAATTTCCCAAACTAAAATTTATATATTTATATTCACCACTTTCATATCAATCATTTTCCCGCCCCAGACTGTAGGATGAACATCACAGGACCAGTCAACAGTGAAGTAATAGGAAGTCTCCGAGCCAGAGACATACTCCCTCAGTCCAGGGTGCCAGCCTCCATGCTGAGTATTTTTCTTGTTACTTTGCATTGGAGGCGTAAGAGCAAGGGCATCAAAAAGTTTGCTGCTTGCTCTTCTTGTTACGATTCATAAAATGAGATGTAATTTGTTAAATTGTATGTTAACCACCTTTAGAGGAACTGATTTGGTTTTGTGGAAGTGTTGAAAACTGCAAATGTAGTGCCCCGAGTTGATTCAAGTTCTGAGAATGGCTTCCTTTACAACACAAGATTTCCTATAGATCCTCTCAAACGCCAGTATTGGATTTCTTTCTTCATCCGCAGCTTCCTATACACCCTCTCCGACACAACACTTCTGTTACTGAGATCTCCGTTTATCATGTGCTATGTTCAATTGCTGGGTAGCAAAAGATTTTTCGTGCAAGTTTCTGCTGGATCGGTCCTCATAGATTTCAGATCCATCTGCTATGTTCCTATACTGTAGTTGGAATGGTAAGAAATACGTTTATATGTTAAGCTTGCATCACCTAGAAACAGAGTATTAATTGAGATAGGTCACTGAACTTCAGAGGTTATGGATTTACCAATATAAGCATCCTTATCACATTGCAGAGGATGGGAAAACATTTTTTTGTTTTCTAAAAGTTGTTCCCATTTGTAGTTCAAGTTAAAAAAAAATATCCGATTCTACTGGCTTTTCTTTTCAGGCGCCGGATATGCCAAGGGAAAAGCACAGTAACGTCAAATATGAAGAGGTGAATAACAGAACACTGTCATAATAATTTTAAATAAGGAAACTCAAAAATTTCTGGACTGATGTTATTTGAAGTAAATCCTTATGCAGGAGTTTATTAAAATTTCACGAGGAGTGAAGCTCTTTACTTGCAAATGGGTACTGGAAAATAGGCAAGCAAAAGCACTTAGATGTCTCTGCCATGGTCAGCATCAAATAGCTTTCCTATTTATTTTACAGATTCGACATTATAACGGAACCTTAATCATGATTTCGTATATTCTTAGAGAGGGGTTTGACTGTTTTGTCTCCAGAGATATGCATACACTGTCCTTTTGGATTGGGACCTGTGATTTAGGATTTCAGGTCTATAATGTGTAATTTGTTTCTTCTCATGATTGCAGGCTATGGAATAGAGTGCAGAATTTTCATGGAAGGTATTTGGAATGTGACTATCAGTGGTTAACTTGGGTCCATGGACTATAACTGAATATGAAAAAGATGTTAGCTAAACAAGAATATTTTGTAGAGATTATGAATTTTCTTATTTTCAAAACTTATTTACCCACTTGAAACTGCTCACAGATACAGGAATGAGGCTTGCAAAGGCCGGGTATGCAGTATTTGGTATAGACTCTGAAGGACATGGCAAATCTACAGGAACACGATGCTACATAAAAAGCTTCGATGACCTTGTAGTCGAGTGTGCAACATTTTTCAGGAGCGTCGCTGGTATGTGTAATTGGGATCCTTTTATGCATGCACTATATAAAAATGTTATGGTGATTTATGTTCACTTCGAGTTTTATGACATCCATAGTGGTGGATAGTGAGAAGACGGTATGTGAATTAGACTTAGAGAATTGTATGAGATATGCAGTTGTGCATAGTAACAAGCCAGTATGGAAATTACATTACAGATCGCGTTGAGTATAGGGAGAAAGCGAGGTTCGTTTATGGTGAATCAATGGGGGGAGTCATTGCACTTCTCATCCATCGAAAGCAACCTAACTATTGGAGTGGTGTTGTGCTTTTTTCCCCCATGTGCAAGGTACAATTTGTAAATAATTCACATAACTCTAGTTGCAGAGATATGCTTTCTACAGTTTACTCTTCGATGGTAAATTCTGTTTCCCATCAAACATTTTTGGAGTGGTGTTGTGCTTGTTGCTCTTATGTTTATGTGTAAGGTATAAATCATAAATAATTCACATATCGCAGTTGCAGAAATTAAAATATGCTTTATACAGTTCATATGGGCAGATGGTAAACTCTATTTCCTATGTAGTTCAAAATTTGTTGAGTGTGATTTTCAATGAGCTGTGTTGGTCACATTTCTGAATTTATGTCAATTATAAATTTTGAGAAAATTTTGGAATTTGAAAATTTGAAAGAGGAGTCAATTGTTTGTTTGACCCTTATCTTGATTGTCATCTTGGAATTTATGTTGATAGCAGCTTTAGAAAATATCTTGAAATTAGATTAGACATGAGTGCAGGTGAGGTCCAAAGAGTTTTTCTTCATCAGTCTCACCTGACTTAGGAGCATATTGCGCAGAAGACTTTGGACGAAGTCGAGTATATATATATTACATTTGTGTCTCTGTAAGATGTATAAAGATCCAGACCTGTTAACCTCGTATAGCTTGTCCTCCAATGAGTGCTAAAGAGCGAGTGATCTTTTTAATGGACACAAAATTTCGAACTTCTGAAGTATTTTTATTGTTACTTTGCATTTGCAATAGAAAAAGGATGTGATCAGCTTCAATTTTTTGGTGATTCTATGTTAGTCATCAACTGGGTAAAAGAGGTGCAACAATGTCGGAATATCATTCTTGCTAATCTATTGGAAGATTTATTGAGGATAAGGCACACTTTTAACTTTCTATTGCCTTCAAACTTCACATATACAAGGAAAGAAATGGCGCCACACATCGGTTATCTAAAGCGAGCTGTGCTTTGAATAGGGGGCTCTGGTTGATCACTGAGTACAGTGATGTTGAGCACTTCAGTTTTTACCTCCGACCATATATAGATAATCAACAACTTTTTGCAGCAATCTAATGTCTCCTTTTTGTTATTTATGGTTATAACTTTTTGTGTTGGAAAAAACATTGTCTCATAACTGGAGAGTCCTTTAATTTGTATTGTTTAGCTCTTAAAGTTTGGGAACTCTGTTTTTGTATGCAACTGCTAAAATGTAAAATTAGGCCTAAGAGGGCAAACTGCAAACACTTTAAACCAAATGAATACACATTGATAGATGTGTACATGTAAAATGAAAAAAAAAAACCAACAGGAGCACAAAGTCTGTGAGACAATGAGTTCTCGATATAATTACTATGACATTTACAGTGCATTGATTTCATCAAAAATGTGTTTGTATCATCATTTTTTATTGGGATGAATGTAGCTAGATGCAATGTTTTTATTCCTGAATGTTTTTAACCATGCACTACTGAGTCAATTTCTCATGGGTTTTGGCAGTAGGTGCACATTTAATTACTAGGTCAAGAAAAATAACTGGACAGAAATCACCATTACTTGTGGAGTCAATCTACTTAAGAAATGCTTCCTGATAATCAATTTCCCAAACCAAAATTTATATACTTATATTCACCATTTTCATATCAATCATTTTCCCGCCCCAGACTGCAAGATGGAAATCACAGGACCAGTCAACAGTGAAGTACTAGGAGGTCTCCGAGCCAGAGACATATTCCCTCAGTCCAGGGTGCCAGCCTCCATGCTGAGTATTTTTCTTGTTACTTTGCATTGGAGGCGTAAGAGCAAGGGCATCAAAAAGTTTGTTGCTTGCTCTTCTTGTTACGATTCATTAAATGAGATGTAATTTGTTAAATTGTATGTTAACCACCTCTGGAGGAACTGATTTGGCTTTGTGGAAGTGTTGAAAACTGCAAATGTAGTGCCCCGAGTTGATTCAAGTTCTGAGAATGGCTTCCTTTACAACACAAGACTTCCTATAGATCCTCTCAAACGCCAGTATTGGATTTCTTTCTTCATCCGCGGCTTCCTGTACACCCTCTCCGACACAACACTTATGTTACTGAGATCTCCATTTATCATGTGCTATGTTCAATTGCTGGGTAGCAAAAGATTTTTCGTGCAAGTTTCTGCTGGATCGGTCCTCATAGATTTCAGATCCATCTGCTCTGTTCCTATACTGTAGTTGGAATGGTAAGAAATATGTTTATATGTTAAGCTTGCATCACTTAGAAACAGAGTATTAATTGAGAGAGGTCACTGAACTTCAGAGGTTATGGATTTACCAATATAAGCATCCTTATCACATTGCAGAAGATGGGAAAAGTTTTTTTCATGTTTTCCAAAAGTTGTTCCCATTTCTAGCTCAAGTTAAAAAAAAATATCCGATTCTACTGGCTTTTCTTTTCAGGCGCCGGATATGCTAGGGGAACAGCACAGTAACGTCAAATATGAAGAGGTGAATAACAGAACACTGTCATAATAATTTTAAATAAGGAAGCTCAAAAATTTCTGGACTGATGTTATTTGAAGTAAATCCTTATTCAGGTGTTTATTAAAAGTTCACGAGGAGTGAAGCTCTTTACTTGCAAATGGGTATCGGCATATAGGCAAGCCAAATCCCTTATATGTCTCTGCCATGGTCAGCATTAAATAGATTTCCTATTTATTTTACAGATTCAACATCATAACAGAACCTTAATCATGATTTCGTATATTCTTAGAGAGGAGTTTGACTATTTTGTCTCCAGAGATATGCATACAATGTCCTTTTGGATTGGGACCTGTGATTTAGGATTTCGGGTCTATAATGTGTAATTTGTTTCTTCTCATGATTGCAGGCTATGGAATAGAGTGCAGCATTTTCATGGAAGGTATTTGCAATGTGACTATCCGTGGTTAACTTGGCTCCATGGACTATAACTGAATATGAAAAAGATGTTAGCTAAATAAGAATATTTGGTAGAGCTTATGAATTTTCTTATTTTCAAAACTAATTAACCCACTTGAAACTACTCACAGATATAGGAATGAGGCTTACAAAGGTCGGGTATGCAGTATTTGGTATAGACTATGAAGGACATGGCAAATCTGTAGGAACACGATGCCACATAAAAAGCTTCAATGACCTTGTAGCTGACTGTGCAACATTTTTCAGGAGCATCACTGGTATGTGTAATTGGGATCCTTTTATGCATGCACTATATAAAAATGTTATGGTGATTTATGTTCACTTCGAGTTTTATGACATCCATAGTTGTGGATAGTGAGAAGACGGTATGTGAATTAGACTTAAAGAATTGTATGAGATATGCAGTTGTGCATAGTAACAAGTCAGTATGGAAATTACATTATAGATCGCGTTGAGTATAGGGAGAAAGCGAGGTTCGTTTATGGTGAATCAGTGGGGGGAGCCGTTGCACTTCTCATCCATCGAAAGAAACCTAACTATTGGAGTGGTGTTGTGCTTGTTTCCCCTATGTGCAAGGTACAATTTGTAAATAATTCACATAGCTCTAGTTGCATAGATCTGCTTTCTACAATTTACTCTTCGATGGTAAATTATGTTTCCCATCAAACATTTTGGAGTGGTGTTGTGCTTTTCGCTCTTATGTTTATGTGTAAGGTATAAATCATAAATAATTCACATATCATAGTTGCAAAAAATAAAATATGCTTTATACAGTTCATATGGGCAAATGGTAAAGTCTGTTTCCTATGTAGTTCAAAATTTGTTGAGTGTGATTTTTAATGAGCTGTGTTGGTCACATTTCTGAATTTATGTTAATTATAAATTTTGAGAACATTTTGGAATTTGAAATTTTGAAAGAGGAGCCAATTGTTTGTTTGACCCTTATCTTGATTGTCATCTTTGAATTTATGTTGATAGCAGCTTTAGAAAATATCTTGAAATTAGATTAGACATGAGTGCAGGTGAGGTCCAAAGATTTTTTCTTCAACAGTCTCACCTGACTCAGGAGCATATTGTGCAAAAGACTTTGGACCAAGTCGAGTATATATATATATTACATTTGTGTCTCTGTAATATGTATAAAGATCCAGACCTGTTAACCTCATATAGCTTGTCCTCCAATGAGTGCTAAAGAGCGAGTGATCTTTTTAATGGACACAAAATTTCAAACTTCTGAAGTATTTTTCTTGTTACTTTGCATTGGAGGTGTAAGAGCAAGGGCATCAAAAAGTTTGCTGCTTGCTCTTCTTATTATGATTCATAAAAGCTTGCTTATGCTCATTATCAATAGGTCTCCTATAATTGAAATTGAGCTCTATGTTTTGAAGCAACCTTGTCTTTCATGCTATATGATGTAAGTTTAGAATGGAAACAATACTTCTAACAGTATAAGACAAATGCATCCGAATGGCCAGTCCCTGACTAAGACATGTTTAGCTGCATTCTGTCACTAGTAATATCATGTCTACAATAGAATTTGACATTGATGCTTTTATTAAGTCTTTTTATATTTCAATCCACTAGACTTGGATTTGTAGGCAAACATACTGATCACAAATATGGCTGAATTAACTGTTCTTTTTAGTATACTAACGGCCTCCAAATTACATTCCATCAGGCCAATATATGTCTCCACACAATCCTGATCAGGGGCCATCTCTAACTGGTTGGAGGGTGCAGCGGTGGGAAAGTTTATGTCAGCAAGTTGCACTGCATCCCCTTTTTGAAAATTATAATACAAATTTTGGTGGACAAGCGCCAATGACAACAATCTGGACCACCAAAGTAAATAAGAGCATATCTCTAATAAAAGACTTCAAAGGTTCTCGACCCCTTGCTACACCTAGAAATTTGTCAGAGTCCCATGCATCGGTAGATTCAAATGGTGGAAATAGTGACAAATTCAACTCTGACCTAGCTAATCAGCAGAGTGACGTAAGGATGCTAGCAATAAATATATTTTCAGGTCATGGAGGGGAGGTTGCTTTTGCTTTTCGATATGGCGATGTTCATTTATTCTCTGGAAGTAGCTTTAATCTCATAGATTACTACTATGCCACAGTTGGGGTTTTTGTTGCCCTACCAGCTTTCTCTTCTACTAGCTGTTGTCTGGGCTCTGTTTGGCATGATAACAGAAAGGATTGCACTGTACTGAAGATTCTACGTATTCTACCTCCTCCTAGTCAAATTAGTCAAGGGAAAGGTAATGCAGTTGCCTGGGAACGAGCTATAGCAGACAGGTATGAAGTTGATTTTTCTTGTCATCTTGTTGCATCTCTATATTTATATTGTGGTTTATTTCACTAGCCTACGGTTTGATTATTCTTATCCATTACCAGATTTTGGTGCGGCCTCTCAGTTGGAGTTGATTGGTGGGATGCTGTTGGTTGTGCACAAAGTGCAGCTGAAGATGACATAGGTAGAATTAATGTACATTATCAAAAGGAAATAAGTTATGTGTTGGTGAAAGATAATTTAAGTGATGATGGGAAGCCTCTTATGTTAACAAACCTTTGTGACTCATTTGTATTCATTCAAACTGCAAAATGGGAGGAATACTCACAGACTACTATATTATAAATCCAAGTAGAATTTTTGATGCAAATGTTGTTTCTGCAATCGGAATATGTGTTCAAAGGTCCCCATCTGTGGTTTGACCCTGTTTGATAACAAGTTTAAAATGAGTTTTTGGCATCTCTTGATTCCAAGGATGTAGGTGGCAATTTGGTTGAACGTATTACATCACAGTGTTCCTCTTTTCATGGTCAGTTCATATAGATGTTTTGTATATTATGTTGGTAACACATGGTACAATTGTTCTTGTTCTAGTATTGAAATGTTGTGAAGCATATAATTTCATGAGATATTTCGACTATATTTTATTTTCTCAAATGATGAGTTGAACATGATGATGGAATTTGCTTTAGAAATTGAATACTTTGAGAAAACTAGGTTGTTTTAACCCCATCTTCATAATAGACCTTGGAGATTGGGTCAAACGACTAACACTCCCAAAGTTTTTCACCCTTATTAAAAAGGTGCTTGTTTATGCCAACACGACTTCAAAAGGGTGAAGTAGGACAAGTTACACAATCACACAGGCCTGAGTATGATAAAAAAATTCATTAAAAAAACTATTTTTTTGTTCAAAATTTCTAGTTTCTGTCAAATTTCTTGCCTGTCATTTTTCTTGGATAGCACAGCATGAACACAAAAGTTTTTGTGTGCCTGTAAAGTTTTAATTTTCAAAAAAAACTTAGTGTGGTTGGAGCCAAGGTGGGGATGAAACCTTGTACCAGCTCACCCACATCCAAATCTTCTCTATATGCCTTCTCTATCTTAAGATCCTCCTATATGGCCCCTCTATGGCCCTGATTTAGTGCTAAATGTGGGGGCAGAGTAACCTATTGAAAGGCCAAAGCCACTGCGGCAACATCTCCATTTTTTCCAAAACTTGTCCAAAATCACATCTTAGGTATACATGTCGATTTACCTTGTTGGAGTATCAATTGAGCTATGCTTATAGAACCAACTGCAGCAAGTATAATGAATAGGGAATTTACAGATCGATTGCAAATTGGCCAAGGTAACCCCCTTCGACTCTTAGCTCACTCCATGCGACTTATTTGAGATTCCCCTGGCAAGTCCCAGGCCCAAAGTTGGGGGTTTTAGAAAAGAAAATGTCTGAATAGTAAAGCACACAAACTAGAAGTGTAATTGGAAAACTTCAATGGATTTGGATACGATTCAGGCAGTGATCATCTACAGGCTGCTCCTACCAGTGAATACTGTCAAGTTTCAACACAAACACATGCCTATTTCTTCCATCACGCAAGGAAATTCATCCGTGATATATATCTCCAAAGCCCATAGCCTAGTTTCCTTACACTTACCCCTGCAATGGATTACTTTGAAATCTGCAGCAATCTTTACAAAATTTTGCAGTTGCATGAAAGAGAACACTTCCGTAAGAGACCACAGTCACAGACCTGCTTTCCCTTCCTTAAAATTTCCCAGGTTAATACATTTTTTGGTCAAAATTGTACTTACTAATTGTAAGGGACCTTGGTACAAAGTGGATGGTTTCTCTAGCTTTATGTGATTCACAACTAAAATTATATTGATCTACACATTATTCTAGGATAGACTAGTGTCAAACAATTGATACAATACAATTCTACTTCTTTCCTTTGCAAGTTAGGGTGCTTGTATATTCCTGGGCAGATGTTCATTCCTTGTGACTCCATAAGGGTATCAAAATAATATGGCATCTGTGATAGAAAGGTATTACTTGCTTGAGTTCTGCGTGCGAAGTTAAAGGATAACCCTCTATTGATCAGTTATTGCTCTGCTGGAGCACGTTGGTAGCACAACTTAATCTGATCAATAATGGAAGTAAGGAATGTTGCACCTAACTTCCACTTATATGATTGGAACAAACCACAAGCCATGCTAGGTGGTAACATCTGAAGTTCCCTCCCTATGAAGGAACATGGCTCTTGATGAATCAAGGCCCAGCAGGATCTTCCTTCGTAGTGCATGCTCAGGTCCCACAACTTCATTTCCTTTCTCTCAAGCCCATTCTTCAAACATTTCCCTCTTTTGTCACTGAGGGGAGACTTGGTTGGTGAGCTGGGGGGTGTTGTTATTCACCCACCAATGTTCAAATCCTAACAGAGACATTCTACCCCCCTGCTCTTTGTCTATGAAAGGTGCTACTTGCAACTTGAAAACATTCTCTTCTTTTAGTTGCTGAGCTAATGTATCGTTCAATTTTTTTTTCAGTTGTACAACTTGAAGTCAAATAACTTGTAAATAATCTTACTTCTTTTGTCCTTCCTTTTAATTGTTTTTTAAAAAGAGTGGAGTCTAAACACTTACCCAAATCAATGTGTGTAGTTTTGCAATTTGGAAACAATGAATAAGCGTGGGTGATGATCATTAATTAGTTGAATTTCTCCTAGCGACCACTGACAACTAACTTGCATGGAGAACTATAGAGTAGATAAAACGTGGTTTCCTTCACCTTCACCAACTATTCCAAATTCTCATGTTCAATTTGTTAAACATGATCATTGAAAATATTTGCATTCACCTTCTCATTAGTGAAGGAATTGAGATGTCATAAATATGTGTCTACTGAAGTACTATATTCCTTGGCTTACCATATCTGTAAATCCCTTCTCCATCTATGGGAAAATTTTGTATAAGGGATTCTAGAGAATCACAGATTCTTCATTGATTTCACCATCATCCTTAGGATTATAAATTACCTACAGTCTCCTTTTATGAGTATTGATGGTTGTAGGGGTAGAAAAAAACATTTCAAGAAGGTTTTCAAATGGGGTAGCAGTTTATGAAGTGGAGTTTATATATATATATATATATATATATATATTTAAATACAGATTCCTTTAACTATTAAAGGAATGATATACATATGGCTTTAATATAAGAAAAAAGGGTTGCAAATGTAGCTTCCACAAACAAATCCAGGAGTCAAACAGAGATCACCAACTCACGTAATGTTTACATGTCTTGTCCATGAAAGAGACTACAGAAAACTACCCAAGTAAATAAATACTAAGAATTGACCACACTAGTTACACTAGGAGGCTAGTCATGGTAATTCTCTAGGGTAGGGTTCTAAGCCAAGATATGGGGATTGACACTAGGAACCTAGAGTGGGGAAGCTTGAGACCATATAGCCAAGGGATAACATCATTACCTACTTGTTGCTTGGTGGACTATGTTGGAATTTGGGTAGCTCAAAGGAATTTTTGAGAGGTGAAAACCCACCAAAAGGAGTTGGTTGGGCAAGTTACCCAAGTAGTTGGAGTTTTGACCCAAATATGTGGGTTTGGACCCAAGACAATTAATTATTTATTCTAATTTAAAAACTGTCATGATCATAAAAACTGTCTTCAAGGGGTATCTGAAGTATTTTTCCATGATGGCATCAAATTTATTAGCATATTAACTTCCCTTTAGAGAAAACCTAAGATGGTTAGTGGTTTACTTTTAGTTTAGGAGGAGAAAGATGCATGTGCAACATGCTTGCCTTGAAAATAGTGTTGGAAGATCTTTGGTGAAGAAAAAGTATGGAGTGTGATGTGAAGTTTGGTATTAGTCTGTTGTGATCCTTTGTGGACCCATGAAGACACTTTCAGTATCTAGTGCAAGGAATTTTCTCCTTATTGTTGACATATTTAGGAAAATGTACATGTTTTTCTTAATAATAAAGTTTGTTGCATTTGTTGAGTTCAAGAACTTAAGAGAGGAATGGAGAATGAATTAGGGAAGAGAATTAAAGTCCTTCAATCATATAAGGAAAGGGAGTTTGCATCAAATGAATTTTCCAATTGTTACACAAGTGAAGGGATTTAAAGGCAAAGACAATTCTACACTTTATTTACTTGAATAGAATGGGCTGGTTGAATGAGGAAATAGGATAGTGCTGGAGATTTCCAGATGTATATTTTTTGAAGGCAAGGGATTTCCAAGTAAGTATTTACTATCTTATTGATTATTGTCATCATCACTCTCAGTGGTGCCTCTAATGTCTCTGTTCAAACAAACTTAAAGTCTCTAGTCAAGTTATATCAGCTAGTATCATACATTGATCAAATGCATCTGAAGCAACCTGCCTACTATTCTCTGTTTTGCATGTGTCAATGAGAAATATACCTTAAGTGTGATGATGCCTTTTTGTTCTGAAGCTTCTTGCTATCAATAGTATACCACAAGGTTTAGGCTTGTTGATGCCTTTTAGGATCCCTTCAAGTTGTTGGCCTTGTTCTGCAAACCACTCATTCAAGACAGTGTTAATGACTATTATATCATGCCAACAAACTCTAGAAGATCTTTGTGCTTAGCGAAACTGTATGATCTTCAGAACTTACTCACCGCAGGTATACTTCAGTTAGGCCCATAGGAGGACTATCATGAACACTTTAGGATTATTGTCATATAAAAGGTTATTGTCACAAGGGTGTTGTATCAAAACACTGCAATGATAGTCTTAAGCAACTGCTGCAGGGCAATGATGAACCTTGAGGCTTACTACTGCAATAAGATAAAGCTGTTGTATACAGTGAGACTGCTTGACAACACAACTACTGTGGAAATGATGAGATCTTAATTCTGATGCCCTTTCACTTCTTCAACTTAAATGGTGTTGTAATGTAAATTATGTTTCCATAGTTGAAGATCTGAAGTATTTTGCGATATTGTTATTGTACTATGGCACCTGGATCGGATCCAGTGTTTATCAACACTTTTTTAATAACATGTTTTATTTTCTTCCTGTTGCTGTTCATTGGAAATTCTGAACCACTTTCTCAACTGTCAGATTATATGGAATATTCATGCATATTCAACTCTATTAGTAGAAAAGAATGTAACCATTTCAGGAATTAGCAGTTGGTGATATATGGTTGAAGTTGTAATTGTGGGATGTCAGGGCTATTAGCAGTCACAAGGGTGATTGATGGAAAACGTTTTGAATGCCTCCAAGAAACTTCCTCACTTCATTTGCAAGCTTTATCACCCCTTGGTATGGATGGCCTATGACATTATAACAGTAAATCAAGTTATAAATTTCACTCCAACTGCAGAGAAACACAGTATTCAAAGCATGGATGTATGAAAGGGCCAGTATGTCAGAAGAAAAACTCACCAATGCTATCCATGGCTTGCTCCAACTTGAAAAGATAGTCATGGTTATTCCCACATGGACCAACAGCTTTTGAAATTTGTCTGCATACAAGATGATGCCATCTGTAAGTGAAATTCTGTTGAAACGTTTTATACTTAAAACAAATCTCATATTTCAAACATTTGGGTCAAATATACTGTTGTAAGTTACATACCTTGCCATTTCTTGCAATGGAGCTGGGCCCAAATAGTACTTGTTTATGTTCTTGTTTGGAGTTGATATGAACCTGCAAGAATTATAAAACCAATGATTATGATGAATGTACCAGTGATTATGATGAATCTGTCTAAAAAGCAGGAGAAAAATGTATTGCCATATAAAACAAAGCCAACAAAAAATAAGACAAGCCCAGAGAAATGAAGGCTATGAGATCAAATTTGCTTGAACTCACACTAGGACTCCAGTCAGAAATGGGGTTGCAAATTCTCTTTCCTCCTACAATAACAAATCCATCATTGAAGATCAAACATCATATGAAAATTTCAAACACATGAATAGCTTCTATATATTTCCAAGAAATTGTTAGGCAGCTGCCATATATATGAAGCAATGCAGAGCATCTTACTGTGTAGAAATATACATAGGCCTTAAGATCATATTCACATTCCCTCCTTTCCAGATATTGATTATCACATTTATTAGTAAAAACCCATCAATGTTTTTCCCATTAATAGGCAAAGAAAAACATGCTAAACAAAATAGTGAGCCTCCCCTTTCATCTCACCTCCATAGCCAATCTTTCCTTCTCTGGTTCTCCTCTCACATAGTAAGCTCTACCCCACTAAGAATATCAACCAAAAATCAGTGTCAGTCCATACAGAAAAAAACAATGGAGATGCAGAAAAATACCCTTCACAAGACAAATAAAAACCAATAGAGTTTAAACAACCTTTACATGGATTGCTTATTGCAAAATATCTAGTATTCCCAGCAATGTACATAGCTCAAAAATTATATGGGAATATAGACAGAAGATAAATGTAAGATAAGAATATTCTCTGTTCTTACACAAATAGCTCCCTCCTACGCTTCCAATGTACATGTCTGAGCTGGAGACTGTGGAGTCCCATGGTGGTCAGTACAAGCTGCAAAAAGCACAAGGAGGAAGTCCCTTTAAACATCCATTCCAGTAGTAACACCATTTTTCATTATTGAATGATGTGAATAACTCATCAGTATGAAAGAAATTTAAACCTAAATTAAAAAGTCTTTGGTAGCCTTTGATATATCCAACAAATTCTTCATCAACATCAACATCCAAAAGCCTATACAACCCATTCTGTTTTAGCACCAATGCAATCACCTAACCATTGGTCCATTACCTTTCTCTTTCACAAAACGATTTTCAACACTAAATGAGGCCTCCAAATATGGACTCTATATTGTTATCTCACTAATTGAGAGAATATTTTTATCCATATCTGATCAATGGTATGTAATGCACATTCTCAAAAGTACACTTCTTAACATCTAACAATTTCATTTGAACATCCCCACAATTTTCCACAAAATGCACCCAACCAAAACCAAAGACTATAGTTTCTATTTTGGATTTGGCTTCAACGAAGGTAATAAACCAATCCTTCTTGATGGTCATGTGATTTAAAGCACCAAAATAAAGGAACCAATTATGTAAAGGCCTACCTCCCACCTAAGAGTAAATTTAAATATATGTGTGTGTGTGTGTGTGTGTGTGTGTGTGTGTGTGTGTGTGTGTGTGTGTGTGTTCTAGGGATCTTGCTGTCGGGCTGTCATAGGTTTCCTAGCTGTGCAAGTGTTTATTACTATTGTGAATTGTGTGTGGCACTGAACTGGGATTGAGTTTAATACACAGTTCAATGCTTAGATTTTTTTATAATCCAGAGCCAATTCGTCCCTTTGTCTTGTCCATTCTCGCCGCATTTCATGATTGAAAGTAAGATTAGGTCAAGGTTCATCAAGGGTGAAAACTGTTTCAGTCATAATTGACTTCATCACATCCACGGACAAGTTGCCAGTAATTGATATCTGGCCAGATTTGTCATGCCTATAGAACAATATGGTTCTTTGGGTTATATTTTATTTGGACTTATAAGTTATAACTACCAGATTTGAAAAGATGCATATACTGAAAACGTATCTCTCCTTGTACAAATTTAAAACAAGACAACATTTGTACAACAATACTAGGAGAGCATTGGCAAGTTCTAGAGTGTGCCTCCTCTCCAATCAATGGAGCTATCAGGTAAATACAAGGTGCCACTGCTACTACTTGTGGGATTCTGCTACAAACAGATTCATGGCATGGCATGGGCATGACATGGGGAATGGAGTTTTTCTAATGGTTCTCTTCATGTTGATGGTTATAATTTTAACAGATTCAGCAGGGTGGCTGCAACTGGTACATATTTCTTTCAATATCCAGATTTTGAAGGCATGAGAAGGAATAATATTTTGAAGAAGTGAAAAGCATTTCACCTTATTATAGTTACCATGCTAGGTCTTCCTTTAAGAGCTTCACAGTATCAAATAATTTCCATAAATATGGTTGTGTAAGAGTCGTGATGGTGTTGTAATGTAAATTATGTTTCCATAGTTGAACATCTGAAGTATTTTGCGATATTGTTATTGTACCATGGCACCTGGATCGGATCCAGTGTTTATCAACACTTTTTTAATAACATGTTTTCTTTTCTTCCTGTTGCTATTCATTTCTCCTCAAACTCCTCTCCAACCTCAATATCAGTGCTAGTAGTAGCATGAGCAACAACACTACGCTTAGCAGAACTAGAAGAACGCGTTTTCCAAACTGCACAAGAACTACTTCCCTCACGAGTCACCATGTACCATGCTTGGTCTCGGTGGTTCTCTTCCTTCTACTCCTGGTTCAACTACCATATCTTCATTGGAACCAACACCCCAAAGTCCACTAGACAACGATTCACCATTTTGTAGTAGTGATTCGCCATTTGTACTGGTGATTCACCATGATTTTACAAGATAATATAATCTCATGAGAGATTCGCCAAAAAATTATATATACATATTATATTATTAATAAAATTGCCTTCCATTTTTCCTATGTATCATGGGGACTCGCCTATTTATTATATATATATAAATTTAGGGGGGTTCTTAAAATTTTCCCTGCATAAACCACTCCTCCATGACAGCATTGTTGATTTGGTCAAGGTTGACCTATTCAACATGTATCCCCTCCAATTCACACCTAAAGGTGCTTAATCCAATTGCTTATTCTTCCTCCTTTCAAATTAGGAGAGTTATTATTCCTTCTAAGGAGATTTATGGACCTCCATACCCACTTATTCACCTACCTAGTGATAAAACAAACTATAATATTCTATTTAGCTGAAGGCTAAATTTTTGGAATATCACACATTCAGAATTTTTTTAGGACATGTGGCTTGTCAGCAAGGGTTGATGATGGACCCAGCCAAGATCATGATTATCATTAATTTGGCAGTTCCAACCACAAAGAAACAACTTTTCTCCATCTTGGGTCACACAGGTTATTACAGAAAGTTCATACAGGGGTACGCTTTGATCACTTTCCTGATGGAAAAGCTACTAAAGAAAGATGTGTCGTTATTTTAGGATGACAAATTTCAGAAAAGTTTCCAGATGCTAAAATAAAAAATGGTGACTACACCTATCTTGATATTTCCTGATTCGGCTAAGACCTTGCATGTCCATGTGGGTGCATCAGGATTTTCCTTGGGGGCTATCCTTGTGCACCCTCGGGAAGGGGATATAGATCACCCGGTGGCCTTCTCTAGTAGGAATTTGTCCAGCACAGAGCGTAACTATTTTACCACAGAATGGGAAGGGTTGGAAATGGTATATTCCCTATAGAAATACATGCACTATTTACTTGGCAGGCATTTCAAGATGTTCATAGATCATTTGGACTTAAAATACCTGGTCAATAAGCCAATGTTGGGGGGGGGGAATCTGTCAGTGGTTGTTTCTTTTTTAGGAGTATGACTTTGAAATTATTGTAAAGCCAGGAAGGTTGAACACTAGACTGGACCACTTGTCCAAAATTGAGAATGGGGAAGAGCCAACTAATTTGGATGGAGGGTTGCCTGATGCACAACTATTTTCTATCAGGGTGAGCGATAAGCACTTTGCCGATATTATCCACTTCTTGACTACAGGTACAACCCTCGATGGATACTCTATGCCACATAAGAAAGAGTTGGTCACCCACACAGCCGACTTCACTATCATCGCAGGTCGGCTCTACAAGTTGGGGGAGGATGAGGTAATGCAGAGGTATGTTCTCAAACATGAGAGTCTGGCTATTCTAGTCGAGGATCATAGAGGAGTCATGGGAGGTCATTACATAGGTAAAACCATTGCGCAGAAGTTTTTATGGGCCAGGATTTGGTGGCCCACACTGCACACATATGAAAGTAATTATTATCAGGCCTGTGACACATGCCAATGAGCTGGGAAGCCCTCATGACGGGACAAGATTCCCCTGTAGCTACAGATGGCCTTGAAAGCATTTGAAAAATGGGTCATCGACTTTGTGGGCCCCATTAATCCCCCAGGTAAGAAGACAGGTGCTCGGTATATCATTACAACCACAGATTACGTTACTACGTGGGCAGAAGCTAAAGCTATCAAGGACGACACTGTGGATACGACAACACACTTTATCTTTGAGAATATCCTGACTAGGTTTGGATGCCCAAAAATCCTGATGAATGATAGAGGGATGCATTTCATCAACGAAAAAATTAAAGCTCTAATAGAAGAATTTCAGATCCACCACACCAAAAGTACCTCGTACCATCCCCAGGCAAATGGAATCGTGGAAGCATTCAATAAAATTTTGGAACAAGCACTCACCAAATTTTTTAATGCACAACAAAGTGATTGGATGTGCACATTCCCTCGGTACTTTGGGCATATAGAACTATGTGTAAAAATCTCACGGGACGAACACCCTTTCACATGGTTTATGGGAAAGAAGCTATTATTCCTATGGAATACACTATTCCCAATTTGTGCATCTTGGCCTTCACTAATATGACGGATCCAGACATCATGGAGGAATGATTGGTGCAGCTGGTAGCATTGGAAGAATACTGATTCGTAGCCCACTTCCACCATCATGTTCAGAAGGTGCAGGAGGAAGCACGACATGATAGGCATATTCAACAGAAGGTCTTTTCGGAAGGAGAGTTGGTCTTGCTATATGATAGTCATTTTGAAAAACACCTAGAGAAGTTTTTCGAGCACTGGTTAGGTCCCTATATAGTAAAGGAAATCACAGACGGGGGAGCTGTCCAATTAGCTACATTGCATGGAAATCTTATGCTAGGATATGTTAACGGGAATTGGCTTCTAATATCCCAAAAGGGAGAATGCAGTAATACTTAAACACAATATAAGAACTGAAACTAAGTAAATAATAAATCTCAAGACAACATCAGAATATACAGAGTAGGGAAAATTTTAAGCATGGAAAATTATTTTAAAGTTTAAAAAATTGGCGAATCTCACTAGTCCCTAATATGCAAACTATAAATTTTTTATTGATGTATATGTAAAATTATTCATAATTATAATGCTATTATATATATTGTCTATATAATGTTGGCGATTTTTATGGTAAAATAATTTTATATTGTAAAATTTGGGCGAATCATTTTTATAAAAAAATGGGAATTGACGAATCTGTTTTTTGGAAAACCATGGAAAATTAGCCCACCTGCGAATATTAGCCCCTAAAATTTTCCATGATACAGAGAAGCTAATCCATTTTATTATATGGATATGATTCAGTTACACAATGTACAGAAAATAAGTAGATCTAGCCCAAGAGTTAGCCTAGAATAACCCTGAAAACATGCCCAAGTAGGCACTGCGTAACTGGAGAGCTACTAGAAGCAAATATTGTGTTTTCCCTTTGGTGGAATATGAATATACGACTTAAGGCTGAAAATTAAAATGCAGATCTATGGAAAATTGGAGCTCTGATGATGCCAAGATTCTAGATCTGGGCTCTATGATGTGTTAGAGTCGGTCTTGTCGTCCCTCCACGAGATCAAAAACTCTCTTTTTTCTATTTCATTTTTTATCCGTCTCACTCGTTTACCCGCTGCATTCCACCAGTGGGCATGCCATAATCAAGGAAAGGCCTTGGGAGTCAGTTTACCCCTCATGATTCGTACCTGTTGGCTCAGGTCTGTTCATCGAAATTTATTAAATCAATTTTAAGTCATTTGCAGTCCTGTTCTAATATCTTGGTCAGTAAAAATTTATTTAAGGTTTTTAGGTATTTTAGGTCTATGGTTTTTTTCCAGCAGGTCAGAGGGAAGTTTTAAATCAGTGTTTATTCCAGAAATCTCAACGTCATATTGCTAGACTATGAATTTTCTTCAAAACCCTGTTTTGAAGAAAAAGTCATCTTTTCGTCTTTTGAAATAATTGCCATAGATTTTTCAGTTGAAGATGTTCATATGCAGCTTCTCCTGATATTTTGCCGAAGTCCACTGCCAATCATCCCTGCAAACAAACAAAGAGTTTCATCATTCAAAAATCAAAAAGGAAAATTGCAAAATAGAGCTATATTAAAATGAATCAAAACACAAGAAAATGGGTTATTGAGAAACAAAGATCAAAATCATCTCTATATGAGTACTTTCTCCAAGTTTATTAACCCATTTGTATCAAGAATATTAGGGAAAATCTCAGAGAAAAGTCAAGTCTCAAATTGAAGAGCAAAACTGGATTTTATGAAAGGGTTGACTGTGTGTTTGTATGTGGCGCGACGCATTGGCAAACAGCGCGGCGCACTCACACAGCGCGACGCATTGAGTGAAATTTCACAGTGCAAAGTTGCACTGGCGCGACGCATCCAGCTTGCGTGGCGCGTTGGGCTGGAGCGTGGCGCACAGAGCCCCCAACTTGAAATTTTATCTCTGATGCTCAAAATACATTCAAGACATGAAATTTGACATTCTTGTCTGCTCACGTGGCCTGTGGGCGTTCTGATCACCAATATCACACGGTTGGTCGACAGGTTTGATTGCTGTCAATGTGCTGCGATTCTGAAGTTGCAGTGCCTGATGATGAAACGAGATTTGGATTTGATTCTGGATCAGGGTTTATATTGGAAGGTTTCCAGAAGTGTGCAAATGAATTTAAGGAGAAATACATTGGATAGTCACAGATTGATTTAGTTAGCTGGACGTCAAGGATTGGATAAGAAGAATGCACTTGCGGATAGCCTTATGATTCAATGCTTGACACAGGAAAAGTACATTGGTGATAGAGAGGTGCTTCTGGCTGCTGCGAAGAGTGCAGGCATTGATGGTGCTGAAGAATGGATTGATAACCCAAATTCTAGTTTGCTAGAGATACAAATTGAAATGAAAAAAAAATGCTCAGAATATATCCGGTGTACCTCATTTTCTGATAAATAACAAGTATCAACAAACAGGTAACTTAACATTTTTTCCATTGGAAGAAGGGCACTCCTTTTTCAGAAGACCAAGGAATGTAAAACAAGTTAACATGGTGGGAATAGATGGATAATGGCAAACAGCTTACCCGTAACAGGAAATTTTTGACTGTAGTTCCCGTAGTACTATACTTAATTGCATCTCACACTACTGACTACAGAAATCCTTGGTTTTTTTTTAACACAATTGCTGTGCTTGTGCTGGTTATTCCAAAGTTTCCAAACATGCACAAAGTTCAAATTCTAGGGATCAATGCAGACTACCCTATTTTAAAAGTAATTCTATTAGAGCAGTAGAACCATCCTTTTTAATTTGCACTCGCTATCTGCATTTAGTCCATGAACTGTTGAACAAATATTTTTGTATTTGGGGCAACTGTTCAGCTTCTGATTGTTAAATATATCTAAATTCCAAGTGTGTCCATGGATGAGCATGGCCTGCTGGTGCTATCACATATTCTTCAACAAGATTTTCTAACATTAAGCTTGGAGTATCTACCTGTTTGTTTCTATACTCTGTACAGATGTTCCCAAGCATTGGAGTTGCTTCTGTAATTTACATTTTTGGGTTTTATAGGCAGATTCTTTCTGCATCATGTGTAAGTTTCTTTGCATGGAAAAGAATTCCGCCGAGGCAGTTGTACACGTCAAATTGCTTACCCAAGACAATATCTTAAGATTAAGGTCGTAGTTTCAGAAAATGATTCATCTTTGGGAAGCCTCTATGGTTTTTCTGTATATGAATATGGTTATACTGATTGGCTTCAGTTTGATGCATCAGTTGTTTGTGGCCTTTCTTATTACACAGGGACTGTCTTTGAGGGTTTAGACAGATCGAAAAACTTCGAGCAATATGTGGAGGTGGACGGTATGACTGGCTTCTTTCTACTTTTGGTGGCTCTGACATCCCTACATGTGGTTTCGGTTTCGGAGATGCTGTCATTGTGGAATTGCTAAGGGAGAAAAATTTGATCCCAATTCTAACTCAGGAAATAGACGACATAGTTTTCCCTATGAATGGAGAGCTTAAGCAAGCAGCTGCCATGGTGGCATCTAATTTATGAAACAAAGGGCGCATTGTGGATCTAATTCTTGAGAACAAATGCCTGAAATGGGATTTTAAGCAAAGAGGTTGTTTCTTGTCGGGTAAGCTGAGTGGGAATGTGGTGCTGTGCGTGTAAAAGACCTTGTAACCAGAGAAGAATCTGATATATTGATTAGTGATTCATTATAAAACTCTACATTTCATCATCTATTTCTTCAACAAAGAATTTCAACATATTTATGGCCTTGCAAAGTCTTCGAAGGGGGAAAGAAATCTAGAAATGATTGTTCAATCAATGAAGACATATCCTTTTTTCCAGAGACAATGTTTCCATCTAATTGCGTGCCAGATAGTGCTATTCCTGCGCATGATAAACAGGTCGAGAATCCAAAGGTAGAATTTTTTCTGGAATTTTTGATAATCTTCCACATGGAACGAGTCGAAGCCCATTGTCAATAGAAAGATTTGGTATGGGATCAGAGTATTTAAGTCTCGGAGTTAATACAGGAAAGAACAGGGCACCTGGAAAAAATTTCAGTAAAGAAGAAGCAGTACAAATAACTAAGAAAGTTGTAGCTCGATTAGTTTCAGGGGTTGGGTTTGAAGGGTTAAAAGAAGGTTCAATGGAGGTTCTGTCCCAGCTTCTGAGCTGCCATATGTGAAAATTGGGTCAAATTTTGAGGCTGTTGGCAGATAGTTTTAAGAAACAGTATTCTCAAATGGAACTATTAAGAATGTTTCTACAAACTATTGGGTATAGTAATTTTGGGACATTGATGGAGTGTTTAAATGCTGGGATCATTTGTTGACAATACATTTACCCTTTATTAAAGGCGAAATGTTAGTTTAAAAGCTATTTTTATTAAAAAAGAATGGTTTTTTCAAACGGCAAAAGTGAAAAGTCCAAGACCGAAAGCCTAAATATAAAGCAAAGATATCTACAACAGCTGGAAGATAGGTTGGATTGCCTATGTTTGTCTTCAGTTACGAGATCTACGCTACAGGTGTTGTCTCCTCGTGGGTTATCAAACATATTTCAAATGTAACGCAGCTTTTGAAGACTATTTGGCTTTTGTTCTCTATCTTTAGTTTTCAGTTCTTGATCTGTTGTAACAGCTCCTCTGTCTATCGATCCATATTCTGACAAATTGGTCCTATTTATTGTATTGTAAATGATTTGTAAAGGGGGAGAGTTCCGGGGAAACGTGTGGAGGAAAAACCCAGCGTTTGCATTGTACAGTTTTGATAGAGATTTTAATGAAATGATGTAGCTCTGATTCCTGAGATTCCTGTGGTATGAGTTTAGCATAAGTGTTTTCTTACTGTTTCATATGTATCTTGTAATGTTTTACATTTCATTCATAATCATTTCCAGTTGAATGCTTTTAAGTAAGAAAGGTAGAATTCAGTTTACTGCTCTACCTTGGGAAAGCGTTCATGTTCTGTATGGTTTCTTCTGTCTTGTATCTTCTTCTGTCCGAGAAGGATTCATTATATATGCCCTTTCTTGTACCTCTCGCCTGTCTTCTTCACTCAATATAATTTCAATTCGAATGCTAAACCTTTCGCCTATCTTGCCTCATGAGATAATCATGTCCTTGATTTAACTTCTCTCCTTCATGTCGTTCCTTGGTTTCATACAAATTTAAAATCCTGCTCCCCTTCATTAAATTATTTCCCTCCTATAAGGTTACTAGCCTAAAATCAGTATCCATTTTAAGTCATCTCAGGCCCTATTGGACATCTTTTGTCGAGATTGACCCGGAGAGAGCCCTCTCTTGTCCTCGTAGGGCTAGCTACGAGGCTGAGCGTGGTTTGGTGTTACCCTAAATCTCGCCTTACCTCATCCTAAGGTGGATTTGGGAACTAACATGATGCATACCCAAGATAACCTAGAAAGAATTTTCTAGATCTACAACTTTGGAAAATCACCCTCCTAGGTTTTGATCCTTTGTCTGCTGGGATTACAGATCTGAAGCTATATCTGATATAAATATGGCTGCAATATGATGCATAAACAGATCTGTGCTTTGAGGGTTGATCCCTCCTTCAGAACTACAAGCTAGGAGCTTGAGATCTTGCCTTCTCTTCCTCCTTCAAGTTGCAACAACTAATTATGCAGCTGCTAAAGAAATTTTGATGTACAAGACAAATAGGCTTTATGCCTACTGAAATATGTTTCAATAACATCCAAGCTAATGGAAAAACTGATGGCCAGGTGAGGGGATGATCCCTCACAGGATTACTAGCTGAAATGCTAGCAACTTCCTTCCTTCTTTGGATCTGCAATAATGGACAACATAATTCTGGATGGAATTACTACTGTTAGGAAGTCAATAACTCTTGGCCTGATGCCATATCTAAAATGAAGCCTTGGGAGTGCTGATCTTCAAGCCCAAGGTGATAGGAATAAACCTTCACTAGTTCTCTAGCTGAAATACTGAAGACAATCTCCACCTTCCAAACTGGTCTTTAGAAATTGCGTAATTCCTGAAGTTATATGTTATGCAGATGATGGAAATGATAAGTGGCACCAATGCCTGATGTCGAATGAAGTACAACCCTCTTCTAAGAGATCACTCAATGAAAGAGGATGGATTCCCCACCAAGAACACCCTATGCTAAACAACTCTTGCAATCTTTGCTAAACAGCCCAAGAAAGAAATGAAATGTCACATGACAATTCTAGATCTAAACATACCTCAAAAACTATAATAAATAGTCTACCTTCATTGTTGTCTTCATATCCTTTACATATTTTATAAGCCTTCCCATGCCTTTGCCCTCATCTAAACTGCGTTGTGCATGTGGACATGATCCTCCATGTTTGATTGCGCTGTCTCTCCAAGTCATCCATCATGTCTAGGTGCATTTTACACCATCTCCACCATGTGTGAATTAATTTCACAACTTCTCCATTATCTCATCATGAATGAACCATGATATTCTGTTTGATTCCTTCCAAGATCTTAATTGATTGTATCAACCTCCATGATCTATCTCATTAATGAGACATGATCTCCAATCCATTCTCACTAGTATTTTCTCCACTACCTTATTTATGTTAATCTAGGCTTAATTAATCCACATTCACACAAAAAAAGTTGATATTTAATCATCTTGAGGATTATGGGTCCCTCCACCCTTTTATTTACTTAATTCATTAAGAAAATTAAGAACTCTAATATTCCAAATATCAAGTGAAAATTTGGGAATATCACAATCCTCCCCAACAAAATTTTTATTTTCCTCAAGCAACTGCAAAATTGGATGCTACAACAATCATCCTCCCTCCAAATGGCATCCTCATGTGGAAAGCCTTCCCCCCTGTCACATTGTGTCATGCATGCCCAGCTCCAAAGTTGCCTCTCTAGAATGTCTAGAATGGCCTCCAACTGAAAAGTTAGATACCCTTCCTCATCAATCAATATCCAAGTGGCAACCATATGATGACCAAAGTTCTCCTCTATACATGTTATATATAAGACAAAGTGGTTCATTCCCAAAGTGGAAAGTCCCAACTTATGAACTAATATCTCCAACCCATGATACATAGAGTAGATTACATATATCAATGCCATCATCGTTAGCCATGTTGGCCATATAAGAATCAAACATCACAACATTAGAGTGAAAAAAAAAGTAGAGAAATATGGGAAAACATGAACAATGTCAAAACATATTATCCTAATAACAACCAATGCAGCAAATCCTCTTGCTTCCATGCTAGATCATCATGAAAACAAGTAAGAGAGCCATACTCTCTCAAAAGAAGCCACCGCAACAATGCTTCTTGTTTCCATGCCAAATCATCAATGAGAATATGAGATCCATAATCTCTCAGTAGAAGCCAACACAACAATTCCTCTTTCTTGAATACCACATCATCGTTGTACCAAATGTAGTGGCCATATTCTCTCAATAGAAGCCACCTAAATAAGGCATCTTGCTGCCCCATGACATCATCATTATACCATGTACAATGACCATAATTACCCAACAGAAGCCAACACTATAAGACTTCCTATTTCCATCCTCCAACAAGGTCATGCAATGTATGGGAAGAATTTAGCCCATACTCTCCCAATAGTAACCAAAAAAACAAGGATTATTGCTGCCTCTTTGCATTATCATGATGCAAGTCATGGAGAAAAATGATAGTAATTGACATGTGAGATGCCTCATCCACATAACAAAAACAAGCTTCCTTATGCCACATCATGTGAGAGTTATACTTTGTCACAAACCCAAGTACATACATGAACATGAGATACATCCCAAACAAAAATACATGTAAAGACATGATACATATCCCACACAAGAGTACATACAAGGACATAAGATATAACATGTGATGTCCAAAGTATTTCATGAACAACCAAACCAACCATTCCTTTTTCTTATGCATTCTTCCAGTGATGTGTAAGGCATGAATCAGAAAAATATCACTCTTTGAGTGGTAACCATACTCACGAGAAACTAGCGCAACCATGCTTCTTGCTGGCATGTATCATAGATTTGAAAGTGGTTTCGAAAACCCTTGCTCCATACTATCAACCATTCTATTATTCATTAGTAATTTTTTCCTTCATAGATGACTAAATGTTTTCCCTAGATTTCTAGAAACAAAGTTCTTGAACATTGTGAGTTCTAGAAATCTCACTGCCTTCATCATCCTTAAAGATAAATTTTCACTATTTCATCTTTCGATCATGTCTAGCATTGTCTACCAGTCTAGAAAACCCATTAGTGGCTTATGTCACTATCCCTGTCTATATGCTTTCGCCTTTGACCCAAATCCTCTATCTTGTTTTGCCTAAAAAGACCCCCACTGCTACTTAAACCAACCAAACAAACAACCTTGTTGTGTCTCCCAAAGTACTCTCAAACCCTAAAAGTCTCAAACTATCTCTGTAGAATCTTTATATAAATCAAGTAAATTGGATTTTGTATCTTCAATACATCAGTCTATCATAGACTCTATCTTGCACTTGATGATCCCAATTTCTAGGTCTCAATCCAAAAACCAAGTCCAAGAAGGCCTCCACTAGGTCACCTAGGGTTTTCACAAAGTCATAGGATGGATTTGGTGCCCTACAAACTCTACTTTTCCTATAGGAAGAAAATACATTCAAAGAAGGGGACAAGTCATTTTGTCCTAGATTCACCAAAGAGATCATTCAAGGAAGGTTTTTAGCCTAAAGCATGAATCTTGCAAGGGGGCATCTGCCCTTTGCTCAGATTTCTGCAAGAGGGTCAAAAAGCCATCAGAATAGCAACGAGGTAAGGTAAAAGAGAATATCATCATAAGAAGACCATTCATAGCAAGAAGAAAGAAACAAACATATGTTTGATGGAAATCAGGGTTTGAAACAATTTTGACCAAACAAGGAATCAGTCCTAGGGTTACAAAGGCAAAGGCTTCCTCTTCTCTTTCAAGTTCACATTGAAGGAATTTAGGAATGATTAGTGAGTTTTGGAGAAGTTTCAGATAACTTAGAATACAATACTATATACCTTTTCTGAAGCAACCCTAAAACCTAACAGTTTGGGAAAGTTGACAAAACTAGTCAAAGAGTGATAAAAATCCTCCTTCATAACAGTAGATGACTTCAAAGGGTTTCAAACTATTCACAAGGGTTTGGCCTAAAGACCCTAAATCCACCTCATCAAAAGGTTTAAATCAGATAGCTAAAGGGATCTAAGAAGGTAGACCAAAAAACCAGTACTCCACTATACCAAAGGAGGGATGATGATGAAGGGTATCAGTAGAAGAGACAGTGATCAAAAGAAGAAATTGTGTAGCCACTTGCAAGAACAAAAGTGGCCAAAAAAAGCCCAAAAATTGTTTAGACACCTCACCTCCTTCAATAACATACATCATCTGCAAACTAGGAATAGACATATAGCTGGTTTGAGGGCAGTAAGGCCTCCAAATTTTTTTATTTATCAAGGTATATTCTGCAAAAGATAGGGTTGCCATAAAACGACATTTCTGCAGGACTGTCAAGGTAAATTACCTATAGGAAAGTTGATAAAGATAAGCAGACCAAATTTTTTTTACCATGATGGCCCACATAGAGGCTAAAAGGACTATTGATGCTTATGTTGGGGTTTTCATAGTGAGATATTGTTTCACTGTTTTAAAGAAGAAATATGACAGAATTGACAGTCAAAGAAAATATGTCTAAAGATCACAAAAATTTGATGTTTGCAAGTGACATTCATCAGAAAGAGGTTCATTTCTCAAAATGGTTTGAAGGCACTTGCTTAAAACATGATGAAGGTTTTCTGAGCACAAGGGAGACATCGAGGGGCTTCTAGCAAAGAACAAAAA
Source organism: Pinus albicaulis (assembly GCA_034641835.2). Lineage (NCBI taxonomy): Eukaryota > Viridiplantae > Streptophyta > Pinopsida > Pinales > Pinaceae > Pinus > Pinus albicaulis. Next base: position 1,137,024,238 of record CM076584.1, read on the forward strand.
CATTTTATGCTGAAACTTCTACCTACAAGGCTAAAAGGCCACAAAGCACAGTGATAAAAAAACTAAGGAAGATTAACCTTATAAAAATGGGTTTTTGGAATCAAAATTGTTTTTCAAAAAGGAGTATGAAGTCTCCTCGACCTCTTCTACACCTCATTTACCCCTACAAAAAAGAAGAAAGCCATTGGAAATGATTTTTGAAGGCTTCTATGCAAGTTTGATTTTTTGTTTTGGCGCTGCACACCGAGGCCAATGCTATGCACTTGGCCCTCAGTGCTACGCACAAAGGAGGTAATGACAGTGTTATTTAACACTGCGCTGCACACCAGGAGCCCAGCGCTACGCACTTGGGCGGGCACTATGCATAGGCCTAGAATGGCCTGACCTAGCCCATCTCCCAACCACTGCTGCGCTCCAACAGGCCCGACTGGCCCATCTCCGACCCCGCGCTGCGCTCTGGTAGGCTGACTCGACCTGAACGTGCAGTCGAGCAGGCACTACACATAGAAAAACGTTGCCCATATTTGCTCCAAAAGGGTTCGTAATTTGTATTTTTGCCTCCAAAAATCCCACAGTCAAAGAAACAAGGTTGATGATCTCCTCTTCTTCTACCCCCAAGTGATTTTTTCCTTTCATAGTCAAAGAAAATTTCAAAACCCTAAGAATGGGACAAACCATAAATCTTCATGGAAATCAACTTTTTGACCTTCTAAGGTAGGGTTTGCAATATGGATAGTTATCATTTGCTTAAAGGAAACCTAATGCAAGCTAATCCTTCTCCTAAAAACTCTGAACCTTTCCTAGACCTACTTCATTTTGCCCTCCATTGCTAAAAGTTTTTCCCTCACCATCCCTCATTCTATCCTTCCTAAACTTAAAATTTCTCATCAAGAAAATAACCATTTTTTTCATGTAAAATCTCAAGCCTCCATTCACCAGAATTTTCTTTCCACCTCTAACTTACTTACCTCCACTCATTCATATCCTTCACCTTTGCTTTCTCCACAAAGAAAAATGCCAGTTTCATTTTTTCTCCTAAAAGCATCCAGTCAAGATGGTGATAGGGATAATGATGAGCAAGGGAATAGTAGTAACAATAAAGAACAAGAAAAAGATAGTGGGAATGTTGAAAATAGTAAGCCAAATACAATTTTTTTGATGAAGAAAAATGAGGCAGCAGCCAACAAGAAGGTTCATATGACGACCATGAGGAAAAGTACTTGCACATGACAATAAGCACAATAAAGGTGCAGAAAGTGATGACATGACTGAAAATGATGATAAGTGGAGAAAAAAATGAAGATGATGAGGTAGTAAAAGGTTAAACACAAGAAATTGATGAGCCTGTAATATAATTTGAACATGGAGGCAGTGGCCAAGAAAAAGGCACAGAGAGGACAATTAATAAGCAAGACAACTTAGAAAATAGTCATGAAAACTGTTATGACTGTCATGACACAAATAAAATTCTAAATGTTCAAGAAACTCAAAGTGAAGGAGATAACCTTAGTGAAAGATAGAGCCAAAGAGAAGTAAGTGAAGAAGGTTATGGTAAGTTTAAAATCCTAAGTGAGCAGCAGGTAAAAGCGAGACAAAAGTTAGAAGCATGAACCCCAATGAAGATGATGGCAATGCTAGAAATAAAGAATTCATTGAAAATTAAGCACTCAAAGGAAGTAAACACCAAGAAAAACTTGGAGACATAACTCAAGATTTTTCATAGGCTTCTTAAAACCCTTGAAGGACCTCTCCACCAATTTTGAGGCAAATCGGACAACTTTTTGTTTATTCCAATTTTTGACCCTTAGGAGCGCAACACCCTAGGAACTACGCACATAATTGGTGCATCCTCAGCTCTCAAAGTTTTAATTTTTTAACTTCTCACATCACCAATGGTCTTATCACCAATTTTCAGATCATTTGGAGCATTTTTACCCCCTCAAAAGGTTAAAAAACATCAAACATTTGACCTTTCTGCCTCATTTTCAGACCAGGAGCTGCGCACAGAGAATTTTTGGGAAATTTTATTCTTTGACAGGAAAATGGCATCCACTCAACACAAATCAAGAATTTCTGGAAAGTAGACTCATTAGGCTTTCCAACGGGCCATCACGAAGCCAACTCCGGTGTCGGGAAGGGGTCCAAAACTCAGCTGCAAGAGACCTTATTTTCTGTTGAAGTGGCGCTACGCATAGAGGCTGCCTAGTGTGTTTTGGACCAAAAGTCAACAAAACACACGCATTTATTGAAAATAAATATTTTTGAGTTTTTTGAGGAAAATTGAGCTAGAATTAGGTGCAAATAGTTATTTTAGCATTTATTTCTTGGGATGTTATGTGCCTTGGGCCTTGCATGGTGTCTTGGCCATAAATGATATTTATGACTATATTTGACATTTTCCTACCACATTTAGGGTTTTAGTCCTCATTTGTTCCATAAATAGAGCATGAGGAAACTATGTATTTTGTTGGCATTTGACGAGCTTGAAGAGAAATATACATGGTTTCATGAGCTTGGAGAAGAAATTGGTTTTGTGAAGTGGATGAATGGCTTGTTTTCTTGGATGATGGAGAAGCTTGTTTGCAGGATCCCATAGCTTGGCGAATGGTGATTTTTTCATAATTTGTCTATTGTTTCCTTTGTTATCATTATGTTTCATGTTTCTTAGCTACTATTAAATAGAAAATTATAGGTTGAGACATGTTCTTTGAGGCACCTCAATCCTCCTGTTTGTTATAGCCTTTATGTTTTCTCTTTTGGCCATCTTAAGGAATTATTTGCTGCTCCTTAGGTCCAAAAAAAATTGTTTTTGTTTCATGCATGGTTAGTATGTTGTCTTAAAATTAATATTTATGGTATGCCCTGCTTATTTGAAGTTCTAAAAACCCTATGTTGAAGCCTTTCTGTGGAATATTGATTGATTAGGTTAAGATAAAGAGGTCTTGTTTGATCTTGCCCTTTGTCCATGCTTGTCAACTTGTTTCAAGGTTCCCAATAGCTTTAAATATGATGTTTAGGAGTTCCCTCTTCATAAATTAAGTTATTTGTTTAAATATTGTATGTTTTCCCAAAATCTAAAGGTGAATTTCTAAAGTTAGGGGTTCTAATGCTTCTATGTTTCATTGGAATGTTTATCTTATATGTTTATCAGTTTGAGTATTGTTCATAGAGATCAATGGTTTTCCCTACCTCATGAATTATGCTTCAGACTATATATGTGTAAGACCTCTTAGTATTTTCCCCAACATAATATTCATTACACCATCATACATAACCTTAAGGATCCATTCACCTTGCTAAATCAACCATGCAACACACTCTTTTTCATCATTTAGACACTCTTGAGTTTCAATTGACTCCATAGCCCAATGGATTTGACATCCTCTCACTCCTATTATTACATTTGACCATCTTACCCATCCAAAACAATCAACAAACCCTACACCTAATAACTAGCCTAAAATCAAAACCCTAGAGAAAAAAGAACACATCCTTTACACCCAATAGAGAGATCCCTCTCTGAGTCCAGGAAGACTAGGTCCATGGAATCCAAAGCTTGGTTCCATGTTACCCTGTCATTTGGTCTGCCAATCTGCCAAATCACAGGACCCAAACACATTCATCTCAATGTTGATGATGGATCTCATTCTGAAAATACTTATCCTATGCCAAAAATACAGTTTCATATGCCAAAAACAGAAATTTCTAACAAGGTGACTTTGATTGGAAGTGTTTCACGTTTTCATGAGATGGTACCACTTCAAATAAATCAACACAAAGACATTTTCAAAGTTCCTTGGGATGACTACATGCTTGACTAAATTTTTCCTGGAATAAGGAAAGCTAAAGACACCTTCCAAGAGGCCATAGCTCCTATTACCAACTTTTTCACTATGATTTACATTGATGAATTTGTCATTAGCTTAGGAGCTGATGAGGATGGACTTCTTCACCTAGACAGTTTCTTTCACAGAAACATGGTTTGGGAACAAAACTCAAAGAAGGAGTATAAATGAGAACTTGAAATATTTGAAAATTCTTGGCAGAAATCTTGCACCATGCCCCCAAAAATAGATAGTCATGTTCCTTTTCTGCAAGAACTGAATGAAAAAGGGTTGGTAGATGATCCTGGGGAAGATAGGGTAATCAAATACCATGGCCATCTAGATTCTTAGTTATAATTTCTCACTTATTGTACATATCATTGTTTGATGAAAATATATTGAGAGAAATCACAAAAGAAAATACAAAAAGAAGAAAAACATTTAGGGCAAATTTGAAAAGAGGTGAAGCTCCATACCCAAAAAATAGAATTACTGAAAGTGGGTATGTCTAAATACCACTACTAGTGCTTAAAGGAGTCTTGTTTCAGTCATCTAGCCTAATCATGGCTAAATTATGTTTTAAATTTATTTGTTGATAAGTTAGTGAAAGATAATGGGTCAAATTATTCAAGCTTGACTTGTCAAAAAGATAGATTAGGTAGAAAGATACCGCTTCCACATGCCTAAAATAGAACCAAAGAGAAAAATATGGATGAGTGACCAACAATGTATCCTAGACCTGGTTTTTCTAGTCTTGCTTTATACAAAAATAACATTTGTGTGCAAATTTTTTTTATGCCACAAACCCATGGTAAATTAGATTGTCTAATCCTGATTTAGTCATGTCTTTTCAATTTCATGTTTGTAGCCTAGTGAATAAATCCTATCAAATAGTTCAACCTTGACAGTTGAATATTTTAGGTAGAGAATAAAAGGAGTTCATTAACCTAATCTGAGCTCCAAGAAGACATAAGGTAGAAGTAGATATTCTATTTTTCTTTCAAAAGAATAAAAAAAATGTGTCAATGTTTCTATTCCAAATGCACCTAAAGAAGAAAAAATGTTAGGCAAATAGGTTGGGAGGTAGAGATGGATTTAAGATAATCATGTCTTTCATATTTTTGAGATCATAAGATTTGAGAAAGCATCAGCAAGAGAAAGAGGTAAAATCTGCCCAATGGATGAGGCATTGGTCTTCATAAAGCCAGAAATATGAAGTTCTGGACACCTCTTAAAAAGGAGCCGCCCTCCCCAAGTGGAGCCACTGTTAGTCATCAATAATTTTTGCCTTCATAGATGACTAAATTTTTCCCTAGATTTCTAGAAACAAATTTCTTGAACATTGTGAGTTCTAGAAATATCACTGCCTTCATCATCCTTAAAGATAATTTTTCACTATTTCATCTTTCCACCATGTCTAGCATTGTCTACCAGTCCCAGAAAACCCATTAGTGGCTTATGTCACTATCCATGTCTATGCGCTTTCACCTTTGACCCAAATCCTCTGTCTTGTTTTGCCTAAAAAACCCCCCACTCCTACATAAACCCACCAAACAAACAACCTTGTTGTGTCTCCCAAAGTACTCTCAAACCCTGATAGTCTCAAACTATTTGTGTAGATTCTTTAGATAAATCAAGTACATTGGATTTTGTATCTTCAATACATCAGTCCATCATAGACTCTATCTTGCACTTGATGATCCCAAGTTCTAGGTCTTAGTCCAAAAACCAAGTCCAAGAAGGCCTCCACTAGGTCACCTAGGGTTTTCACAAAGTCAAAGGATGGATTTGGTGCCCTACAAACTCTATTTTTCATATATGAAGAAAATACATTCAAAGAAGGGGACAAGTCATTTTGTCCTAGATTCACCAAAGAGATCATTCAAGGAAGGTTTTTACCCTAAAGCATGAATCTTGCAAGGGGACAGCTTCCCTTTTCTCACATTTATGCAAGAGGGTCAAAAAACAATCAGATTAGAAATGAGGTAAGGTAAAAGAGAAAATCATCATAAGAATACAATTCATAGCAAGAAGAAAGCAACAAGCATATGTTTGATGGAAATCAGGGCTTCAAACAATTTTGACCAAAAAAGAAATGAGTCCTAGGGTTACAAAGGAAAAGGCCTCATTTACTCCTTCAAGTGCACATTAAAGGACTTTAGGAATGATTAGTGAGTTTTGGAGAAGTTTCAAAGAACTTAGAAGACAACACTATATACTTTTTCCTAAGCAGCCCTAAAACCTAACAATTTGGGAAAGTTGAAAAAACTGGTCAAAGAGTGATAAAAAGCCTCCTTCATAACAGTATATGGTTTCAAAGGGTTTCAAACTATCCACAAGGTTTTGGCCTAGAGACCCTAAATACACCTCATCAAAAGGTTAAAATTAGATAGATAAAGGGATCTAAGAAGGTAGAACCAAAAACCAGTACTCCACTACACCAAAGGAGGGATGATGATGAAGGGTATCATCAAAAGAGATAGTGATCAAAAGAAGAAATTGTGTAGGCAACTGAAAGAACAGAAGTGGCTAGCAAAAGAGAAAAAATGGTTTGACACCTCACCTCCTTAATTAACATACATCATCTGCAAACTAGGAATAGACATATAGCTAATTTGAGGGTAGTAAGGCCTCCAAAATGTTTTCTTTATCAAGGTATATTCTGCAAAAGATAGGGTCACCATAAAAGGACATTTCTGCAAGACTGTCAAAATAAACTACCTACAGGAAAATTGATAAAGATAAGTAGAACAAATGTTTTTTTACCATGATGGCCCACATAGAGGCTAAAAGGACTATTGATTCTTATGTTTGGGTTTTCATACTGAGATATTGTTTCACTATTTTAAAGAAGAAATCTGACAGAATTGACAATCAAAGAAAATATGTCTAAATATCACAAAAATCTGTTGTTTGCAAGTGACAAGCATCATAAAGAGGTTAATTTCTCAAAATGGTTTAAAGGCACTTGCTTAAAACTTGATGAAGGTTTTTTGAGCACTAGGGAGAAATCTAGGGGCTTATAGCAAAGAACATAAACATTTTATTCCAAAACTGCCACCTACAAGGCTAAAAGGCCACAAAGCACAGTGATAAAAAAAGAAAGGAAGATTAACCTTATAAAAATGGGTTTTTGGCATCAAAATTGTTTTTCAAAAAGGAGTATGAAGTCTCCTCGACCTCTTCCACACCTCATTTACCCCTGCAAAAAAGAAGAAAGCCATTGGAAAGGTTTTTTGAAGGTTTCTGTGCAAGTTTGAATTTTTTTTTTGGCGTTGCGCACCGAGGCCGACGCTACACACCTAGCCCTCGGTGCTGCGCACAAAGGAGGCAGTGCTAGTGTTATTTAACATTGCGTTGTGTACCAGGAGCATGGCGCTACGCACATGGGTAGGTGCTATGAATAGGCCCAGAACGGCCCGACATGGCCCATCTTCCACCCGGCGTTGCACTCTGATAGGCCTGACTGGCCCATCTTCGACCTGGGCCTGCGCTCTGGCAAGCCAACCCGACGTGAACGTGTAGTCGGGCAGGCACTGCTCACAGACAAACTTTGCTCAAATTTTCTCCAAAAGGGTTCGAAATTTTTATTTTTGCCTCCAAACCTCCCACAGTCAAAGAAACAAGGTTGATTATCTCCTCTTCTTCTACCCCCAAGTGATTTTTTTCCTTTCATAGTCAAAGAAAAATTTCAAAACCCTAAGAATGGGTCAAACCCTAAATATTCATGGAAATCAACTTTTTAACCTTCTAAGGTAGGGTTTGCAATATGGATAGTTATCGTTTGCTTAAAGGACACCCAATGCAAGCTAAGCCTTCTCCTAAAAACTCTGAACCTTTTCTAGACCTACTTCATTTTTCCCTCCATTGCTAAAAGTTTTGCCCTCGCCATCCCTCGTTCTGTCCTCCCTAAACTTAAAAGTTCTCATCAAGCAAAGAACCATTTTTTGCATGCAAAATCTCAAGCCTCCATTCACCAGAATTTTCGTTCCACTTCACACTCACTTACCTCCACTCATTCATATCCTTCACCTTTGCTTTCTCCACAAAGAAAACTGTCTGTTTCATTTTTTATCCTAAAAGCATCCAGTCAAGATGGTGATATGGATAATGATGAGCAAGGGAATAGTAGTAACAATCAAGAACAAGAAAAATATACTGGGAATGCTAAAAACAGTAAGGCAAATACATTTTTTTTGAAGAAGAAAAAGGAGGCAGCAGCCAACAAGAAGGTTCATATGGAAACCATGAGGAAACATACTTGCACATGACAGTAAGCATAATAAAGGTGAAGACAATGATGACGTGACTAAAAATTATGATAAGTGGAGAAACAAATGAAGATGATGAGGTAGTAAAATTTCAAACACAAGAAATTAATAAGGCTGTAATATAATTTGAACATGGAGGTAGTGGCCAAGACAAAGGCACAGAGAGGACAGTTAATAAGCAAGACATCTTAGAAAATAGTCATGATAGTCATGACAACTGTCATGAATGTCATGACACAAATCAACTTCTAAATGTTCAAGAAACTCAAACTGCCAATGCGAAAAATTGACCAAAGAGATAACCTTAGTGAAAGACAGATCCAAATAGAAGAAACTAAAGAAGGTGATGGTAAGTTTGAAAGCTTAAGTGAGCAACAGGTAAAAGCGAGACAAAAGTTAGAAGTATGAACCCCAATGAAGATGATGGCAATGCCAGAAACAAAGAATTCAATGAAAATTAAGAACTAAAAGGAGGTAAAGACCAAGAAAAACTTGGAGACATAACTCAATATTTTTCATAGGCTTCTCAAAACCCTTGAAGGACCTCTCCACCAATTTTGAGGCAAATTGGACAACTTTTTATTTTTCCCAATTTTTGACCCCTAGGAGTGCAACACCCTAGGAGATACGCACAAAATTGGTGCATCCTTAGCTCTCAAATTTTTCATTTTTGAACTTCACACATCACCAACAGTCTTCTCACCAATTTTCAGATCATTTGGAGCATTTTTACCTCCTCAAAAGGTCAAAAAACATCAAACATTTGACCTTTCTAACTCATTTTCAGACCACGTGCTACGCACAAAGAAGTGTTTGGAAATTTTATTTTTGTATAGGAAAATGGAATCCACTCAGCACAAATCAATAATTTTTGGAAAGTAGACTCATCATGCTTACCAACGAGCCATCACAAAGCCAAATCCGGTGTCGGGAAGGGGTCCAACTCAGCTGCAAGAGACCCTATTTTCTGCTAAAGTGGCGCTATGCACAGAGACTACCTAGTGTGTTTTGGACCAAAAGTCAACAAAACACACTAATTTATTGCAAATAGATATTTTTTAGTTTTTTGAGGAAAATTAAGATAGAATTAGATGCAAATTGTTATTTTAGCATTTATTTCTTGGGATATTATGTGCCTTGGGCCTTGCATGGTCTCTTGGCCATAAATGATATTTATGACTATATTTGACATTTCCCTACCACATTTAGGGTTTTAGTCCTCATTTGATCCATTAATAGAGCATGAGTCCCCTATGTATTTTGTTGGCATTTGATGAGCTTGAAGAGAAATATACATGGTTTCATGAGCTTGGAGAAGAAATTGGTTTTGTGAAGTGGATGAATGGCTTGTTTGCTTGGATGATGGAGAAGCTTGTTTGCAGGATTCCATAGCTTGGTGAATGGTGATGTTTTCCTAATTTTTCTATTGTTTTGTTTGTTATCATTATGTTTCATGTTTCTTAGCTGTTATTAAATAGAAAAGTATAGGTTGAGACATGTTCTTTGAGGCACCTCAGTCCTCCCGTTTGTTATAGCCTTTATGTTTTCTCTTTTGGCCATCTTAAGGAATTCTTTGCTGCTCCTTAGGTCCACCAAAAATTGTTTTGTTTCATGCATGGTTATTATGTTGGCTTACAAGTAATATTTATGGTATTCCCTGCTTATTTGAAGTTCTCAAAACCCTATCTTGAAGCCTTTCTGTGGAATATTGATTGAATAGGTTTAAGATAAATAGGTCTCGTTCGATCTTGCCCTTTTTCCATGCTTTTCAACTTGTTTCAGAGTTCCCAATAGCTTGAAATATGATGTTTAGGAGTTCCTTCTTCATAAATTAAGTTATTTGTTTAAATATTGTATGTTTTCCCAAAATCTGAAGGTGAATTTCTAGAGTTAGGAGTCCTAATGCTTCTACGTTTCACTGGAATGTTTATCTTGTTATCACTTAGATTTTCCTTGAAGTTGTTGGGAAGAGGAAAGGGGTCCGAGGTAACCACAAACCAACTTTTAGGTATAAAATCTAGCCAACCTGTACCTAGAGAGGGCTCTCTCTTTAATTTTTAGCTTTGTTTTAAAAGATATTAGGCTAGCTATGATTGTTTAGGGATTTTGATTGTGTTTGGGTGATGGAATTCAATAACAGAGGGGTAGGACTGAATAGTTTAGGCCATTGGGCTAATGGAGTCAAAGAAGATGGCTTAACTGGATTTGGTTTCTTAACAAGGGAGGGTTTCACAGGGCAAGGTAATCAAATAGGTAACAATTAAATATTTAGAATGAATTAAATGGACTCAAAATGGGTGAAGGGAAACTAAGAATCCTTCAACATATTCGATAGAGGGAACTTGAATGATTATTAATAAACAACACTTAAGAATTATTTACCAAATAATCAGAATGAATAAACTAGGAAACAGGAGCAATTAAGAATTCATTTTTCATACTAGTTCAGAGGAAAACATTAAGAATAACAACGATTGAAAACAGATTGCACTCAAGCACTTTTTGAATTATTCATTTTCGTTTATCATTCAGATATGAAACATAGATGGTATAATGAACAAGTATAAAACTTTAAAACAAAATAGATAGAAGACTTAGTGATCTGGTGTCTGACTCAAGAATCCTGTGAAAATTCCTTTGCGTCAATTCTTTATACAGTTATCCATGCAAAATTTGTCCAACAACACTTTATTCCAAAATAATCAATTTTACAGCAAAGTCTAAGAATCCACCCCCCTCAATACTCTAATTGAGGGAGTATTTATATAAAAAATTATAAAAAGTATCTCCTAACAGAGTGAGATATATTTTAGGATTACTTATTAATAAATTACAAGCAAATAGAGACAGATAGTCTCGTAGATAGGAGAAAAGGTAAACCGATGTTGTGCTGTTCCTTTTTTTGTGAGTGTGCTGGAGGCAGGCCCTATGATTTGGCTTGCTACTGTCTTCTTTGGTAACTCTGTGCTGGCTGCTCTATTTTTACTGATACTCTTTACCTGTACAGATACACTTTGACCTGTTTGATCTCTGTTTATCCTTTTTACCATTACTTACTGTAGTAAATCATCATAATTCATCCAAGGATATTTTACAAAATGTCTACAATATCTTCCCACCATTGTGCTTTTGGTATTCTGGTTCTTTGAAGCTTTCTCAGGGTCTCATCAGTTTCTGTATATCTGAAAAAGGTAGGCTGAATTGGAAATAAGTGCTTTACCTCATGTTACAGATAAAAAAAAATTTCCAGACTGTCATGAGGAATTTTGCCTGTAGATAACGCTTTTGCTGTTGATGAACTTGTTGATGGACTGGCCTAGTTGTTCACATACTTATTCAATTTCTCAACATAGCTTTGATGAATCATTAGTTTATCATGAGTAACTAAAGGAATTGGGAACCCTTTACTTTGAAAAATATTGAATCTTTTCAAAAAAGAATTAATTTCCTCTTGCATATCATGGCATATTCTTTATAAATTTTGCATCAGAGTTATTTTAGTAAAAACCTTTTTTACCTCCAAAATTGTCCCTGTTCTATCTTGAATGCCCAGCTCTTCAAGCTGATATTTTTTCTTGGTATTTAAAAACTGTATGAGCTCGTTGGCTTCTTCAGGGATATTTCCTAATTCTGCCCTTGCCTTTTGAACTTCTTCTAGAGCCAGTTTAACTAAATCATTTTGCTCATACATTATTTGGATTGATGGCCAGACATCATTTATTGATTGAGTGATGTTGGCCCAAATAATTTCCTTGATTTCTTTCAAAATTTTCTCCAATGTGAGATCATTTTCTAATGTTTTCACCCATTTTTCTAACTTGTTGATCTCTCTTGTCTTTTCTGCAACATTTATCTGTGAGAGATCATACTTTTGTTCCAAGGTAGTAAATTGTACCTTTCTTTTCTAGAGCTCTGTAACTTGGAGCTTAAATTCCTCCATTGATTTTATTAGTTCCTCTGTGCTCAAATTGGCAGTGTTGCCCAGTGCTAGTTCTGCTGACTGTCCTGTTGTTGTTATACTTGTGACCACTTCTGTTGTGGTTGCTGGGATGTTTACTGCGAGTGTTATCCCAAGGGTAGAAGGGAATATTGTTGAGACTACTGGTATCACGTTGAGAGGCTCAGAGGTTGACTCTCCCTGCTTGTCCTTTAATGCTTTTTCAAGTTCTTGTTCAGTCTCATTCAGTTGCTCATTAAGTTTTAAGAGAAAATCCATCAATTCTTCTTTAGATTTTTGCTTTATGACCTCAGTAGTCTGTGGATGCCTTAAAGGTGGCAGCTTTAGTTTTTTCCTTAGGGCTGCAATATCATCATCTTTCTTCTTGATCAAGGCTTTTGTAGCCTTAAAATCTTTGGGATTATGACCCAATCCAATAATTATTTCTGCATTGGCAAAAGATTCTCAGGGGATTTTCGCTATAGGTGAGGTCTTTTATCTGGGAATATCTATCTGCAGGCAAATATTCTAAATATTTGTGGGGGGCATTTAGAGGCACAACATTCAAAGCCACAGGGGTTTACATTTTTGGTTCTTATGGATTCAAAAAGGAATATCGGTTTTTAGTGGAAAAATGTGCAAAATTACAGGTCTGGGAACTTGTGAGGTGAAATAAAGATTGAATTGTACTGTTTTTTAGTCTTTTTCTGTGGAATTAAAGTAAAAACTAAGACTTGCAGGGTTCAATGGAAATTGGATAAATACCTATTTCGGGAAGTGAATAGTGAGGAAACAGGTGCAGGCAAATAGGTGACTGGTTCAGCTAAAAATTGTTTAGCAATGTGGCGGTTGGAAATCTTCAACAACTGATTTTGACGTTTTTTGCATGGGAGCATTGGTCGCAGCATAAAATGATGAAAATAACGTGCATTTGTTTGTTTTATTCACAAATTCAAGGTTGGCAGGGGTTTTTTTATTTGGGTGGATCACGTGCGTGGGAAACGATGTTTTGCTGTATGCAGAGGGCGGTAAGCGGTATAATATCGCACTGCTTTTGGGGACGGGCGGTATTCGGCCGGGAGCCAGCGATTCCATACATCTTGTGATGCGTGGCGAGGCACTGTTCGCAAAACCAATCCATGATCACGCACTATCATTTGGTCGTGGAGGGCCATGCGATATGGATGACATCGATTGGATATGGAAGGGTTAATCGGATGACTATTGGGGAGGCGAGATGATGGGAGATTGATAAGGGCGGGCCTAATACAATCAAAGATTATTTAATCATATCGGGAGCAATATGATTGGTGGGGTAAGTTGTTAATTAACCGTGGGGGTTAATTAATCCTTATTTTAATGTTAATGCTGTATTATGGTTATAGTTTAACCAAGGGGCGGGATATGTAATATTTGGGGGTTTTATATAGTTATGGTAATACGGGAATGGGTAGATGTTATAGGGGAATTAGATAATATAATTTAAAATTTAATATGTCAAAATGAATGAATAAGTGCTAAGTATAAAAACATTAGGATTGTGTTTTTAACTTAGGCTAAAATGAAAAAAGGGTTTTTTGTGGGATATTGTGTAATTCTCCTAAGTAAAATAAGATTTTACTTAGGAAAAGATTTATGGAAGTAAATGAATGAATTATGGATGGCTTTAAGTATTTAGGCTTTTTAAACTATTGGGCTGAGGGTCCGGTCCCTCCAAAAGTCAAGGAAATGCCTTGAGCCCCTCTAATTTTCAAATGCCTTAGTATTTAGGGGAAATTAGTGAAATTTTTATGGAAAAAATGAGAAGGGGAGTTAATCATTTGACCTTGTTTTGCTTGAAATTCTTCCAGTGTAATTTCTGCCTTGCATTTGTGATGAAAGTAAGGATTAACACATTTAGAGTCATAATCCATCACATGTAATTTTGCAACATAATCTACCTACCCTACCTACTTTAACCTAGCATTTTTTATTCTTTATTAGGGTGCACTTAAACTGGCAAACCCTTATCACACTTTTTTTCTCTTACATGTAGAAATCTATCTGATTCTAACCTTATTACATCCAAGGGCTCATATTAAGTTGTTAAGCTCCTTTTATTTACTCTACCTATCTAATTATCTGCATATCTACTTATTTACTCTACCTATCTACTTGTCTGCATACTTATTCAATTTCTCAACATAGCTTTGATGAATCATTAGTTTATCATGAGTAACTAAAGGACTTGGCAACCCTTTACTTTGAAAAATATTGAATCTTTTCAAAAAAACATTAATTTCCTCCCGCATATCATGGCATATTCTTTCTAAATTTTGCATCATAGTTCTTTTAGAAAAAACCTTTTTTACCTCCAAAATTGTCCATGTTCTATCTTGAATGCCCAGCTCTTCAAGCTGATATTTTTTCTTGGTATTTGAAAACTATATGAGCTCGTTGGCTTCTTCAGGCATATTTCCTAATTCTGCCCTTGCCTTTTGAACTTCTTCTAGAGCCAGTTTAACTAAATAATTTTTCTCATACATTATTTGGATTGATGGCTAGACATCATTTATTGATTGAGAGATGTTGGCCCAAAGAATTTCCTTGATTTATTTCAAAGGTTTCTCCAATGTGAGATCCTCTGCTAATGTTTTCACCAATTTTTCTAACTTGTTGATCTCTCTTGTCTTTTTGCAACATTTATCTTTGAGAGATCATACTTTTGTTCCAAGGTAGTAAATTGTACCTTTGTTTTCTGGAGCTCTGTAACTTGGAGCTTCAATTCCTCCATTGATTTTATTAGTTCCTCTGTGCTTAAATTGGCAGTGTTGCCCTGTGCTAGTCCTATTGACTACCCTGTTGTTGTTGTACCTGTGACCACTTCTGTTGTGGTTGCTGGGATGTTTAGTGCTAGTGTTGTCCCAAGGGTAGAAGGTACTTCTGTTGAGACTACTGGTATCATGTTGGGAGGCTAAGAGGTCGACTCTCCCTGCTTGTCCTTTAATTATTTTTCAAGTTCTTTTTCAATCTCATTCAGTTTCTCATTAAGTTTTAAGAGAAAATCCATCAGTTCTTCTTCAAATTTTTGCTTTATGACCTCAGCAGTCTGTGGATGCCTTGAAGGTGGCAGCTTCAGTTGTTTCCTTAGGGCTTCAATATCATCATCTTTCTTTTTGATCAAGGCTTCTGTAGCCTTAACATCTTTGGGATTATGACCCAATCCAATAATTATTTCTGCATTGGCAAAAGATTCTCAGGGGATTTTCGCTATAGGTGAGGTATTTTATCTGGAAATATCTATCTGCTAGTGGAAAATAGTTTAAATCTTTGTGGGGGGCATTCAGAGGCGCAACATTCAAAGCCACAGGGGTTTCCATTTCTGGATTTTGTGGATTCAGAAAGGAATTTTGGTTTTTAGTGGAAAAATGGGCAAAATTACAGGTCTGGGAACTTGTGAGGTGAAATAAAGACTGAATTGTACTATTTTTTAGTTTTTTTTTGTGGAAATAAAGTAAAAAAAAAGACTTGCAGGGTTCGACAGAAATTGGATAAATACTTGTTTAGGGAAGTGAATAGTGAGGAAACAGGTGCAGGCAAATAGGTGAATGGTTTAGCCAAAAATCGTTTAGCAATGTGGCGGTTGGAAATCTTCAACAACTGATTTTGACGTTTTTTGCATGGGAGCACTAGTCGTAGCATAGAATGATGAAAATAACATGCATTTGTTTTTTTTATTCACAAATTCAAGGTTGGCAGGGGTTTTGTTATTTGGGTGGATCACGTGCATGGGAAACGATGTTTTGTCATATGCGGAGGGCGGTAAGCGGTATAATATCGCACCACTTTTGGGGACGGGTAGTATTCATCCAAGAGCTAGTGATTACATACATCTTGTGATGCATGGCGAGGCACTGTTCGCAAAACCACTCCGCGATCGTGCACTATCGTTTGGTCGTGGAGGGCCATGCGATATGGATGACAACGGTTGGATATGGAAGGGTTAATCGGACGAATATCGGGGAGGCGAGATGACGGGAGATTAATAAGGGCTGGCCCAATACAATCAAAGATTATTTAATCATATCGGGAGCAATATGATTGGTCGGGTAAGTTATTAATTAACCGTGGGGGTTAATTAATCCTTATTTTAATGTTAATGTCGTATTATGGTTATAGTTTAACCAAGGGGAGGGATATGTAATATTTGGGGGTTTTATATAGTTATGGTAATATGGGAATGGGTAGATGTTATAGGGGAATTAGATAATATAAGTTAAAAGTTAATATGTCAAAATGAATGAAAAAACACTAAGTATAAAAACATTAGGATTGTGTATTTAACTTAGGCTAAAAATGAAAAAAGGGTTTTTTTGTGGGATATTGTGTAATTTTCCTAAGTAAAATAAGATTTTACTTAGAAAAATATTTATGGAAGTAAATGAATGACTTATGGATGGTTTTAAGTACTTAGGCTTTTTAAATTATTGGGTCGAGGGTCCGGTCCCTCCAAAAGTCAAGGAAATTCCTTAAGCCCCTCTAATTTTCAAATTCCTTAGTACTTAGGGGAAATTAGCGAAATTTTTATGGAAAAAAAACAAATGGGAAGGGGAGTTAATCATTTGACCTTGTTTTGCTTGAAATTCTTCCAGTGTAATGTTTGCCTTGCATTTGTGATGAAAGTAAGGATTAACACATTTATAGTCATAATCCATCACATTTAATTCTACAACACCATCTACCTACCCTACCTACTTTAACCTAGCATCTTTTCTTCTTTATTAGGGTGCACTTAAACTTGCAAAACCTTATCACACTTTTTTTCTTTTACATGTAGAAATCTATCTGATTCTAACCTTATTACATCAAGGGCTCAGATTAATTTGTTGAGCTCCTTTTATTTACTCTACCTATCTACTTATCTGCCAAGATTAAACAGTTTGGTCAGATTTTATTCTCTATCTCTAAAACATAAAATTCAAACATGAACAAGCAAAGCTTAAGCTGTTTGACTGTTCACCAATTGTGGCATAAGTTACAAGTTTCACACAATTTTTTTATTACATAAGAGAAAAAGGTAGTGGCATCTAGAATTGCACACTTTCTATGGCCTTTCTTTTGGTAGGGTTCATTTTCTTTCACTTTTTTGGCCACTTTATTCTTTTTACCCATTGATTTTTCTTTTAGGGTATACCCTCTTTACATTTTTTAAATTTTTTGATTTTTTGACAATATGGAAAACCTTTGCAACAAGGAAAGGTATGAACATATTACATAGCCCATCAATTCAATCATGATATATGACACCTATTGGTATAGAAGCATAACATATCTTATATGTTTATCAGTTTGAGTATTGTTCATAGCGGTCAATGGTTTGCCCTACCTCATGAGTTATGATTTAGACTATATATGTGTAAAACCTCTTAGTATTTTCCCCAACTTAATGTTCATTACACCATCATACATCACCTTAAGGATCCATTCACCTTGCTAAATCGGCCCTGCAACACACTCTATTTCATCATTTATACACTCTTGAATTTCACTTGACTCCATAGCCCAATGGCTTTGACATCCTCTCACTCCTCTTATTATATTTGACCATCTTACCCATCCAAAACAATCAAAAAACCCTAAACCTAATAACTAGCCTAAAATCAAAATTCTAGAGAAAAAAGAACACATCCTTTGCACCCAATAGAGAGATCCTTCTCTGAGTCCAGGAAGGCTAGGTCCTCGGACTCCAAAGCTTGGTTCCATGTTACCATGTCATTTGGTTTGCCAATTTGCCAAATCATGGGACCCGAACACATTCATCCCAATGTGGATGATGGATCTCATTCTGAAAATACTCATTCCCATTGTAAGACACCAACCTCCTCAAACCGATGAAGAACTTTTCCCTCCATGAAATGTTGAAGTTCATCTCCAATGAGATCTCTTAATGATACCTTCTTCTCATCCATGGCCTTCCAAAACCAATGCGGTTCTAGATCTGCTGCAGGTAGAAGTCTCTCTTTGAGATGTGAGATTCTCATTGAGATAGTGTCATCAAGAAAGGAGAAAATATCTCTCATCTCAAGATGTCTACCATTTATCATCTTAACCTCCATTTCTTCATGACTGAATCTACCTTCAGAATTCTAAAAGAATAATGGGGCCTCTTCATTATCACTGCTACTAAGTGATAGTGCTATAGATATGTAGGGTAATACATATATTATCTCAAAGCAAGGTACAATATTGATCTCATAACCAATCATTGTACATAGGATCATGCTCATCCCTTCTTCTAAAACTCTACACTTCAACTCAAACGGTTGAATGTAGTCCATCCATGACAAACTAGGATAGCTTTTCATCTCCTCCTTGATTAGATCAAGGGTCCTCTACGTTGTGATATGTTGCTCCTTCAAATCAGAATTTTGTTCTAACCCTTGGTTATGCATTGGCCCTGATGGCATGTCCCCATAAGTTTCATTAAGATCTACTCAAACAATAGGTGATCAATGTGTATGCATACCTTGGATCAACTGATGTGCGGGAACCTCTTGACAAAACACAAGAGTTCCTCGAACCGAGACAATGGTGTCTCCAACTACTAGCAAGAGATATGGTTGCTCTTCTATCAATGTACCAGTGTTGGAATCTTCCTCCTCTTCCTCATGCATCTCCTGAATCATGCACGGGACTCTCTGTGTCAAGAGCCTAAGACTATCTTGCAAGGTTGCAAGTGTCCCTTCTCTAGATGCAAGTACTTCTACAGCTGGTGGTGAATGTAGTGACTCCTTGTCCAGAGTGACAAGATTGACATCCTCCTTTGTTTCCTTAGGAAATATCTCTTTGTGACACATCTTTATATTCTTCACATCAAACTTCTTCCTCAACTTGTGAAATAAATCTAAATATTTAGTCACCTTTGCATGCTCCATGTGACTAAACCACCAATACCATAAAGATGAAGTGCTACAATCTAGGCAGCCTCTTTTTTAGCCACAGGATGTAGCATGAAAAATGTATCTAACTCTTTCCTCTAAGCCTTAACAGTGCTTGAGAAAGATCCATCAAATGTAGGAAAATAAAATCTATTGTGCCTCTTTATTCTATTGCTAATATAGGATCTTCTTTCTTCTTTGAGTTCAAATAATTCTTGGAGAGTTAGACTTCCCTTGAATGCTCTAGACTGTGCTTCGTACTCTTCAAGATATATATCGAGAGTCTCATGAGTCTTAGGTTCTCTTATTTCTTCAATTCTATACCTCTCACTTTCCTCAATGAAAGTGGGCATAGAAGCTCTATGAGGAGATCTATGATTCTCCAGTCTTCTTTTATGCTGACAGGAAGTGCTTGGACCTTCCTCTTCAAATAATCTTCTTGGATCCTTCCTTTGCCTTTCCTTCTTCATTGGATAGACCTCCTTGGAGAGATATTGCATGGATCTAAAGAGAGGAATGGAAAAAATATCCTTTTTCATGATATATCTCATCTATTTGCTTCTTCTTTTGAAGCAAAATATGAAGTGTCCACAAGCTGAGCCAAAGATCATGCTCTGATACCACTCTAATATCCCAAAAGGGAGAATGCAGTAATACTTAAACAGAATATAAGAAATACAACTAAGTAAACAATAAATCTCAAGGCAACATCAGAATATACAGAGAATCTGAGCCATTTTATTATATGGAGATGATTTAGTTACATAATGTACATAAAATGAGTATAACTAGCCCAAGAGTTGGCCTAGAATCACCCTGAAAACATGCCAAAGTAGGCACTGTGTAACTGGAGAGCTGCTGGAAGAAAATAATCCATTGTCCCTTCAGCAGAATATAAATATATGACTCCAAGATGAAAAGGAAAATGCAGATATATGGAAATCTGGAGCTCTGATGATGCCACGATTCTAGATCTGGGCTCTATGATGGATACCCAAGATAACCTAGAAAGTATTTTCCAGATCTACAACTTTGGAAAATCACCCTCCTAGGGTTTGATCCTTTTTCTGCTGGGATTACAAATCTGAAGCTAGATCTGATATAAAGATGGCTGCAATATGATGTATAAACAGATCTATGCTTTCAGGGCTGATCCCTCCTTCAGATCTACAAGCTAGGAGCTTGAGATCTTGCCTTCTCTTCCTCCTCCTTCAAGTTGCAGCAATTGATTATGCAGTTGCTCCAAAAACTACATTGTACAAGAGAGAGAGGATTTATGCCTACTGAAATATGTTGAAATAACCTCCATACTGATGGAAATATTGATGGCCAGGTGAGGGAATGATCCCTCACAGTATTACTAGCTGAAATGCTAGCAACTTCCTTCCTCCTTTGGAACTAGAATAATGGACAACGTAATTCTAGATAGAAATATTGTTGTTAGGAGATTAATAACACTTGGCCTGATGCTAGATCTGAAATGAAGATCTGGGAATGCTGATATTCAAGCCCAAGGTGATAGGAATAAACCTTCATCGGTTCTATATCTGAAATACTGAAGACAACCTCAACCTTCTAAACTTGTCTTCAGAAATTGTGTAATTCCTGAAGGTAGATGTTCTGCAGATGATAGAAATGATAAGTGGCACCAATGCTTGATGTAAAATGAAGTAAAACCCTCTTCCAAGATATCACTCAATGAAAGAGGAGGGATTCCCAACCAGTAATACCATGTGCTAAACAACACTTCCAATATTTTCTAAACAACCCAAGAAATCAATGGAATGTCACATGACAATTCTAGATCTAAACAAACCTCAAAATATGTAATGTTCCCAACTAAGGAACAGCTACATTATCGGGAATAATCTGAGTTATTAACAATGTGGAGCTACATAAATGTCTTATACAGATGTTAAATCACTTAACCTTCAATAAAATATCCAGCAGCAACCTTATATAGCGTTTTATAGACCAAAAGGTGGGGAAAAGTGATGTATTCAGAGATATGCATAAAAATAAGGTGGGAAAACAGTTTTATCTAATATCTAGGGCTATGAGGGACTCCCATGTCAAATTTTAGCAAAATAAATGTGCTTTTCTATGTTAAACAGTTCCTCCTTTCCTAATTAGGCTAGAAAACCCTGATTTCCCATGACTAGAAGTATGCAGAAATTTACTGAAGCATGAGAGCCTAATTTTCTAAAGGTTTTAGCTGCAATAGGGTCTGAACATTAATAAATCATATCAGTGGCATGAATCATACATTTTATAGAAGAAAGAGTGAGAAAATATAGGAGAAATGCTTAGAAATGAGGTGCTACAACCATGATAAAAGACTGCATAACCATAACAGCGTTATTTCTAGGGCTGAATTAGTATTTTATTAATTATTTAGATATATATCAGATATTTACATAAAAATTTGGATCCAATACAGATCCATGTACAAGAAAGGCTGATCTATACATTCCCCCTGGGGTTTTTCTCAAAACATGAAGCACCAGAAGTAGATCTGAGATCTAAGACTTCAGATCAGTAGAATGATTCAAAATTTCTGAATAATAAAATTAAATATTATATCATATCTGAAACAAACATTGATTGGATGGCAAATCCATGGATCACCACAGTGAAAGGAAGAACCCCAACACCGGAGATCTCTCCTCCAAAACGCAGGCAAAACACCCTGCAGCTATAGATCTGCAAATAACGTTCTCTTAGGGAGAGGAAAAGTGTTGTAGCTTCTAAGAATTATTTTTCCTGATGCCAAGATGTAGATATGAAGCACAACTAGCAAATGAACTCTTCCAGGAGGTCAAAAGACACACTCACTCAGAAGAGCCACTGCTATCATCTAAATCTGAGCAGATATAGATCTCCACTTGCTGCAACTCACAAGGACAACTCAACCTTCAACAGGAGTAGAACTGTACATGTAAGGTGAAGCTTGGCCCAAGCCTGATAGTGGAAAATTTTAGCACAATTCTCCTCCAAGAGCTGCTCAAGGAAGGAGGTGGGATTCCTGAACAGGAATGCCGAATAAGGGATGTATAACAGACAATTCCTTGAGAAAAGATAATCTTCAAATACCTCTCCTTGCTTCCCTCCTCTTCCTTTTGTAAGATAGGAGTCTTTCCAAACCCTAAACCACCTTGATTCAATTAACCCTTTTCACATTAGACCCTCCTTCTAGAACTGCGTTGTCCCTCAAAGAGGTTCAATGCATCTAGACTGCGCTGTTTGACTTGGTCAAAGATGGCCCACTCTTGTGATTTAGACCCATTCACACTTGCAGGAGTTTATTTAGATAGCCCATATATGTCTCTGTTCACATAGGCATGCATTTATTATTTGTTTTAGGAGTTTTACATGTCCTCCTTTATAATTTATTCATTAATTATGAAATGCAAAAATAAACAAGGCAAAATTAATGTTCCTATTAGCTGAAGGTAATGTAGGAACATTACAGTCTCTCCCTCCCAAATTTTTCTTGTCCTCAAGCAACTACAAGGGTTTTGCAAAATTTCCCCTTCTTCTCTTGTGGCCTCCTCATCTGTTAGTTTCCACCATTTCTTTGAATCTTCTACAATATCTCTGTCTTCCAATGGTCCTCCCTCAATATGCAAGTTGGCCTTTGGTGAATAAACCCAAGGGCTCTCATCATGAGGAAATGGAAGGTTGTTGTGGAAACCTTCCTGCTGATCCATGGCCTCCTCAAGATAGAAGTGATGACAATCATGGGGATTTTCATGATCCATGAAAGATTCCCATCTCTGTGCTATCATCCAAATGTAGTGGATCACCTCCAAGCTTGGCAATCCGTAGAATAACCCCTCCCCAATACATATGAGAGGCATATTACCAACAAACATATGGCTCACTCTAAAAAGGGACAAGTGATCAACCATAGTGGCCATACAAAACTCATGCTCCCCTTGAAGCATGCAATTCAAAAAGAATGGGAAAATCTTCTCCCCAAGCGCACATCCAATAAGTGTGCCTCTCCTCCAACTATGCCCCCAATAGAGATAAGGACATCTTCAGCTTGTGGGATCATAATTAGAATCATGCTAGCTGCCATGTATGATATATGGGAAGGAAGATGTTCCCTCATGTGCAACCAACGCAGTTTTATATTTAACTTCCATAGAATAGGATATGACAAGTGCCTTCCACAACACTTGTTTTTTGCATCATCTCTTATGAATACTTGGAGGAAATTTATCATAATTGGTGTAAAGGAATCACACCATGAAGAATAGAATAGCTTGCCAAGATCCTCCAAGGAATGACCTACATCAACATGGTCCATGGCCTTGAGTAGCCCAGATACCCCTCATAAATAGTGCCCATTTTTGGAGCTATGTTCTGCAAATGAGTGTTAGAAAAATATAAGCATATAGGGGATATATGATAATGCTCAAAAGGAAAAGCCTCTTTATATACTTTTTTTACATTAGTGGGGTAACTCATGGATGAGTTCCCTCTCACACTCAATGAGTAAGGAGATGTGAATGATGGCTCCTTCCAGTAGCTATGCTCCTCCTCATCCACTAAGTAGTCCATGCACATATTCATATGAGAGTGCACCTCTTCTTTAAATCCTTCCCATATGAATCCACCCAAGAGAGTATGATATGCTTTGACAAAACCAGTGGGTTTGGAAAGCAGGATTTCATAGATGGCATCAAGGAGTCCCTCCTTGAGCTTGGAGTCACTAACCAAAAGAATAAGATTATAGAAATAGATGTCTCTATCAACCACCTTGAACCTTTCATCATTTACTTCCCCATCAAGAACCCCACATGTGAAAAGGTCCTTGGAGTATTCCATCCTGAGTTGGGAATCCCAATTAGGATCCAATCTCTCCAAGAATGACAACGTTGTAGAGGTCTGAAATGTTGCCCCTATCTTCTCATGGCTCCCATATTTGACATCATTGATATTAAAATCACATGTTGGAGCATCATAATATTCCCTTTTCTGCCCCATTTGCAGCTGATCTTGCACAAAAAAAATTGGAGCACATGGAAATCAACTTCCCCTCGGAAAGTTCTTGTTTTCCAAAACCTCCTCCTTTTGGCCCATCCATACAAGATGGTTAGGATCCCCTTGCTATCTTCAGAAATATTCTTTGTGAATGAAGAGATCATGGGCTGCCCCAAAGATATGGAGTTTCCATGTGCCCTTATGCTCATGCCATCATAGATCTCTGATTTCTCATTTCTCAGCGCAGATTTTTGAGTGGGAGTTAGCAATGCCCCTTTCAGGAAACTGCTCATCTCTCTCCTGAATTCATGAGAGAATCTATGTGTTGTGCTAGCTTCTCCCAAGGCTCCCTCCTTAGCCAAGTATGAATATGCTTCCCATAGTTGAGAGAACACTTTATATTTCCTCCTATCAATAGGTGCTCCTGGTAGAGTACCTCCTTGCAAAGAGGTGTCAAGGCATGGAGTAGAATGTGGATGTAGGTAGACAGATTTGCCCCTAACTTTAATGCATAGGTCCTCTTGCCTTCTTTGTGCTTCCAAGCTCTGAAGTAGAGAAGGGTTCATTTTCTCCACCTTGTGATTCCCTTCCTCTTATTTTCTTCCTTCTATCTCCAAGATCTCATCATTTTACAATGATGGTACATGCTGCTCATGTGTCATACCAAGAGCTCTATGTGTGAGACCTTGTGGAACTCCTTGCAAGAGTGCAAGAATTTCTTCTCTTGGAGCAAGTGCTCCAACTTCATCTTCATGAGGTGCTTGAGGTGCCTTTGTTGTGACTACATTATCATCTCCTGCCTTCTCCTCCTCTTCAATAGCTGAAATTTTCCCATCATAAATGAGAGACATTAGATCTTGGTCATCTATTGAAGGATAAACCTTCATGCTTTCCTCTTGAGAAGAGGACCCTTCACTCAATGGATATATTGCCCTTGGCAAGGCATCAAAAAAACTTACACCTTCTTCCATGGTCTTCAAAAATGGAGATGGATTCATAGACCCTTCCAACTCATGCAAAAGATTCATCTGATGTGGTTTGACAATGTCAACAGAAGATGATACACATGGAGCTTCATCAAACCTTTCTATCAATCTTGCAATAAACGTTGCATAAGTAGGTGTATTGGCATTCTTCAAGGAAAAAGACTCAAACAACCACCAAGAATATGCTTTACCTTCAAAACGCAACGCTACTACTTTGATGGATTCAATCTCTGAAACTTGATGTTGTTGCACAAAGTTATCTAGCTCCTCCACCAAAACCCTGACTTGACATTTAGGTGATCCATCAAATATAGATAGATAGAATCTACCCTTACCATGTTGCTCCTGCTTTGTGAATTTTCTCTCCTTGATCTTGTAGAACCCTTGGAAGTTCAAGTTATCTTTGAACTCCTTGGATTGAGCTTCATACTCTTCCAAATACTCTCTAAGAGTCTCCTTTTTGGGCACACCTCATTTGTTCCTCTTCATGAAGAAATCACAGACAGAATGCTAAAGCTTTGGAGATATGGCTGAGTGCACATATCCATGAGATGAGAATTCAGAATTTTCCTCATGTATAGATCTTATAGATATGATCAGAAGATGTTCTTGTTCTTGAAACTTCCTGGGAGTTTCACTACTTCTTCTTTCTCCTTCTTCTTCAACCTCCTTGGAGAGGTTCTTCTTAGATATGAAAACTGATGAGAGTAAACTCATGTTATTCATCATTCTAACCATGCTCCTTTCTCTACATCACTTTGTCTTGAAGCCACAGGCTAAGCCAAAGAGCTGGCTCTGATACCACTATAATGTTCCCAACTAAGGAACAACTACACTATTTGGAATAATCTAAGTTATTACCAATTTTGAGCTACAGAAATATGTATTATACAGATTTTAAATCACTTAAAATTCAATAAAATATGCAACAACAACCTTATACTGTGTTTTATAGACCAAAAGGCGGGGAAAAGTGGTGATTTAGGCCCTAAAACAGATGTATTCAGAGATATGTGTACAAATAAGGTGGGAAAGTGGTTGGATCTGATAGCTAGGGATATTAGGGACTCTCATGTCAAATTTCAGCCAAAAAAAATGTGTTTTTCTATGTTAAACAGTTCCTCCTTTTCTAACTAGGCTAGAAAACCCTGATTTCCCATGACTAGAAGTACGCAGAAATTTACTGAAGCATGAGAGAATAATTTTCTGAAGGGTTTAGCTAAAATAGGGTCTGAAAATTAATAAATTATATCAGTGGCACGACTCATACATTTTATAGAATAAATAGTGAGAAAATACAGGAGAAATCCTCAGAAATGAGGTGCTACAACCATGATAAAAGACCGCATAACCATAACAGCGTTATTTCTATGGAAGAAGCAATATTTTATTAATTATTTAGATGTATATCAAATATTTACATAAAAAATTAGATCCAATATAGATCCATGTACAAGAAAGGCTGATCTATACATTCCCCTTGAGGTTTTGCTCAAAACATGAAGCACCGGAAGTAGATTTGAGATCTAAGACTTCAGATCTGCAGAATGATTCATAATTTATGAATAATACAATTACATAGTAGATCAGATCTGAAAAAAACATGGATTGGATGGCCAATCCATGGATCACCACAGTGAAAGGAAGAACCCCAACACTGGAGATCTCTCCTCCAAAACGTAGGCAAAACACCCTGCAGCTATAGATATGTAGATAACGTTGTCTTAGGGAGAGAAACAACGTTGTAGCTTCTGAGAATGATTTTTCCTGATGCCAAGATGTAGATATGAAGTACAATCAGCAAATGAACTCTTCCAGGAGGTTAAAATACACACTCACTCAGAAGAGCCACTGCTATCATCTAGATCTGAGCAGATCTAGATCTCCACTTGCTGCAAATCACAAGGACAGCTCAACCCTCAATAGGAGCAGTGCTATAGATGTAAGGTGAAGCTTGGCCCAAACCTGATAGTGGAAAAATTTAGCACAATTTTCCTCCAAGAGCTGCTCAAGGAAGGAGGTGGGATTCCTGAACAGGAATGCCCAACAAGGGATGTCTAGCAGAAAATTCCTTGAGAAATGATAATCTTCAACAACCTCTCCTTGCTGCTCTCCTCTTCCTTTTATAATATAGGAGTCTTGCCAAACCCTAAAACACCTTGATTCACTTAACCCTTTTCACATTAGACCCTCCTTCTAGAATTGTGTTGTCCCTCAAAGAGGTTCAATGCATCTAGACTACGTTGTTTGACTTGGTCAAAGAGGGCCCACTCTTGTGATTTAGACCCATTCACACTTGCAGGAATTTCTTTAGATAGCCTAGATATGTCTCTGTTCACATAGGCATGGATTTATTCTTGGTTTTAGGAGTTTTGCATGTCCTCCTTTATAATTTATTCATCAATTATAAAATGCAAAAATAAACAAGGAAAAATTAATGTTCCTATTAGCTGAAGATAATGTAGGAACATTACAAAATCTATAATCAATAGCCTGCCTTCATTGTTCTCTTAATCTCCTTTCCTTTATATAGTTTATGAGCCTTCCCATGCCTTGGCTCTCATCTAAACTGTGATGTGAATGTGGACATGATCCTCCATGTTTGACTGCGCTGTCTCTCCAAGTCATCCATCATGTCTAGGTGCAATGTACACCCTCTCCATCATGTGTGAATTAATTGCACAACTCCTCCATCATCTCATCATGAATGCTCCATGATATTCTATTTGATTCCTTCCAAGATCTTAGTTGATTGTATCAACCTCCATGATCTATCTCATTAATGAGACATAATCTCCAATCCATTCTCATTAGTAGTTGCTCCACTACCTCCTTTATGTAGATATAGGCTTAATTAATCCACATTCACACATAAAAATGGTATATTTATTCATCTTGAGGATTATGGGTCCCTCCACCCTTTTATTAACTTAATTGATTAAGAAAATTGAGAACTCTAATATTCCAAATATCAAGTGAAAATTGGGAATATTACATGGCTGAAGCCATATCGGGACTCCTCCGTTATGATCAAATGACTATATGGTTGGATTAGCTATATAACGAACATCACACACAGGGCTAGTGCGACGGGATGGATGCACAGGGAGGATGCGCAAAGGATGACATCTGTGCAGGTGGGCTACGGAGTGGGAAAAACTAGTCGTTGGAACGAGGTGGGCACTTGGGATACTACACTTCCCGTTTAAGGGAGTGAGTAACGGGCAATTAATATGGTTACTTATAAGGAATTTATACCATTTTCATAATAATGAGAGTAAATTAAGGATCTATGCGATGCGTTTCCCTCAGGACGACTATAATATGGGGAAAAAATGCCTATGATGGTCACATATTGGTCAAGCTTGTTACCCTTCGACCACTTTGACATATATCGTCTTCTCTGGCTAACTATTTTCTACATGAGTACACGAACTACACCATCCAATAGTACCACCGCTGAATTTATCTTCCAAGCCAAGATGCCTACAACCAACCCCATTGGCCCCCCACCTGAGATGACGTATGAAGACGATAGATATCATGAAGTCTGAGAAGTAACCCCTATAGCGGAGGAAGTCATTTCCACCTCAACCATGCGAAAATGAAAAGAGAAAGTAAGACATGCACAGTTGGTGGGTGGAAAGCATGACACTTCCCCTCAGATTTGGCAATCCCCTAGGAAATCACCTAAGAATAAATCGCTTGTCACCCCTCTGAACCCCATGGTGATCATGGTAGAAGGTCTACAAGCGACCCTGCTGACCTAGTTACCACCTTATGTTCAGCCATGCAGAATAGAATCATGTATGCCCAATGTGGACACTATCCGTTCCTGTCTTCAGATGTCATTGGTCCCAAAAAAAGTGCCTCAGTTGGGGGATATGGCTGGGCACCTCCCCCACATCACATTTGATGATCATTACTTGGGAAACTTGGATGTGTTTCCCTCACTAGCTCTACACCTATACTTGGAACAGGTCAGCGAAGATGGTGTGCCCAAGGTAGAGCCAATATATTGGGTCAAGGGACTAGCTGACACTAGAATTTTGAACTTATTACGCCTTCCTCACTTTGGTTGCTACAACATCACCAGCTTAATCATTCGGAAATTGTTGGAACTTGTTTAAGATGGTTTATTATGGTTCCAAGGCTGCATATTGATTGATTTTTCTCTCATTCACTGCATTACTGGCCTTCATATCCATGGACCTAATCTGTGGGATGACATGGGCAAGAAATTCGAGCATCACCTCGCTAAAATTGGTCTGGACAAGTACAAGGTCAATCGTAACAAGAGGGGCTTCCTGATTGATACAATAAATGACACAGGAATGCGCCTAGGTACTCAGATCCTCGCCTGCAAGATGATGTGGAAATGTCAAGCAGCAACCACCCCTGGTCATGTAATTTAAGTCACGGGCTGGTGTGAGAAGTGCGTCTGCTATAACTGGTCCTAGTACCTAGTGGAATAATTCCTCGAAAATGTGCTTGAGTCTTAGGAGCATGGCAAAGGATTCTACTATTCATGGCTGATCCTGCTGATAGTATTAGTTTCCTGGGAAACCTTAGAAGAAACAATCTTTCCCCCTCTAGAGCCTGGTATGTGCAAAGGGGCTTGGTTCGCCAACTTCTGGAACTCCAAGGACCCCTAGCAGATTGAGGAAAATAAGAACTTCTGGATAATATCTAATGGTGATATCTCTACAACCATTGATTCCCAGCCATGCCTATCCCCAGCCGTCTACAACAAGCGTAAGCACATTGCTACATTTTGGGTAACAATGCACAATGTGCAAATCTGGGCCCATAAAGATCACACTTGGCATAATCTTCCATATCTGACTACCGGGGCTGAAATTGAGTAGGCTATCACTCCTTGGCCACCGGTGTGGAAGGTTTCCACCCCAGCCACTGCCCTAGATGCAGCTGGTACGTCTGTCCATCACGCAGTATCCAACCCGACCGTTTTGCTTAGCTCAGCAACAACGTCGATTATTCCTTCCGTCACACCGCAGGTGAACCCTAGAAGTACTACCATGTAGCCTGAGCTAGACTCCCCACTAGACCAGAACATACATGATGAAGAAAATGTAGGTATGTATATCCCACAGAGTCTCAACGGCCCTACGGACTATCTCAAGGGCCTCACAAGAATCGTGAAGAAACTAAGACCGGCACCAACGTAGAAGTTACCCTAACGGAGGATGATCTGGATAATATTTCTGATGCTGTCACTACCACGGGTGCCTATAAATGGATTACTTAGGAAGAACAACACAAGGCTACTATGGAATTTTTGCAAATAGAACTACGGGCCGTCTGGCTCAAAGTAGACAGCCTTCAAGAGAGCGTATATCAAGCGAGGTAGAATCAAGCAAGCAAGGATCAAGTGAGGTAGTTGGGCTAGTCGGGCCCTGTTACATCCCTAACAACCATTGTGGACAGTCGAATCTTCCAGCTTCCAGGTGTTGCCATTATAATGGAACTTGCTAACCTGTGCAACCAAGTCAGGGGATGCCCAGTCGACCTTGATGTTAGTCGATTGGCCAACAAGTAGCTACGCAATCTATTTACCGCCATCACCAGTGACTTGCAGTAACAAGAAATCTGGTCATAGAAACACCTCAACGAGGCCAAACATACTATTGCGACCTAAGTTGTTGAAGTTGCCCAGATCTAGGCTGCACATGTCACCACTATTACACAGTGAGCTACCCTCGAACAGCTAATCAACCGGCTCTGTGAAGATATGCTAGAATTAATTCCTACTTTTGCTGAGCTACAAGCCATGGTTGAAGGATTGATCGTTGCCTTAAAGGTGTCCTGGAGTGAGGTATCAACTCTCAGGGATGAATTCAAACTTCAGATTGTAGCGTTACAGGCCAGGCTCTTGCCTGAAACTCCTCGGAGGTACGTGCCCAGTGATCTACACTAATTATAGAGGACACAACTACTATCACAATGCAGATAAGTCAGGGTGTCACTCTGCTCGAGAACGCTATGGAAATTTTTTCCTAGGTGCAGCATGATCCTCTCCTCCAAGAGATTGATCAGGAGTTGAATTAGAAGTAGCATAACTTTGAGCAGCTGGAAGCTATGATGTCCACCGTTGTTCCAGCTCAGCACTTTACATGGCTTTAAACTATCCATGCACTTCACAGTGAAATTTTTGCGCTCCAACGCAAGAATCAGGTCCTTAGTGACCATTTGAGACCATGGTTGGAGGATGCCCTCAAGCTTTCGCAGGGCATAGAAGGTGCGGTGCGATATTTGAACCAAGCTCTTGAAAATGTCACTACTGCCATGGAGGGACCAACATCTCATAAATTTGTGGAGATCATGTAGGCTAACGCTGCACAAATCCTTCACGTGTTGCCGCTGCTTACTGCTACAATGGAACAACTCAAAGATAGGATGAAGAACCCACCTGCACTATGACTCGGGACGAGTCACAATATTGTATTGGGGGACTGCTGGAACATGGTCTCCTAGCCTCATTTTTGTCCAATTTTGTAATATTTTGCAATATTTATTCTAGCCCAGGGGGCTTAGGATGGGTCAAAACCCCCAATCATTGTAATGGGTCAAAGGGTAAACCAAGGGTCCGTAAACCACGATTTGCGGACCATAGGATAGGATAGGCTAGCATGATATAAATAGATGAATAAATTGAGTCTAGAGGGAGGAAGAGAATAGAGATAGAATTTATTTACGAACTATGAATTTGTTGCGTCGATTGTCTGGGTAAGGGTTCCTACTGGCTATGTACATGGAGACCCTAAGTCCTACTGTGTGCAGACCCCACTGGATGTGTGCGCAAGCCGATAAGTAGTCTGTAAGTGGAATCTAGTTATAATTGCATGAGAAGATTGTTTTTGTGATCTCTATGTTGTATTTATTGCTTAAAGGTATCTGCGTGGTTATTATTATTAATGATACACACGTGAATGCAATGTTCTGAATGCATAGATATGGTTTATGTAATTGCTTGATTAATTGTTATCTTCTTCGAAGTATTCTGTTATATCCATTGTCACAGCTCCTGGGTTACGGGCTTATTCAGTGCAGGAATGATAGATCTGAATGTGCCCCCTTTTGTTAACCTTCTCTCTCTTTGGGTTCAGAAACCTGGTTCTAGCACCCTCCCATACTACTTAAGGTGAGACCTTGGTATGCTCTGCGGGCCATTGCCGAAAGGGCCAGTAGTGTAGGGGTTTGTTAGAAAACCTTAATGTTGAACCTGGGTTAGGACCCCTCAAGCCAACAATTATCCTCAACTCAATTTGGAAATTGGAAAGCCCTCAGAATTTTTCTTGAAGTTTGCACTCCTCTACTGACACTAGTGCTGTGCTCCTAACACTGGCACTGCGCTCCTAGCTTTTGTCTGATTTTTTTAATTTTTTCCTAGTTTTATAATAAGTCTGACCATGGAAAATGTGAATTTTACTAATGTAAATGATGGATTTAAATGTAATTAAGATATTTTTTAGTTACTAGAGGGTAAATTCATTAGGTAAAACTGTTTTCATTGATGAATGAATCAGTTTCACCAAAACTAGGAGAAAGTTAGTTTGACCTCCCTAGTCGTTGGGTTTTTAGTTCAAACTTTTGTGGATCAGCTCCTCAACTCAGGGATTCGACCCCTAAGTTTGGGAGAAGTTATTTCTTGCATATATCTTGTTAGTATGAATTCTTTGTCGAAGCGTACGAAAAAGAACCACTTTAGCTACGCATAACTAATAGCCCTAACAACAATAATGGCTGCAAAACATCTTCAGATCTGCAATTAGTAGTTAAAGTGCTGCAACAAGCAGATCTATAAATGGAAAGATATTAAGCAGTGAAGTAAAGAGTTTGCTCCATGCATCCAACAGACAAGACAAGAACACGATTTTTGAATGAATTTTTATATTACGGGGCACCTGGGAGGAAACAAGAAGGTGTATCCAGATCTCCTCAATGGGATGGGTTCTTTGTAGTCCTCAGCACTTCAGATCTAAGCTTTCTCTCTCTTGTAGATGTAGAAAACCCAATGCAGAAAGTAGAGCTCAATGGGAGAAAAATGGTAGAAATGAGACCAAGTATATAGATCCAGAGTGATCTAATAGGCAACAAAAGGTGAAGAATGATGGGGAAAACCCTCCTATTTATAACAAAATATTGGGTCATTCTAGATCTTGGTGCATGATTAAAATAATGTTAATCAAATCTAGATCCACCTCTATGGAATATTTTATTATTATTTGTTGGAGGGAAAGGGTGTTTGACTTGGGTCGAATCCCTTGATTAGTGAAGAATAAATAAATAAATGATTTATTTATCCTTTTAAGGAAGTGGTTGGGATATAATCAAATAAATAATGATTTATTTAATTAATAGTGGTTGATTTGGTCATATTTAACAAGGAACATTATTTAAATAATTATTCCTAGAAAATAATAAGATAACTATGGGTGTATCTCATTAATTTCTTTGTTTTTGGGTTAAACATGACTGGGAATAATAATTAAATTGTGGTTTAATTAATTATTCCTTTTGGGGTTTCTTTAATTAACATAGTGAAAGCAGTTTTACTTGGGGTAAAACTGGTCTTACATGGTGTACTTGGGTCCATCTAATGATGAAAGGTTAGATGACCAAAAAATGGTGTAACAGATTGCCCCCCAGCGTGCGAGTGTCGGGAGCAAATCGTATGACCGAAGTACGTTGTAAGAACACAATCACTAGACAACAAAAGGGATGTCAGAGAGAGAAATGTGAGGTAGATAGTGTGCTGAAGGACTAGACCCTGAGGAGACGAGACTCGCGGGTGCAACAAGTCTCTTTTTATGAGAGGGTACCTGTGCTGAAGGCGGCGGGGGAGGCATACCTATGCCCGCCGTGACAAAGTACAAAAGAATAGTGTGTCCAGTAAACAAGGGACCGAACCATAGAGTACAGCTGGCATAATCAAGGGCCAGATAAAAAATATAATGAAGAGTCTCACATACATGCTGTGCCTGGGATAACAGCCAGGACTAGTACAATAATATCTGGGTACATGAGATAAATACAACCCACATGCCCCCTGTAAATGGGGAAGGGCTCACAAAATCTGACTGATACATGCAAATCATAGAGGTGCTGCAAGTGGCTAAGGCCAACATCATCAAAATATGGAGCGGCATGAAAGGCTGCAATGAAGAGGTCATCCGGGCATGTGGGGGGCTACCTGCAGGGCCACCCCCTCATGAGGGCTGAGACATCTCACACACGCCCGGGAATCATCAAGAGCTGCTGCTGGGTCACTGGACTGTCCAGTATACGCATCTCGGTCATGCTGAAAGGAGCTGGAGAAGCAATCAAGTCAAAGGGAAGTGAGAGATCCCCCCGCCTGATCCGAGGCACCGAACAAGAGTGGAAGCTGGAACCAAGGTACACCGCCCTCTAGACCTTGCTTCTGGAATAAATGCGCTGATGTCGACAGAAGGAGGTCCGCCGTAGGTGAGGCAATAAGAGATCCTCAACTAAGGCACGAGAGAAGAACAATAGAGCGACAGACAGACTGACACCAATGATGATAGTGGAAAGGGGAAGGATGGAGTGGCGAATGGACGACTTCCCTTGTTAGAGCATAAAGGGCATGAATGACATGGCAGCGACTGACACAATATCGAAAGGGATAGGGGACAGTGGGACTGAAGGTCATGATATGCGACACAAGGGAGGAACCAAGCAAAGAAGGATGGAGGGCTATGGTGGGGTGCGAAAGGACGCAGGATAGACTCCATGAATGCAATGATGACTCGACTTGGATGCTCTAAACAAGGGCGACTGTAGAGTGCTGCCACACAGTAAAGGCCCCAATGGGGGGTCATAGAAACATGAGTACAAAGTGGGCACTCATGACGAAAATCAACACGAACATGGGCAAGTAAGGGGGCGATGTGGTGCCCCCAGTACAAGTGTCGTAAGTGAGGAAATTCGATTTTAAGGAGTGGTGAAGTGACCCTTCGTGGAAAAAATGTGTCCGGGTGAAGTATCAAATCACCAAAAACTAAGTAAAACCCATTTGAGAGCTCGGTGAGATCTATCCAGCGGTGCTGACGGTTCGTCGAACGGGGCTACGGTGTGGTCGCAGCAGTCGAAAGAAGAAACGGGGGTTCTCTTTTAATGAGGCAGTTTTCCCTCCAAAATCATTCATTTGCTATTGTTGCTGTGGTGAATGTGGAGAGGAGAGAAGGCCCTAAATCTTGCGGCGAATGTAGCGGACAAACCGACCGTTGGATTCGAGATCTGTCAGTTGGAGGTAAGAGGCCTAACCTTGCTCTTGCATTTTGATGGATTAGATTTGCAGTTTAGGGCCCAACACCCCAGAAACAGCCCCTCCCTCCTCTCTACGGCCGGGTCGCACTTTTTGGGGCAAAAAGTGCGACCCAGGACGCAGGTTTGAGGGCAAAAAGTGCGACCTGGTCCAGAAACTGGCAGAAAACTGCGACCTGGGAGAGGAGGGGGGCTTGGTGTTGTTTGATGGCTGGGAGTTGGGTTGTGGTGTGTGGTTATGGTTTTCCCGATCTGTACCCTGAAAAAAATAATGTGTTTGTGCAGGTATGGCAGAGTTGCGGGTCAACTGGAGAGAGAGGGATCTGGAAACACTTCGGACAGAGATCCAGGCGGATCAGGGCGTTCGTCGTGTATTGGCCAGATTTGGGGTTCTCAAGTTTGTGGAGAACCCGTTGATGAGAGCAGGGGAACCATTACTAGCCCGGATTATCAGTTATTGGGATCCAGATCAGGAGATCTTTGTAGTGCAGGGGCACAGGATCGAACTGACGGTCCAGGATGTGTACTTCCTGACCGGCCTCCCACCACTGGGGATAGTGGGAGACACGCAGCCAGTGTTGCCGCGGGGGCGGCATATCATGGAGTTTGTGGAACGCCATTGTCGACCGGGTCTTCA
The DNA here is from genome assembly GCA_034641835.2 of Pinus albicaulis. Classification (NCBI taxonomy): domain Eukaryota; kingdom Viridiplantae; phylum Streptophyta; class Pinopsida; order Pinales; family Pinaceae; genus Pinus; species Pinus albicaulis. The sequence goes on from CM076584.1 coordinate 1,137,060,107, forward strand.
AGTCAAGGGGAATCGAATATCGGTCGGGGATCTAGAGAGGCTAGAAACCCGTGCAGTGGCCGCAGCTGTGCTGCGAATCCTGGGCAGCCAGGCGTTCCATCACATCACCGGTGGGCAGATGATGATAGTGGAGAGTGTGTTGGGTGGGACCTACTTTGGGTGGGCCCAAATGATGCTGGTGTCGCTAAAGCGACAGTTGTCGCTATGCAGGCGGCAGGTGAATCATGATTGCTCGTATGGGACTTTATTGTGCGCCTTCTTCTTTGAGAAGATCCCGACCTTGAGGCCTCGTGTGCAGCTTCCAGATGGGGGCCCGAGAGAGCCCAGGATGCGTCGTTGGGGACGACTACTCTGTAGAGGAGGAGGAGGGGCGGTCGGGCGAGTGTTTCGACCGGAGTTTTTTGCCCATTGGGATCAGATGCCGTTGTACATAGACGACTACCCGTATAGTGGGATGAGCTACTGTGGGGATCCGGAGTTGCCACTTCCGTCTGGTCGACTCTGGGGGCCCGATGGTAAGTGACAAATTGCTATTCTTATATGGGCATGTTAAAGTTTTTGAATAGTAAATAATGATACTGATTCAGGGACTTTTGGTATGCAGATATAGCACCGGTAAAACCGGCCGGATATATGGGACGACCGGCGGCGTCTGGAGCTACGGGTCCGAGTGGATCGAGAGCAGCGCAAAATGATGGTGCAGCCGCCCTACTGGAGGACATCCGCCGTAGATGTGAGCAGCTGTTGACCGGAGTATCAGAGCGCGGGTGGCAGGATTTAGACGACCGGTACATAGAGCCATGTGTTGGTCTCCCCTCGGAGTGGCGAGGTATCATGCGGCGCATGGCGATGGCTGGTCAAGCTATGCGTGATCTACATGCTGCAGGGGCAGAGCCATTGGCCTGGGAGCCTCCAGATAGTGATTAGGGGCATATGGTGCCCCCTCTGATGTATGTAGGGGTAGGTGGTGCCCCCTATAGTGTATGGAGGGGCATATGGTGCCCCCAGTTTTTGGATTTTGTTTGTAACATGCTATGGGCATGTCGTATGTATATGTATGGAGGGGCATATGGTGCCCCCGGTTTTTGGAACATGCTATGGGCATGTCGTATGTATCAGAGTAGATGGACTCATCAATATATGGTTTGCGACACATATTATGGATATGCATCGTCTTTTGATAGTTGATTTAATGTTATTGTCTTGTATGAATTGTGTGTGATAAATGCCAATCTAGAACATGGTTTGCAATACTATCGACGTAGTGATTCTGGTCTCTGGGTACATGGTTGAAAGTTATGGTTTCAAACGCACGTATTAAGACTTTCACTCGTAAATAGCGTCTAAACAGCACAGGGTTATGCACACGATAAACACCATTTAGTTGCATTACAAGAAGCAGGGAATCCAAACGAACGTGCAGATGGCGGATGCGATGCAAGAGGGCATCGGCTAATAGGCCACGCACTGCATCATATTCGGCCTGATTGTTGGTGGCAGAACCAATGCATACCCCATTAGACAGAACGAGGTCATGCAAGGGGGTGAAGATGGCCCACCCTGCCGAGGCAAGATTCCTGGAGTAGCGACTTGCACCATCGGCGTAACCGATAAAAGGGTGTGGACGGGGGGTCCTGCAAAATGGTGTGACAAGACAATAAATGAGGGGATGAAAGGAAATGACGGCAGCGTGAGGGTACATAAGTCATCGAGCGGTAATGGCAGGAGGAAGGGGCAGGATGATCAAGACTCAAACAAGGTGGTGTATGAGAGCTATCGGAAACATGGCGAGGACTCGGGCTGCGGAGGTCAACAGAGACACAAGTGGAGTGATCTCGAGTATCAAGGGACACAACGGGGGAGGCTGCGGACGGGCTAGGCTCCGAGTGTCGTGCAAAAGAGGATAGGTAAAGAATGGTAACTGTAGACTCCGTCATCTGAACATCAGGGGGGGGGATGTGGATGGGAGCGGGGGGATCCTCAGGCTGGCCTGAAGCATACTGCGCGAGAATGGGAGAGGCAGATTGATTTTGTTCAACCTCATACTCGCGGATCACCTCAAGGGGGGCACGGTAATGCGTCAGGTGAGGACAATAATGGGAGTAGTGGCCATGGATCCCGCACAAAGCACAGGGCTTGTTGGTGCGGAGAGTCTTGGGGTTCTTGGGGACGGTCGAAGAAGGAGTGGGAGTTTCAGGGACCGTAGTGTCGGGGAACGTGACGTTTACCATGGGTCGGATACGAGGTAACTCGGGACAAGCGTGGGTGGCATGACCAATGACATCACATAAGGCACAAGGCTTCGCGGGCGGAGAAGGAGCCGGGTTGGTCGTGGTGGTTTGGTCTTTGGTGGCCCCTTTGCGGGCTTTGCCTTTCTTCCCGGAAGCCGTCACAACAGGAGAAGGGTCCTGTGGAGGTGCTGGGGGCACAGTGGCTATGGAGGAAGCGAGGGGGACCGGTTGAACCGGTGTCAAAGCCATGTAAGGTTTGGGGTGACCCGGGGGGGTGGCGGCTGGGGGATCAAGGTACCAAACCGGGATGCCCAAGGTCAAGTTAGGGAGGGAGAGGGTGGCCATGACGGGGACAGAATATACTCCGGGAGGGGGAGCTAGGAAAGGGATCTGCCCAGCAGGGAAATGACCAGGAGGGACGGCTCGAAGATGGTTAAGGCCAGGGGGAACTGATCCGGGAGGATAAAGGGGTTCAGGGATACCAGCTGTAGGGGAAGGGCCAGAAGGAGGAGGTCCGGCTGGCTGAGATGAATGGCTAGGAGTTGGTTGCGGAGGGCGGGGGGGAGGTTGTTGACTAGCCGAGGCAGGCCACTTATGGGCAGCCTGAGACGATTGCATCATGCAAACATTCGACAAGCTGGGATCAGTGACCGAAGGAGGGGGAAGATGAGGGAAAGTACCAAGCAAGGTGGAATCTTTGTAAACGCCGGGGGAGACACTGGTCAGAGAATCGACGGTTTTCTTGTTGGCTACAGAAGAGATGGTCGTCTCGGAGGAGGTCTGAGACGGCGGCTCATGATAAGATAGCTGGTCAATAGTGACTATCTTCCCATTGTGTGGGAAAGACATCTTGCGGAAAACCGCGGATGGGACAGCAGACATGGCGTAGGTGTAGCTTCGCCCCAATAGATTGTTGTAGTCTAGAGGGGCATCAATGACTTCGACATCAACGCAAACGGTCTTACCGGCGAGGGTGATGGGACAGTTACGAAACAGGCCAATGGGTTGGGAGGCATGACCGTCCCACGCTCGAAGGGTGATCGTGGACGGGGCCAGCTCAGGGGATCCGAGTTGCTTCCAAACCGAAGCGGACATCACGCAGGTGGATGCCCCCTCATCGATTATACACCGGGATACAGTGGTGTTCCGGATTTTGACTGGGATTTGGAAAGCGACGGAAGGAGGAAGAGGGGGATGGTCCGATTGGGTGGCGTCGAAAACAATCATTTGGTCATCAGCAGGATCGACAGCGCCCACGGCAGATAGTAGAGCCTTCTTTTGAGAAGGGCATGACTGGAGGAGTTCCAGTGTGGAAATGGCAGCAGGGGATTGCGCCAAATCATCTACTATACTATATGACTGAGCGGCTCGACCGGAAGCAGCATTTCGGCGTAATGGGCCCTTTGGAATCTTTGGATGAACCTCAACTTTGGGTTGAGGGATGTGTAAGGGGCCACTGGATGTCGAAAGAGGCTCTGTAGAACCTGAAGATGGAGGCTCGAGAGCAGACTGAGCAGGAGGCTTGGGGTACTGGCGAGACCGAGTTTGAAGGTGAAGGTCGACGGAAGGGGAAGGATCGGAGCGCATCATAAGGATCTGGTAGTCAGAGGAACCAGAAATGGACGAGGGGGTGACTACATGGCTGTCGGGGGATTGGGTAGCCACGAATCCCTGTTGAGGGAAAGGATCAGTGAACACAGCTGGCTGGGTAGTGGCCACATTAGGAGGAGCATGAGGGGAGGCGTGTTGTCCGCGCAATGTGGCTTGAGACTCCCACATCTGTCGCATCTGGGGTAAGAGAGGACAATCGTGAGTGTAGTGACCGTAAACACCGCAACACGAACATGGCTTGTTTGTGCGAAGCTGCCTGTCCGTCCTGGGCGGAATGCCCTGAGGCTGGTTGCTAGGGTTAGGGTCAACACCAGAATTGGGTCCTCGGTTACCGGGGGCAGATGTGTTCTGGTTGCCTCTCCGCCTTCTTTGAGAAGAAGGGGGATTAATCGCACCCTGCTGTGCAAATACTTGCCCTGGAGGGGGTTGTAAGTGCTGTTGCGGGTTGTGAGGAGACAAGGGAGGTGGAAGCGCATATGCTGGAGGAGCTGGCGCACCAGGCTGTGGATAAAAGTAAGGGTTGGGTTGGGCGACATTGAGGTAAGCAGGAGGTTGGGCAAAAGGAGGAGGCATGCCGTATCCTGGATACATGTTGCCGGGAGGGGGAAGAGTGCTTGAGGTGTTGGCCCCTCCCTGAGGGAGACCATGGCCCATAGGAGGGTGAGCAGATGGGTGGGAAAGAGATCCAACAATACCGTCGGCGGAATGAGATGCCCCCGGGGCGTTACCGCCACCGGGCCTGGGGATGTCAGGAAGAACGGTATAAACATAACCAGATTGAGCGTAGATCGGGTCATATTTTAAAGCTATTTGGAGGGCGGCTTCTTCAGATTGAGGAAAGTGAGAGGCGACATCTTTGCCGATGGGAGACGGGAGGGTGCGAAGGAACCAGTCCATGTAAACCCGATCTTCAAAGGGAGGGGCTCGACATAAGCTCTGTCTTCGTCGCCATTCCTGAACATGGGCAGAAAGGCGTGTTGAAGAGGATTGCTTGAAGGAAGTCAAGAGCTCCGTGCCGGTGTCGTATCGGAGAGGAAGCTGGAAGTATGACAAAAAGGATTGGGCAAGAGTCTCAAATGTGGTATGGGAAGAGGTGGCTTGTTCGACATACCATTTAGAAGCTTCGCCGGTAAGCGTGCGTTGGAACAAACGAAGACGGATGGAGTCATCGGTAATGGAATTGGAGGAACACCACATGTGGAAAGACCGGACGTGATTGGTTGGATCTTCTCCATTAAGGCCCTCGAACTTAGGGATATCGGAGGGCAGCTTGGTGGGCATAGCGGGCCAGGTAGCATTGTGGTGAATGGGATCATTAAATCAACCGATGGGAAACCTGGGGAGGCCGAGGCTCGCAATATCAAGAACACTGGGGGTGGCCGGGTAGGGTTGTGATCTGCCCGTCAGAAGTAGGGCTTCGCATCAGCTTCGGGAGAACCGCTAGCGTTAGGCCCCGGGACCGTACATGGTGGAGGGGGCAGGAGAACCTGAGGGGGAAGGAGGACCCGAGGAATCGGGGAGAGCCTGAGTGCGGACTCGAAGGTGGACCGGCTCGACGACTTCGCTGGGTAAGTGAGCAAGGTGTCGATCAACCGGAAAATGAGGGTGAAGGCCAAGAAGTCTCCGGAAAGGCGCCTCGGGGCGCAATGATGACAAAAAGGAAGAAGGAAACCGACAAAGGCAACAAGGGGACAATCAATTACGGCCAAGGGAAGAAAAGGTGCAAAGTGACAATTGATTTTAGAGTCTTTGCTCTGCCAAGTGTTAACTGTGCGCTTCTTCACTTAGGGTCGTTGTGTGGCGTGCGTTAATTTTAATTCTCTTTTTAAACCCTTTCCGTTGTTGAGAGCAAGAAAAAGTGTGCCGTAGTCAAAATAAACCTACAGAGAATGCATTGTACGTCGAAATAACAGAGAAATAACAGCTACATATGCATCTATCTAACCCTTAAGGTGGGTTCTTCACAACTATGCCGAAAAAGAAAGGGAAAACTATGGAAACACACATAAAGGAAACTCGAGCGTATCTAGGGTCAGCGGGGACAAGAGATCCGGAGGATAAAGTCACACAAGGGTGATCACGCCCAAGAGACAGAGGCAAGGCGTCGGAACGGAACGCAAAACCGGGGGCAGCGCAGGCCTTCAGAGGGAGGTCCAAACAAATGACAGAGGTGGGATTTGAAAGGAAAAGAGGTCGATTTCAAAGGATCCGAAAGAGGTATCAGACCGGAAAAGAGTGGGGTCGGGCTCGAAACCGACTTCAACAACAGCCTAAAACTCTTCCACAAAAAGTGGAGGGTACTAAAGCCCTATGGGTCAGTTCCCACTTAGATGAGTAAAAGCCGCATCATATCTTTGTCAAGGCGGGCCGAGACAGCAGGCCGGAAAACCCTCGGCGTAAGTCACAAAGAAACCCGTAAAAGTGCAAGTAAAATGCCGGGAAAAAAGTCGTCACAGCTTCTCGACCTGATCCGAGTTGAGGTCGCGTAAAATGTGCTGAAAGTGTGACTCCGGAGTCCGTGTCGCAGTTTAGGGCCAAAGTACCGTTCGGTTGTCTCAAGCAAGCAGATTTTCTAAAAGTTGCCGTCTCGCTATGCCGGTGTCGCTTACCCGCGCAATAGGCCGTAAACACACCTGGTTAGAAATTTAAGTTTTGTGGTTTTATGTGAGAAAAAAATGACATAAAAAGAGGAAAACTAAGCAACTAAAAAGAAGCCTCAGGGCCCGCAATGGATATGTGAATATGAAAAACGACAATGCCGTAATTTAAAACCCGTGTGGAGTCGCCATTTGTTAGTATGAATTCTTCTCTGTCAAGTGTACGAAAAGAACCACTTTTAGCGATGTATGTAACTAATAGCCCTAACAATGAATAGAGGTCGCAAAACACTTTCGCATCTGCAATTAGTAATTAAAATGTTGCAACAAACAGATCTATAAATGGAAAGACATTAAGCGTAAAAGCAAAGAGTTTGTCTATGCATCCAACCGTACAAGACAAGAACACGATTTTTGAATGAATTTTTATATTATGTGGCACCGGGAGGAAACCAGAAGGTATCCAAACATCTCCTCAATGGGATGGGTTCTTTGTAGTCCTCGCACTTCAGATCTAAGCTTTCTCTCTCTTGTGATGTAGAAAACCCAATGTAGAAGATAGAGCTCAATGGAGCAAAAATGTAGAAAATGAGACCAAGTGTATAGATCCAGTAGGATCTAATAGGCAACAAAAGGTGAAGAATGATGGGGAAAACTCCTCCTATTTATAACAAAATATTGGGTCATTCTAGATCTTGGCATGATTAAAATAATGTTAATCAAATCTAGATCCACCTCTATGGAATATTTTATTATTATTTGTTGAGGGAAAGGGTGCTCTGACTTTGGGTCAAATCCCTTGATTAGTGAAAATAAATAACAATGATTTATTTATCTTTTTAAGGAAGTGGTTGGGATATAATCAACAAATAATGATTTATTTGATTAATGGTGGTTGATTTGCCATATTTAACAAGGAATATTATTTAAATAATTATTCCTAGAAAATAATAAGATAACTATGGGTTTATCTCATTAATTTCTTTGTTTTTGGGTTAAACATGACTCGGGAATAATAATTAAATTATGGTTTAATTAATTATTCCTTTTGGGGTTTCCTAATTAACATAGGAAAGCAGCTTTACTTGGGGTAAAACCGGGTCTTACATGGTGCACTTGGGTCCATCTAAGGATGAAAGGTTAGATGACCAAAAAATGGTGTAACATATCTTTCTTACCTCTTCACTCATTTGAGAGGTTGGATGTTATTTTATTGATCAAAGAGAACACTATTGTATCAAAATTTTGGCATGAATTTACTGAGCAGAGGCTGTAGCTATTTTGGTGGGATTCTGTGTACCGTATTTTGACATTGTTAGAAAATTATATATTATGGAGCAATGAAACACATAAAATATGAAAAAAATACAAGCACACAAAAACTACGTAACTAGAGAGACATAGATATACATGGTTCACCTGTAATAAGCCACAGCCTCTCCACCCCGAACAACTAGTCCTTCCTTTCTATTATCCACAAAAATTGAAGAGACAAAACCTACAAGAGATCTCATTGTGCATTATCCCTTCCTGCTCTCTCTCACACAAGCCTCACTATGTTTCTCGCTCCGAGAATACACACATAATACACAAATCGAAATACAATAATTTACATATGCAAGGGCTTGCCTCTAGGCAAAAAAACCTAAACTAAACATAACTTCTACCAGAGATCATCCGCCTATTAACGCCTGTATTGACTAGAAATTAATATACTTTTACAAGGCAATTTTACATCCGTTTTTAGCTTCTCGGGTGTCGTCTTTAAAAGCCCCCGCCAGGGGGCTCTAAAAATGTCGCCGCCCTGCCTTGGAACCCACAGCAGCGTATTAATCACGGCGGGCGTTGCCGCCCCTTTGCTGGGGTACATGGGTCTAATGCCGTGATACAAAGCAAACAAGATAATCGTGCTCCACACTAAACAATCTCCCACTTGAGACCGATTGTAGCAACTCCACCGTCGCTTCATTTGTCGGACAATGACTCATCTTTGTACTCGTTGTTCCTCATCTTTCTCATCGTCATCCTTGAAGACCAATCAGAACCGAGCACATTCTCGCTCTCGGTTACAAATTTTGTTAAAATATTTGCAGGATTTTGGCTAGTGTGCATTCTTTCCAGCTTTCAACTCTCCATCTTTCCAATACCGACCATAAGAAATGGTACTTGAGATGTGTGTATTAATAAATGGAATGAAAATGTCTGAGTTCTTGCAAGATGAATGGCACTTTTGGCTATCACCGTACAACGTGCCCATATCATGCTTCTTACCCAATTCATCCATAAACCTTTGTAACCAAATTATTTCTTTACTAGCCTCTCGTAGCAGCAACATACTGGGCTTCTCCGTTGTTGAAAGTGCAACAACACTTTGAATTTTTTGAAACCAAACTCACAGTTGTTCCACATACAAAGAATACATATCATGTAGTGCTCTCCTTTTATCTTCTGCTACCTACTATATCTCAAAGAGATTCACATATCCTGTGAGAGCAATGTTTGAACCACCAAAGCATAATGCTTGATTTTTGGTATCTCTCAAATATTCGAGAATCCATTTTACCGCCATCCAATGTTCTTTTTCCCCGGATTATTCATGTACCGCTGTATAACTCCCACCGCATGTGCACATCATGCCTTGTGCACTAATGCATGGCTTAAGCTTCCAATCACAATGCAAATGGAACTTTAGACATATAATCCATGTCTTCTTTTGGGCCCTGGGGTACATCTCTACTAAGTTTGAAATGGCTAGCAAAAAGGTGTACTAACTCTGGTTTTGCATTCTGCATATTAAATCTTTTCAACACCTTTTCTATGTACTCATTCCGAGACAATGTTAATTTACATTTTTCCCGTCTCTAACTATCCTCATACCAAAGATTTGTTTCTATGGCCCCAAATCCTTCATTGCAAAGCTGGTCGTGCTGTTCCGGGACTTCGAGCACATTTATTTCCTACATTGTTAGACCTCGCAACAAGCATGTCATCTACATACAATAACAATACAATATACCTACCATCATTTTTCCTTTTCGTATAAAAACACAATGATTAGAGTGACATCTAGTATAACCTTGTTCAGACATAAACTTGTCAAATTTTAGATACCACTTCCTTAGAGCCTCGTTGCTTTTAAGCCATACAAGCTCTTCTTTAGCCCGCACACTAATTTTCTTTCCTTTGACCTCATATCCTTCCTCGGGCTGCTCCATATAGATCTCGTCCTCCGTATCTCCATGGAGAAATGATGTCTTTACATCTAACCGTTCAAGATGTAAATCTTTCCCCGTTTACCACAAGACTTAAAATAGTTCTAATTGAAGTCATTTTAACAACATGAGAAAATATTTCATCAAAATAAATACCTTTCTTCTCATAAACCCCATCACCACAAGTCTAGCTTTGTGCCTCTATTTTCTCCTCCATCTTCTTCCTTCAAATTCTCGTAAACCCATTTATTCTACAATGCAGTTTACTCATGAGGTGCAACCCGACTAAGTCCCAAGTCTAGTTATGCATTAAGGAGTCCATCTCTTCTTCCATGGCTAAATTTCACTTCTTCTCTCTCTTTCAACCTCGCATCGTTTCTTCATAACATCTGCTCACCAGAATCACTAACAATAAATAATATAAATGAAGAGAGTATCACTTGGGGGGTCTACTTTTCCAGATTCTAACACCACTTTCTGTGTGTTTGAGGTGCCTGCTGTTATTATGGTGTGTTGTTGCTACCGTGGTTACATGAATATTATTATTTTCAGCACCTTTACTTTTCAGTTATCTCATAAAGAACCGTGTATTCCTTGCTTTCTTTTTCCTATTTCTTTTCCTCTCTCGCAACTCGATTCTTATACAAGACCTTTTCATTGAATATTACATCTCCGCTCCTAATGATTTTGTGATTTTCATAATCATATAAGCTATATCCAAAATCATTAACACCATATCCAATAAAGGTACATTTCTTTGATTTTTCCTCAAGTTTTGTTCTATTTTCTCTTTATTAATATGGACAAAGGCCTCACAGCCTTAAGGCTTAAAAAAGAGTATTTTACCTTTTTACCCCGTCCATGCTTCCGGAATAACACCATCCAAGGAACTTCTAAAGGCCCTATGTTTATTAGATAAAATGGGGAGGTATCTACAAAGATCACTCAAAATTGTAAAGGCACCTTTGTATGAAATCTCATGCACCTTACACGCTCCATGATTGTCTCCGTTCATTCTTTCTAACACGCCATTTTCTTGTGGTGTTCTCGAACTATATTCTCTCCGCAAATTCCATGCTCGAACAAGACCTATAAAACTCTTTGCCGCAATATTCACCTCCATTGTCCGATCCGAGACACTTCAACTTCTTCTTGTCTCAATCTCAACCAAAGCTTTCCATTTCTTTAAAGTATCAAATACATCGCATTTATTCACACAATAAACCACGTTTTTCTAGTTGCATCATCAATAAAAGTAACATAATATCGAGAGCCACCGAGAGATGATACATGAGCAGTCCCCATACATCTATATGCAAAAGCTCCAATTTTTCGCTTCTTTTTTTCTTTTCTCCAACTCGAGAAACTGACTTCTTTTTTTTCCATAAAATGAAATTTTCACAACCAATCAACATTCTTCAAACTCAAAATAAATTTCTTGGAGGAAGAATATTCATTCCTTCACCATGTGTCCGAGCCTATGATGCCATAATCCCGCATCTTCTCCTTTGGAATTTAAAGCATTAACATAGTTAGAAATACCATTGCATAAATACAATGTACCAACCTTTTCACCTTTTGCTATTACCGCCTCTCCTTGGTGACCTTCCAAAGTTTTATCTCATGAAAGTTGTCACACAACCTTCAATCGCCTAATCGCCCGTTGAAATTAGATTTTCTTCCTTTATCCGGAACATGCCTTACCTCCTTTAGTAGCCATTGGTTTCCATATAAAGTTGTTTTACAAGAACTTTACCCATTCCAACAATTTTACAAGGTTTATCATCACCAAATGAACTAGTCCAAAATGTCCTTGAACATAGTCATGAAAATATTTCTTATCGTGTGTGGTATGGAATGAAGCCCCCGAATCTACAACCCAAGAATCAAGAACATTTTCGAAAAGAAAGAATCAAAGAATATTGTAACACATCACCCGTCACATTTTCTTCATGATTGTTTTATTGTTGTGCATCTCCTTCTTCTCCCTTCCAAGATCTACAATATTTCTTTAGGTGTCCTCTCTTTCCGCATTTCTAGCACACTATCCCCGATCCGGACTCGGATCCGCTCTTCCTTGATTTACTCGGTGGATAACCCGAGCTATTTCCCCTCTTTCCATTCTTCTTCCCCAGACTCGCACTCAAAGCATTACCCGATGTCTCACTGTAGTAGCTCGTCGCATTTCCTCGCTAAGGATACATCACCGACAACATCATCAAACTTTAAAGTACGTATCCGGGTAGACACAAGCATTAATGGCCATAACCAAACCATTCCAAATTTTCTAGCAATGAGCACAGAAATAAAGAGCTCCCTAACTTCATCATCAAAGTTTACCCTTACGTAACTTAACCGACTAGTAACTATATTAAAATCATTTAAATGGTCTCATAAATGCATCCACCTTCCGACATCTTCATATTAAATAATCGTTTCATAAGAAATACCTTGTTTGAGGGCCGAGGGTTTTTCATAGTTTCGCCAACGTCTACATCAAACCCTCTCGTTGTTGTTTCCTCTTCGAAATATTGAAGGCGATCGACGCCGCAAGGCACAACCGCACTATTCCGAGTGCCTTTCTATTGAGAATGTTCCATTCTACGTCCGTCATGGCCGCCGACTTTTCGTTGCTTTTTCCACTCAATGGTAGGTACGTATATTTATGAGATAAGTTGTAGATACTATTCCATTTGCATCTTCCACAACGGGAGGTTTTGGCCGTTAAATTTCTCAACCCTAAATTTACCATCTTCTCGCCATTGCTCCCACTCAACCAGAACCCTTCTTTCCGTGAGTTTATCGCCCAAATAGACCTTCTGCTTCTCCGATACCGCCTGTTAGAAAATTATATATTATGGAGAAATGAAACACATAAAATATGCAAAAAACACAAGCACACAAAACACATAAAACCGTAGAGACACAGTAGATATACGTGGTTCACCTCCTAGTTTAAGCAGCATCCACCCCGAATGTTCTATCCTTCCTTTCTATTATCTAGCAAAAATTCGAAGAGACAAAAACCTATAGCGTATCCGTTGTAATATCCTCTGCTCTCTCTCATAGTCTCCCTATCTATTTCTCACTCTAAGAATACACACATAATACACACCACAATACAATACCCTCATATATACAAGGGGGTTTCCTTCTAGGGAAACCATAAACTAAACATAACTTCTACCGTCGTATCCGCTCATGAACGGCCCGCATTGACTAGAAATTACTATACTTTACAAGGCAATTTTACATCCGTTTTTTTAGCTTTGGGGGCATTGGCCCCGAAAGTTTTCCGCCAGGGGGCTCAAAACGCTTCCGCCCCCCCTAGACCCCCACGTAGCGATAATTATGCAGCTGCCACGCTCTCTTTGCTGGTACAGGGGTCCAATGTTGTGATACCAAGTAAACAAGATAATCAGTTCACACCCAATGTATATAGTTTTCTTTATTTTTACATATGTATGAATGTTTTTTACTTTCCATGATCATGCCATTTCTATAATGTGTCGATTAAGTGAGATAAGTAGAATTCATGTTTAATGATATGTTTTGGGAGAATCATCATGCTTGTGTTTCATTTCTTTCACGAAAAGAATTCATGTATGTAATGCTCCTTAGCACCTCATCGGTCTATTCATTCCATCAAAACCTCCTTAAAATGTTAAATTACCTACCTACCTTGCCCCATCATATTTTCTACAATTTCGGTCATTTTTCCCCGACCTAATTCCTATTTGACCTAATTCACTCATCCAACGCCCATATAAAACAATCAAAAACCTTGTGCTACTATACCTAGCCTAAAATATAATTCATCCATCCTTGGCTATTATCCCTTAGGGAGAGCCCTCTCTGCTCAGTGGGGATAGCTACTTGATGAGAGCTTGGTTTTAAGTGTTAACTTTGTCGATATCTTCGAGGTCGAGAAGATCTAGTGAGTGTTAACACCCCACATGAAGAACCAACCACGTATGACACATTGGAGTGATGTGAATTACATACTTAGGAGATCGAATATTGATTCAATCCATACTCATTCTAATGAACAACCCGATCCATCCCCTGAAAAGGTATTCCAAAGTGGTTGACAAAGACACTTGAAAATGTTCGTCATGATGAGGTTGGAAAGAGAGGAACAAGAACTTCCATCAGAGAAATGGAGGAGATGTAGATGATTATGGTTCACCTATTTATATGGATGCTTCTTATATTTTTGAATTGAATTTGTCTACGTATCTTGAAACCAACTTTCCAAATAACCTACTTCTCATGATGAATGGAATGAAGATGCAAAATGAATATGATGTCATGATAAAGCAATTGTACTGGAAGTCAAGTTGATCCTCCATTGGGAACCAAACCAATTGGTCGTAAGTGGGTCTAAAATAACAAGTACAAATCGGGTGGGTTCAATTGACAAGCAAAAAGCCAAGCTTGTAGCAAAAGGTTGTGCATGTATGAAGGCCGATTATGATGATACTTTCATCCCCATAGGAAAATGGGCTACCATCGAGACACTCTTTCCTCGAAATATAAGAATGGTTGGAAAGTCCATCAAAATGGATGTAAAAACTACTTTCTTGAATGGGGATCTAAAGCATAATTTTTTTATGTGTGAGTAAGAAGGATTTGTTATGAAGGGCCTGCAGCACAAATTATGCAAGCTTGTAAAATCCTTGTATGGCCTCAAGCAAGCACCACGGCTCTCATATGAGAATTTAACTCAAGATATTTTGAAACTTAACTTCAAACATTATGATCTTGATGATGCAACTTTACTTGTCAAGAAATTTGGAAACATAGTTGTATATATTGTGGTGTATGTAGATGATCTTTAGATTACAGGAAACAATGAGAGTTATATTGCACCCATAAAGAAGGAATTGAAGGTTTTGAAATGACTAGTTTAGGTTATTTTCACTACTATCTTCATATTGAAGTGACCTCAACATCCTAATTTTATATTTCTATCTCTAAGAAGTAAATTGGCTATCTATTGAACATGTTTGGCATGGGTGAGTGCAATCCTTTGACCACTCCAATGGAACAAAAAAAATCCAAGCTCACATCTATTTAAGGGAAATATTTTGAGATGCAATGAAGTATAGACAAATTGTAGGAATTCTGTCTACATGACTTCTACTAGACCAAACATCTCATTTGTTGTTGGAATCCTCTCCTGTGTTTATGTAAAAGTCTTTGTGAGGGACATTGGTCTGGCCGTAAAATGAGATCTAAAGTACTTGAAAGGGACTTAAGACTTTGGACTCAAGTATACACACTGTGACTTATCTTGATTAGATACTCTTATTCGTACTTTTATGGACATAAAGAAACTTGGGTATCTACTTTAGGTTACTATGAGTCTTTGATAACGATTTTTTCTTCTACAGATCACAAAAAATTATTCCAGGAGAGACTCCATAACTAAGGTAGAATATGTATGTGAAGCTAAAGCAACAAAGGAAATTATGTACGAAAATTGAAGACTTGTATATGAAACAAGTGCATTCAACTCCTCTCATGATCAACAACACTCGCAATAAAGTTTACCAAGAACCAAAAGTTCCATGATCGACCAAAGCACATCATCATTAATAATACCATCTGATTTGACATCATGTTGAGGCCACAAGACAATCCATCTACGTCATGTTCCAAAAATGAGGTCGTCTTCACCAAAGGGCTTGGAAGTGAAAAGTTTGAAAGATTCATAAGTATGTTTGGACTCACCAACATCCCTTCAGACAAGGGATGTTGACACCTAATCCTTGGGATTAAGTGAAAATAAAATATTGTAACAGAAAATAAGGAGAATGAAATATGAAGAGACAAATGATATGAATCGCATAAGTCATTCCCTCCATGTATATAATTATGTACACCCTCAATTCAGTTCAATTCATTATTTTTGTTGAGTTACCTCATGGCCTTATAAGAATATAATTATTATTTTTATCCTAAACAAAGGATCATTAAGCCCAGCTTCCTCTTGAAAAATGAAAATTATCTAAAAATTTGATTTTCTCTATTTACTAATATTATTGCGTAAATTTTTTCTTGATTTATGATAGAGAAAAAATGTTCAAGTTTCAAAAATTAATTCCATTTTCATTTAACCTTCCTCATTAGCATCATATTTTGTTTTATTTGTTATATCTAGAAAATAAAAGGAAATTAGTGTATGAAAATCAATTAATTAAAGTATAACAAAGACATAGAAATAATTTTCTCAAGAACAAGATATTTCTATAGCAGAAAAGATGGTAATTAATGTTCAGTCACTTTGACCAACTAGATCAATTAGAGATTTCTAAAGGCATGGATGTTTTAGAAGAATAAATTGCTGAAAATTGGGCTTGAAATTGAACAACTATTCAAACAATTCTTCAAGATAGAAAAAGAGGCTTAAATAAGTGTGTTAGACCCCCGCATTTCATAGCATCACCAAAGGACTCCGACTGTTTAGCTTTTCCTCACTGAAAATAATATTCCATGGTTATCATTTATTTTCAAAGAAATAAAGGGAGAGCCTCGATTACCAAGAGCTACGTATGAATTCATCTCGCCATTTTCATTCCAAGGAAGAAGGAAAGGGCTATTGAGTAAGAATAATAGTGAGCAAAATTATATACTAATTTTCATTGAGTTCATCGACATTCATATTACCTTCATTTCCTAAAACAATATGTACTCCAATACTCTAAATCCCCATTTGACCCTAAAACCCCCCACACAACTAACCTTCGCTTATCCTTGTATAAAACCCACTATTATCTAAGTCCAAAGTTCTATACCATAGCCTTTGCCTACCCACCAAACATCCCTCGGGTATGCAACATAAACCTTAGCCATGCCCACGCTATGCCCCACATATTTTCAATCTTACCTCTTAAACACTTAAGTGCCGAATTTGTTTTTTTTCACCGATGCAATGAAGTAGGACATGCCACATTCACCGCATTGTACAAACCAATTTAAGAAACCTTCATATTTCTTATTTTTTTTCACCTTGCCTGCTCACGCCCTCACCCTTAGCGCATCACATTTCGCATTTCACGCATGTTACAACTTACCTATTACAACACCCACAAGTTAAATATCTTAACTTGCAATATATCCCGACCATGAGATTCAAAGGATACGTGCCAAAAGTAAATAATAAATACAATGAAGTGTGATGTGTGATACCTGTGTGGGATCGCATCACAAATCACAAATCGCAAAACTTAAAAAGGATAATTACGAAGGGTAAATGTAAAAGTTCAGAAATGGTAAAGCAAATGAATGGTGATGCTAAGCTCCAAGGCGAAGTTTATAATATTTCAAGTCCAAGTAAGTCAGCTTGTGCTATTTCGTTTGAAAAGGGAGGAAACATAGCCAAAAGGGCTCGTAGCAAATAGATGCTAGAGGTCAAGTTCGGCAACGTTTAGCGGCAAAGAAGATTATGTTGTAACTACAAGAGAAAAGGGCACACGTAATCGTTACCATAACAAGAGAGACTAAAGGAAGCAAAACACATCAAGACAGCATCAATAAATTAAAGTAACTAGCATTGCAGAGATTTGATTACCCAACACATGTTTTCTATGAAAAGGCCGTATGTCGCATCCTCCATTGGCTGTCTTTTGAAACCATCATTAAATGCACTTCAAAGCTTACTATTTGATCTTCCCGGTAAGCCATTGAAGCATTTAGATATACGAAGATTTTCCCAGAATTAATTCCATAAGGCGGTTTTGTTAGTGATGTCCGACCAGGCCTTGCATGGCCACACTTGTCTAGTTTCAGTTTTTTTTGTAAATAATGAAGTTTACCAAAGTATATTAGGCAACCGACTTAGTTGTTAGTTAAATATTTCTATATTTTTCATTATCAAGGGTTGATACTTTACCACCTATATTGTAATAACTATTATTGGAGCACCGTAATTTTGGATATGGAGATCGATAATCAAAGATCGTTTACAGGATTCTTTGAGCCGTGCTAAAATGGTGATGTGTTACTTATCTTTTTAAATGTTTTCATTGTTTTCCCTACTATGAATTTGTTCATCTAATTCTGTAAATCTGAAATTTTAGATTAAGATTTTTTGTCATAGTTAATCTTTAATTTCGTCCGTATTTACACCGAATGTTTTCTCATGAAGTCTCGATTAAAGAATTTTAACTGATTTTTAGTCACTATTGAACCTCACTCTTTCCTTCACCTCATAATTCATATAGCTCTTACATCCATTTAGCATTGGGCTAGCTTGCCCTCGTGATGCTCTTGATGTTGATGTGCCATTCTAGCCTGACTCCATAGCCCAATGGAATAGTCCATGCAACCTTGTTGTCCAACCACCCAATAAATAAAAAAAAACAATCCTCATTTCTATAACTATCCTAATATCATCATTCATAATTATCAAGTTAAATCATTAAACACGTAGGCCCTCTTTGAAGTCTCCGGGAAGGCTAGGTCCTTTTGACTCAAAGAGATTTGATGTTGTACTTTATAGTTTAGTATTGCCAATATCCTAAATTATAGAGTGTTAACATAATGGTGACCATACTCGGGGAATTATTAAGTAGTTTAGTATTTCATGAGAACTTAGAAACCTGGTTGAAATACTGCGTGTTTTAAGAAATTGCTATAGATTGTTTTTATAAACATTCAATTCCGTTTTTTGTGCCTTGGATTTGAATTCGTTCTAGAAGAATCTTTACCAGATCCCATCCCCGCCCCAAATCCCCCCACAAGGAGAAGCTGAAATCTGAGAGAGAATCCTAAGAAAACTCTCGATATGAGAATCCGACTATTAGCAAGCCTCTTCACATGCCAGTTCCCTCTCGCAAACCTTGCAAACTTGCAAGATATCTAGTTCGACTCACACTTGGAACAAAGCTTGCTTAGAACTAAATCTTAGAATTGGATATAACAGAAGTTTTTTATCCATCCATATTATAGAAAGTCCATTTGGGGAAGCTCTACCTCCAATAAAACTTATTTTCTGAAATTTTCTCCAACACTTTGACTCTCTCCAAGCTCCTGGGTAATAGATCTCATCTCGGCTATAGATGATGTTTACCTTCAACGATATGTATAATTATCTCGCTCTGACCATGAAGAATCTTTTTTATTTCCAATTTTCTCATCCTCACTTAACTTACTCAAGTGTAGCTTCAGCTCCTACCTTACGTTGAACCTTTCCCACCGAGTGCCCAAACATCCACTCATACAACCATTGTCCACCTTCCTCCATTTACCTGGGCCTCCCTCGTAAACCCTCCCTCTTATCAAACCTCCCTTGGGTTCCCCCACCACCAATCATGGCAATCCGGTATGCTCCATTAGTGCTGTTTCCTACTAATCCCTATGGTGCCTATTCATAGGATTATCAATTCAAAATCCCACATTTTGATGGAAGCGGTCATGAAAACTCGCTCAACAACATGGAGAAAATGAATGATGATTTGAATACCAAGAGATAGAGGACAAACTATAAAACATAATATTTGGCTCAAATTTTAGGGGGAGAAGTAAAAAATGGTTCAAGGGCTTGACCCCTAACAATATCCATGACCTCCCTACCCTTCACCGCCTGTTCATAAATAAATGAAGTTAAGAAAACTTTCCAAATCCCGTCATAATATGAAAACATCAAGATAAATGTTGGAGAGAGATGAAAACCCCCATAAGGCTTAGCCATAATTCAATTTTCATATGGTTTCAACTCTATAGATGGCTTATCGCCTAAGAGAAAAAAATCCACCACATTGGAAGACATGCAGAGGGGTGCGTGTGAAGTGGAAGCAAACTCGATTCCGAAAAGGGCTAGAATGAGAAGTGAGACGAGAGTCACTATTAGGAAGATCCTATAGTCTCCACTCGATGCTAATATTGATAGCCTGAGGAGAACCATGGAGAGAATGATGGAGAGGATCAACTTGAATGAGAGAGTTGTCCCTAGGTAAAATAAGTCGACTCCTCAAAATAGAAACCAAAATCTCAGAAGAAACACTTCTCAAATAAGATAGAGAATGTAAAGAGGGCCTCACCAAAAAATGAGGCCTCCATTCCAAGAAAGATATGTCAAGGAGGACAGAGGGGTGGTTGAAGAACTAGAAGAAAGTCAAATTAACTGGGATGGGAATTAATAATGAAGATACTATTTTCTCTCACCGAAGAAGAACAAGATTCTTATTTTCTTCCGACCAAACTAAAGTTGACTTGAAGAGTCTAGATACTATAAACAAGGATTCGAGAACTCCATCATGGAGGTATACAGAAAATATAATATACGAATCAAGGAAGAAATCGATATTCCCAAGAGAAATAATTTCGAAAACTCCGCTGCGGAAGTTCTGAAGTCAATTTCAAGAAATAGTATATTTCAAAGAAAATTACCGAAATAGGCCGGAAATAATGTGGATCTAGGAAGCACCACTAGTAGATCGTATTGTGCTAGCCCTAGCAAAATTGTTCTAGTTGATATCCCTATCACAAGTCAACAACTGAGATTTGCTACAAAAATAGTGCTTGATAAGAATGATTCAAATCTTCCAAAGACACAAACACCATTCAACTTTGAGAATGACATTTCCAAAATAAAAATCTTTGTCCCACTTACCGAATTGGTAAACCAAGATGTATAGGTCCCAAATCCTAAAAGCGCTCGAACATAGGAGAAATCACCGATACTATCAATGTAAATGATGACAAACCCGAAATTTTGTTTAGCGAAGTAGAGGGTAAATTCTAGGAGGAAGGGTACCCCCATTTTATCTCATGAATATCTGTGGATAAAATTATCCATAATGCAATGATAGACTTAGGTGCAACTCATAATCTCATGCCAAAGGGCAAGCTATGGATAAACCTAGCCTCGAAATAGCTATACCCTACAATGACTTGTACCGATTTGACTCTAGCAAATTTAAAATGTTTGGGCCTCATCAAAGATCTTTACATTACATTAGCCCAAATATCAGCGAGGAGTCTAGTGATGGACATAGTGGTGGTCGACATCCCTCCCAAATATAGTATTATTTTTTATCACATACATGGGGATCTAAGCTTTCAGCACCCTCCAAATGGATATGACTTATGCTACCATACCAATTTTTCTCCAACAAAGGAGATCGTATAGGAGACTCTAATGAAATACATGGTGAGCAAAATGTGAAAGCCTACACCACCATGTGTACTATCCACTCGCTCTTGATTCATTTATTCTTTACAATGATGTAAATATTAATGAGCAAGTAATTGAAAGATAAAGACCATAAGAAAGAACCGTCGTACCAAATGGAAATTGTGCAAACATAAGTTTGAAAATAAACATTTTTGGAACATGAGTTTTGATGATCGTGTGAAAAATATGACTCAGAGCAAAGTGCAGGGTATGTAACATCGAAAATAACTACGCAAAAGGGCATTCTTACAAGCTAAAACTTTCAAAGTGTACCAACAATATAGCGAATACGAGGCACTTTCTTTGGTTTTACAATCGCTAAAGAAACTAGGAGCCAAGAGAATATTTTTTTTCGTGGGGATTATGATCTCGTCATTAAACAAATCATGGGAGAATATTCACCCAAGCATCATAGGTTGAGAGCATAAAAGAATGATTCTCTTGACATCTAAAAACATTTTAATAATATAACCTTGCTTCCATTCCAAGGAATCGAATATCCTAGTGTTGGGGCCCTTGTTTTGAAAACTTGTTTTGAATATTTTGAATTTTGAATAAAGGACAGATTTTGGGTTGTGGAATGATGACACATGGCA